>CM056569.1:16027006-16549506 GCA_029721515.1 Synanceia verrucosa | reverse complement strand
GGTAATGGTCCTAAGATTGATCCCTGTGGAATACCACCTGTGAACCCTCCTGGATCTGATGATTTAATTACATTTAAACCAGCTAACTGCTAAATTGAATCATTTAAAATATTGAATGCCTTTCACATTTTTAGATGTATTAGTTAGGAGAAACCCATATTTTCAAGTGTTTGTCACCCAGTGGATCAACAGTTCGAGGAGTGTCTCTGTTCATGGAATAGCACCATGCATATAGGAGTGCTTTCCTTCTCCCACACTCATAATCAATGTCCAACATGTCCCACTGTCTGCTGTTCCTTGTGGAGGTTAAAGTTGAAAGTTGCCACGTGGCTCAGTGTGTGAATAGCATCTCTGTGAGCTCTTTTCCATCTTACTGACTGTCTTAAATAAGGGTGTGTCGACAGCAGACTGGGCATATGGTTTCATTCACCTCCCCAGTCCTCAGTTTGTCTAACAGAAGAACTCCTCAGAGAAGTGAAAGGCATCAATGTCAAACTAATCCAAAACAAACATATGACACAAGCTGATTAGTTTTTCTCTCATAGAATATGGTGCAGAATATGAAGAGGCCTCTGAGAAGCTGCTGAAGCTTTAGCCACTGATAATCGTCCAGAGGTAAAAATAACTTTCTTCTTGTCCAATGGTGGTAATTTACGCTGCATGCTGAGCGATTGATTCACTGGCCTCATGAAGGCATTGGATCCTACTGGATAGTCAGGAGCATTTCTGGGTTTCTAGGCTCAGTGTTGTCAAGTCGGCCATCAACCTGAATGGTGGTTGTTGTGTTGTCGTAGTTCTTGAGAAAGATACCTAACCCCAAATTGTGGTGGATGTGTTTCCTCTGATGGCCTCACACTATGAATGGGTGAATGTGATGTGTAGTGTAAAAGCACTTTGAGTGTTTGGATGGCTAGAAAGACACTATACAAGTACGGTCCAATTACCCTTTACTTATTTTGCCAGTTTGTAACATTATGTACATAAACCAGGACCATGAGGAACCCATACAGCCAGACTCCACATACAGTGTAGATGTTGCACATGGCCAAGAAAATAACTGCTGTGAAACTACAAACTTGAGGATTTTTCTCCAGTTTAGTTTTTGTTTGGATTAAATAAAAAAGATGTCATGAGTTGAACAGTCAGATTAGTCATCCCCTGTGGTTCCACTCTCAGATAACTGTCTTCATATATTCAACAAATCGATAAGGATGTTATCAACCTTTTTATGTAGTGGATTTCCCGAACGTAACAGACTCTTAAATAGACTCTCACACAGATCTGCATGTACAAAACCACACCACGGGTTTTGCTTAGTTTCCTGTCAAGACAGAAGTGTTATTTGCACGGGACAGGATAACATGCAGACAGTTTAAGACAATCTACATCTATATCTTACCCTAAGACGATGAGCTCGCCGTACTTGACGGGCTCCTTGTCCTCAGGGAAGACTCCGTCGTGGGGTTGCGAGCTGGAGCCCAGAGGAGGCGAGGGCTGGCTCTTGTTGCAGGATGGGCGCAGCTCGAGAGATGGGGGGGGACACAGCGCCTCTGAGCTGCCCTCCAAAACCATGCCCACCGGCCACAACTGGGGCTCGCTGCTGGGGAGGGGAGGAGGGGGGTTCAGAGGAAGACAGAGTCAGAAAATGTTAATGGTGAAGAAACTCAATTTAATGTGTCAGAATGACCTGATATAAAACACAGAGAGGAAGATTTGTAGTGAAAAGGGGAGAAAGTGTGGAAAATACCAGAATCAAACCATAGACTGGGAAAATAAGGCCATGCTGACATCACCCACACAATTCAACCAAGGTTATAATAGTTTGGGATTTTCATTATAGTTTGGTTTTATTTTATTTTGACTTTTTTTTCTTTTATTCAGTTAGTTTTAATTAGGGGGAGGCTGGCTCAAAGGCAGTGTCCTCTACTGGAGGGAGGGGCAAAACAATTGTTGACATCAATAACTGACAAATGTTCAACTCGTCTGTTTCAGCACACATTGTCAAAGAAGAGGAGCAAGCAGGGGAACGAGGACTTTTTTTCACTCCTAGGGCCTCATTCACAGGCTATGGGGACACATACTGCTGTTAGAACACCTTTATAAAGTGAATTTTGCATAATAGGTGACCTTTAACACTAGATGTTTATTGGCTGACAGACTCCTCACTTTGTTGGTATTTCTGAATCATATTAACTGTTTGAGTGCCATGGACGTATTTCAAAGTCATTTAAAATCCAACGCTTGAGTGCCATTGACGCAATAATATGCCAAAGTGTATTTTCAGCAGCCTGTGAGTAATTCTGGGGCTTCTGGGATTTGTAGTCCAAGCATAAAGAGACAGTATACACCACAGAGATCGAAGCAGGAAGTGGAGACAATCGAGATTAGAGAGCAAAACAAACAGAATCTGGACAAAAAGTTGTGATTCTGGTGAAAGTGTCCTCTACTCTACCTCTGATAAAACAAGAATGGAACAAGGTAAAAACAAACATTTTTTTCATGATGAAATAGAGAGTCTCTTCTTTCATTTGAGCTATTCAGTGTTTTCAGAGACATAGTACAAAATATTCTGTGGGTCTTAAAATACGACTCAAAATGGGTAAAAACACTGGAACAAGACACTTTCTGTTTTATAAAATGGCTGGCACTCAATCAGTTAAACACTATACACACACTTTCTTTAAAAACAACAAAACAAACAGCATGAAGACTTGACTTGTGACACACATTCACCTGCTAACAGCATTGATTCAGCACTTTAATGTAGGCTAACTGCTTTGTTACACAGGAAAATATGGTGATTGGATGAACCAGCTGTCTAGCAAACTCATGCTGAAGCAGGTCAGGGAAAGAGAGAAAACATCTACTCTCAAATGAAGAGAAGCAAAGTAACAACAGTGAAACCAATATGGAGGTCATAATCCCAAAGATGTACTCTGGATCAAATGCTAATCTTGGCCATGCTGATGAATCGTTCACTTCCTGCCCTTAACTTCTTCACCCAAAATGAATAAATGTAATCCAGCAATAATTGTGTGAATGTGTGTTTATTATTGCTGCAGCACAGGGTGGGTGACCAGCTCCAGCCGGTGTGACGTTGGCTCCTCTGGTAATTGCCATCCTCTTTATATTAATTTTATATTATATTAAGTGCTTTCTGTTTGCTGATGAACAGCTGCTCCATCCTAACATGATTGGATGGACAAAAGTGATCCAGTTTGATCCACAGAGGCAGATAAACTGATACCTATCTATGAAGCCTGTAATTACCTTATGGTGCATGTGATGTGCCATTTTAACCATGGTGATGATCTGCACTTTGTGACAGAGGAGCTGGAAACAAGAGAGCATGTCCTCTTCACAGACTCTTACTGTTAACCATCAACTGACAAACTGTCCTGGCCTGATCAGCAGCCAGGTTCACCGTCACTCCTTTCATTTCTACTACCCTTTTATAACAATGGCATTTCAATGACAGCCCTGTCAGATCAAACATTAAAACACCTCGGACTCATCATAGAATTTTCTGATAACAGAAATCCCTAATACACCAACAAAATGACAGCGTTTAATTATCTGGCGAGAGAGTAAAGGAAATATTATGCTGAAAAGAGTGGGATCTTTTCTACCACGTACTCTATGAGTCACTATGTGCACATTTTGACATTAGTTTTACACAAGTCATACAAAGCTCAATCCGCAGGTTCTAAGCCAGTTCTTAATGCTCAAGCCTATTATTAATCAAAGTGGGCGAGACCACCTACATGGTGGAAAGTGAGCGGTGTGAAAGCATGACAAAGCCCTACAAGCTTTGTTCTCTCTTTGAGGAGATTAGATAATCATCCTGGGAATGTGAACGTAATAATACTGAAAATACTATCCCATGTTTGGATGCTTTCCTCTTCCTTTCTTGTTGGATTTTTCTGTGCCAACATTAAGGAACGACCCTTTTTAGATCACCATCCACGCAGAGCTAACCCACATAGACTACACCGCCAGCTGAGTGAACTGCATGGTCGTTATTAGCCGTGATTGAATCTTGGCCATCTGATGGAGCCCGATGAGGAGAACACCTCCTCATAATCAGATGACGGATGGCAGGAGGCAGATTCAAGCAGCCAGTAGTCATTTCATTAGCCAGGCTCTGTGTTGCTCTGGCTGGATATTGAGCGGTGGAAGTGATGCAGAGGTGGAGGCATAGTGGACTCATGGGAGGCTGGATGGACAGAGGCAAATGATGGGAGAGGGAAGCGAATAAGAGCAAGAGGAAATAGAAGAGGGGGATTCCTTGTTAAGAACTGGATATATATAGTATGTATTTATAGCCTCGAATGATTGAGCTTAAAGTAAAAATGCCAAATTTCCTCTTCTAAAACCACTGCAATTTGGTCTTTACTGGGAAACTGCCTTTCTGTCTCCTCTCTGGTCTGATGGAGCCTTAAAGCTGTCTTCTTTCTATCAGCCAGCAGGGGGCGACTCCTCTGGTTGTATAGAGGTCTAATAGAAAATGATACAACGTCTCTCTTGATTTATTCCCTTAACATAGTAAACATTAGCATGTTAAGGTGATTAATCAGGTTAACGATTTAACTTGCGTGATGTTAACTGTACTTGGACCAACTTTCTGAAATGCGTTACCAGAGATGTGCTGGCAGGTCATGAAACAGAACTCCATTCAAAAAATCAAGGAAACTAACAACACAGTCATAACTAACGATCAAACATGCTGATAAAATTAAATTAACCATCTTTTCTGAATCTTCTCCTGTAATTCAGCAAACAAATAATCCACCAAAAATCATCGATAAAGCATTAATATATATATATATATACATATATATATATATATATACATATATATATATATATATATATATATATATATATATATATATATATATATATATATATAACACAGCCAACAAGAATTGAGAATGTAGAATGGAGACATCCACATATAGTCATAGTCTATTCTCAGAAACGTTAGATTTGGATAATCAAAACCATTACATCAACATATGGTATTATTTTTTATAATTAATTAATTTTTTAAATTGAAAAAAGAGAGAAAAGGAGGATGGTTATGATAAAAACAGTGTGTCACAATTTGTAACAAAGAAAAGAGCCTATAATATAGGGAAGGTGGGTAGTGGGTGTGGCACATATTCTCTAAAACTCTCCCATTGCTCATTAACCATGGTATTGCCCCCAACTTATGGTATTATTAAATGATCAAGGCTCTATTAGAACTAAATAAATAAATACTGAGGTGTACCTGTTAGACAGGGGGAGGAAAACAGGTGTTTATCCAAAGGTCTTAATATAAAGATGACAAAACACAAAGAAATGATCTCAGTCTGTGCACTGTAAATGATCTAACTGAGCAGAATCACCATGAGGATGATCTATAAGCACAAAGGAGTCATGACTGCCATGGGTGGATGAGTGGATGTGGGAGGAGTGGGTTTGAAGGGCGAGGAGAGGTGAAGGGAAGAAACGAGAGGAGGGGCAGACGTGAGGTGCTGCTGGTCGATCTGTGCGGATGACGACGAGAGGAGGGAAATGAGGAAGAGGAGCAAGCGCATGCGTGGAAGTGGCGAGCTTTGGCAGGGTGATGGATTGCCTGTTCTGTGCCACGCATTTTCTAATCAACCCACAGCCACGTCCTGGGGGTGGAGAGAGAGAGAGCGAGAGAGAGAGAGAGAGAGAAAGAGAGAGAGAAACAAAGAAAAGCTGTCTGACAAAGGAAGACAAAGGAAGGAGAGAATAATAGAGAAAAATAGATAAAGGGAATGCAGTCCATAGGAGCAGAGTGGAGTGGCTGGAGGGTCTGTGGTGGCAACTAAACACACTATTACACAACACCACACACTGCAAATAACACCACCCTGCACACCACCCTACAGAACTGACTGTATTATTACAATACAGCACTACACCACACATCATGTCCCATCAGCACTTATGGTAAATATAGTCAATTGAAACAATATATTCTCAAGCGTTGCTCTATTGACCCGAGAAAGATGAGTTCAAGACATTTCCGATTTTTTTATGGAAAATTCCAAAAAATGATCTAATGACATTACAAACAACAATTTCCAATGAATTCTGCCTGCAGAAACGTTTTGGCCAATTAAATTCTTTATTCTAACTGAGCCAATGGTGCACATTTTCTGAGCCCTGGAACAATGAGCGTTTGTTTTCAGAGTATCGTACCGTCGTTTTTCAGTCTAATGGGACATTTGGGACAATATATAGAGCTGGAGAGTGTCCAGCAGCGGGGACACCATGAGGATGGTAATATAGGTGAGATTAACTTGCTAATGCTATATGTCCGTGCAGCTAATGTGACCCAGTGTGACAGTTTTTTTTTACTACATTTTTGTATCCCACGTCTTTACTCCTGTTGCAAAATCTGTTGATCTTCCTGCATCCAAAAGCTCAGATCATCCCACTGACTCTACCTGCTCAGCAACAAACTGGAGCTGGAGAACATAGTGGAGCATTTAGCAGCTAAAGAGATAGCTCATTTCCTTGGGAGTTGGTGGAGACCAAAACCAGAGCTAAACTGGTTTATTTGTTAACCTTAATTAACGCAGCTTAAATGAATAACGAAAAAAAAATCAATAGCAGCGAGCAGCACACTTTACAGTGTAAAAATAAAATTGTCTGTGCTCTCTGAAGCACAAACTATGTGATGACAACACATCAAACCCATCTATAGGACTATTAATCACTATGCCACACAAGTTAAAATAATGTCAGTGAAGAGCTGATGTTCCTGTCACACTGGTTGACCACTTTTGTCATCCCAACTTCACATTTTCATGATGTCAGGGCCAGATTAGGAGCCACACAGTAGTCTACATGTGTACACTATGATATCATCACTGGTTTTGATATTACAGCTCAACATTTCCCCTCCATCCTGTTTTTCTTGGACGTTTGTTGTCCTCTTTCTTTTTCTGGCGTCCCAGCATTCACTCTCTCTAACCGCCCACTGCAGGGGAAGGGCGAGTGTGTGGGAGAGGAAGAAAGACGAAAGAGAGAAAGAAAGGAATAGCCAAATTTGTCTCTTTCAGAAACAAATGAACAGAGCTAAATATACCCTGACTGACAAATGAACTCTGCAGTGAATTATGGCCTCATGACAAAACTCATCACGCTATTTCTCCTCTTCAACCTGTTTAAATAAAGATTTTCCTCTTCACATGTATTCTTAGTGACACAGCTTTTAGCTGGTAGGTCATAAAGAGTGAAAATATATCAGTAAGGGCAGATTTATTTTTTAATCATACCTATAATCATGTGAAACAGCAGATCATACACCGGCTGGCTGTGTATGTTTTCACATTTAAAAGCATGACAGAGCCAGAGAGCATGTCTGCTCCACATTATGTAACACTTACAAATCCTACAAGGCAGTGTTATGAATGCTCCCCCCCCCAAAGCCTTCCATTCGATTCTGTCTTTGGCTCCTTTCAATGTAAAGGCAGGTTAAAGTGCTGTATAAACACTCAATCCATGGAGAAATACACACAGCCTCTATTCAGAGACTGAATGAAAATCTACATGTAAACACTCGAAATGTCAAAGGATGGGGGGCACTTTAAATCAACCAGTTAACCAAATCCCCGTGCATGTTTTTGGATGGTGGGAGGAAGCCGGAGTACCCGGAGAGAACCCACACAGACATGGGGAGAACATGTAAACTCCACACAGAAAGGCTCCGGGCTGGGATTCGAACCCAGTACCTTCTTGTTGTGAGGCGACAGTGCTAACCACTACACCACCATGCCACCCTACACTCGATACGTATCCCAGTTTATTTTCTGTTTCAGTGGATGTGAATGACATCACCTGAAAGGACGTAAACATGGACCCAAGCTGTTGCCTAGCAACGTGATTCCATTGCAATATTGTTGAAATACACTAAACAGGCACATTCAGATGGTCTGGGAATATTAGAGCACGTCAGCATGATTTAGTAGACACACAAAATACAAGTATGAATCTGAAAGTGGGCATGATATGCTTAAGGTTATGAGGTAAACTACAGTAGTTCCAGGCCTCAGAATCACCCACATCTCCATTTTTTAAATAATAGTTTAGGCTGGTAGCATGCCATGCTAGTGTTTATTAAAGAAGACAGTAAAGTTCATTAGTTTTGAAGGTATTTGGTCGTTAAGTATTTTACAAATGGAAATATTATAATTTATGTTGTGATTGGTTACAATCTGTACTCTCTAGCACATTTTTTTGTTTTGCATGTAATGGAGAGAAAATGGAGAGAAAAATCTGCTTGGGACAAGCAGAAGTTTGTCCCAAAATACATGTCACCATGTACTTAATATAGAAATATTAGGGCTGTCAAAGTTGTGCATTAATACGGATTAATTGTGTTAAGGCGCTGTTTGCACAACGGTAACTCTACTTGGACAAACTGTCCAAAATGCGTTGCCTTTCCCTTTACTTTTCATCCATTTCATGTTACAAATTAATACTTTAACGATGCTCTTTGGTGGATTATTTGTTCGCTGAATTACAGGAGAAGCTTGGACAGATTCAGAAAAGATGGTTAATCTAATTTTATCAGCGTGTTTGATCGTTATTTATGACTGTGTTGTTAGTTTCCTTGATTTTTGAATGGAGTTCTGCTTCATGACCATGTCTCTGGAAACACATTTCAGGCAGTTCGTCCTAGTAGAGTTACCATCATGCAAATCAGCACCTTAATGCTGATTAATCATGTTAACTTGGGGGGGGGGGGGGGTGTCTGCCTTATATCCACATTGGGGTCACACACTTGACTTAATACCAGTTGATTGGGGATGGCATATACAACTAGGGACAAAGTCCATGTCCCCAGTTTCAAACCTTGATTTTGGATCAGAGGTTAGGGTTAGGTTGACGTTAGGTTTAGGCAATTAGTTGTTGTAGTTAAGGTTAGGGTAAGTTTTCAGGAAATCAAAGTTTGTCCCCAAAGGGAGGGTAAAACAATGCCTAAATACCCCAAAGGTGAGTTCGGTCACTTAGCTGTGATGGAGTGTGTGTCCTGCAGTCCTGTCTGCTCCTGAATAGTCCTGCTGTCTGGGATGCAGTCCGATGATAGAAAATGAGTTAAAAAAAGCTATAAAGCTTGAGAATGGAAACACTCACACAGAGACACTGAGAGAATACACCTGTTGCACTAATCCACTCTATCTGAATATCAAAAGAGAGACTGTCATCATTTAGCTACACTCACTGCAATTCAGATAGTAGTCGAGTGGAGACACAAGCAGCTGACAGAGAGGCTTCATAGCATCCACACTGTGACTCTCTGAAGGTCAATATCAGGGCTTTATGCTGAGATGTCACACTATAAGGGCTCATCTGTTTGCTCATAGGTTACTGAGTGATTCTATACCACTCAATAATTATTTATTCAGCTACAAGCTCAGTAGCTGAGCTTCGTCACACCATACTGTATGGTTACATCATGCATGTTGCTATGCAACATGAAATATAACAGCTTATGGGCTGTCTCACAGAACATAATCCTGATAACCGGAAATGAGTCAGCATATTTGAGCGATGCCAACATAAGGCACGTGGGTAACGTTATAGCAAGCATTGGTGCCAGCAGTGATGGACATTTTGTCCATCACTGTTGTCACTTATGATAACACTGTAACTTATTTGCTCTTGAGTAAAACGTAATTGGGCAAAAATCACAAGCAGTGACACGTGGCAGACAAGCCAACAGATGAAACATGAAGAAATAATTACTAATAATCCCTCTCTGTACAGGCAAACTGTGTGCACACCACCACAGGTCAAAGGAAAAGTCCAGCTCTCTTCCTGTTGTCTCAAGCTGTCCATCAAAAAACTAAAGACAAACCCTTTGTCTGCAAAGAACCAGAACCTGCACAGCATCAACTTGGGAAACTCTTGAGGGACGATACAGTCTGCCAGACCAGATGGAGGTATCCAGACTGGATTACTTTTTGTTCCCAACAGTGATCAGCTTAGTCCCGCCCCACCCTGCTGTGACATTCTAGAGCTACTGTGCTGTGATTGGCTTGTACTCATTACGTTGATACATCGTTGGATGCTATGTAGACTTATGAGTGAATTAGCAAGGTAGAAAGCTAACTATCCAGGCGCTAAATGAGTGAAATCAACACAGTCACAGTGCAGGAATAACAAACGTTAACACTGCTGGCTACTATCGTATGATTGCATGTCAGGTGACCAGTAGTCAAGGTGTAACTGTCTCTGGTTAGTATCCCATTTTACCTCCATCCTCTGCTGGCTCCACCCATATAATTTGCATATTTAAACCTAATCATGATGCAGGAAGAAGCGAGATAATAAGGACAAGCTGAAGGAAATGGTGTGCAGTATAAAAGATGTTAGAAGGCCAGTTTCCTCATCTACATCTACAACTCCTTTGCACTTTTCTGATGGAATACCTTCTTACTTGGGCCTGACCGATGTGGATTTTTTGAGGCTGATGCTGATATTGATATTTAGCAGGAAAAAAAACCTGATAACTGATAAATCAGCCGATAATATTTTCCTCAATCCTTTGACACTTGCAACAACGATATAAATTGAAGGCATAACACTTTACAACTTAAATTTCAAAAACTTTCAAAAACAAAGAAGTGAACTTTGGGTACAAAATAACATGCAAAATTAAGTAAATCGCTGAAATAAAATAAATAATAATGTAAATATAAAATGAGTTCTGAAATAAAATAAATCTCTGATGCGTTACATCACATTTTCTCTGCTCCATCATTCTTTTTCGTGACATAATGGTCGCTCAAACAGTCTGACACCGTCAGTTAATCTCTACCAAACAAACTCTACCAGTGACCTGACCTCATGATGGTGACTGGGACATTTTCAAGGCTGCACTGAGTAAATGAAAGTGAAAGTAACGCAGTGCATACTGCTAGGTAGTGATTAGAGTTGCTCCATCTACAGGATAAATAGTGCTAGGACACCATTTAACGCCCACACTGTTTTATGAAAATAATCATAATTCTGGTTGGTTATTTTGAAAAAGGCTATAATCAGCTGATTAAATCTAAAATTAAACCTTCGACAAACCTCAGCATGTCAAACTATCTCAGTGTTGTTGTCTGACCTTCACCTCCTCTCAGTTTGACCCCTGGGCTTCCTAAGAGCTGACAGGTGGGCTGCTGCTGTTACCTCATCTCTCTGTCACACAAACACCTACAAAAAAATACCTCCGTTAGAAGCTGCAGTTTGGGGGACTGTGATTATAGTATGTTTCTATCTAACAAACCATCCCATGTTACAGTATCAGTTTCTATATAATGAGGTTACTCAACAAACAATAGTTTGAGTTTCCTGTTGCATAAACTATAGAAAAGCTGTATCACAGTTTCTGAGTCCTGAGTCCTTACTGCTACTGGTTTTGTAACTGCTGCTATTAATATCAATGATACTGTGACTATTATTGATGCTCTTATAATAATACCACTGCTACTACTGCTACTAATCCCACTAAACCACTGCTGTAACTATCATTGCCACCAGTGCTGATAAACTGCAGACACTATTACTACTTCTAGTGATGTAGGTGTACTATTAGTTACCGGTGCTGATGCTATAGGCCTTAAAACAACAGTACAACAACTTCTGCAGAGAATCACTGCAATAATTCATGCTTTCTACTGTCATAACTGACGGCACTGGTAAAAGGTGGTGGTAGAAGTGCTTTGTTTGGAAAGAAATGCATTCAAGATGTTTATTAGATCTAAGCTACAATAAGTTTTGGTGAAAAAAACCCCAATTTATTCTAAAATTTGACAAAGGGGTTGGTATATACAGTGTACAGTCATGGAAAAAATTATTAGACCACCCTTGTTTTCTTCAATTTCTTGTTCATTCTAATATATGGTACCACTAAACGTATAATACAATGAACACAACAAAAAATGCAGCTGGTCACATAATACTTTATGTCCTATTTGACATTCTTAAGCTTAATTGATTCCCAGGGTATATAAGAGGCCATTTCATGTCACAAGCAGCACTGCACATGCAAAGGCCTAGAGTGGTTTCCTGCTTACATTCAAGCCGTAGCACAACTCAGAAGTTGTCAGCTCTCACATAATGCCTAAAACAAAAGAATTATGTGAAGCAACAAAGGCAGCCATCTTGGCACTGCTGGAAATTGGCATGAGTGAGAGACAGGTAGCGAAAAAAACTGAAGATCTCCAAGACAGCCGTTCATTACAACAAAAAAACAAGCTGAACATGGCACTACCAAATTGCTACCTGGCCGTGGCAGGAAGCGTCTTTCTACCCCACGAGATGACCGTGCACTCATCCGTTCCTGTGTCAGGAATCGTCGTCAGACCTCCAGGGACCTTAAAAATGAGTGGGCACTGTCGAGAAATGTGACTTGCTCGGCAAGGACAGTTCGAAACCGACTTGTTGAAGCTGGTTT
This sequence comes from Synanceia verrucosa, assembly GCA_029721515.1. Lineage (NCBI taxonomy): Eukaryota > Metazoa > Chordata > Actinopteri > Perciformes > Synanceiidae > Synanceia > Synanceia verrucosa. The sequence goes on along the minus strand of CM056569.1, from coordinate 16,537,031 downwards.
GAAGTCACACAGAGCACGCAAGAAGCCCTTCATCAATGAAAGGCAGAGGAAGGCCCGGTTACTCTTTGCTCGAGACCACAAGGATTGGACTGTTGATGATTGGGCTAAGGTTCTCTTCAGTGATGAATCCAATTTTGAATTGATGCCCACTCCAGCCAACTTACTGGTTAGGAGGAAGCCTGGAGAAGCTTACAACCCAGACTGTCTTGCCCCTACAGTAAAACATGGGGGTGGATCAGTCATGATCTGGGGTTGTTTCAGTCTGAGTGGAACAGGGCAAATGCAATTGTGTGAAGGCCGAATGAACCAGGTCAAGTACAGGACTACCCTTGAAAACAGTCTTCTTCCATCAGCTGGAAAACTCTTTCCTGCCTCGAATGACTGGATTTTCCAACAAGACAATGCCCCTTGCCACACGGCAAGGTCAGTTAAAGCCTGGATGGAGAACCACAACATTCGCACCATGCCTTGGCCTGCTCAATCACCAGATCTTAATCCAATTGAAAACCTGTGGAAAATCATCAAACTCAAAATGGAGAACCACAAGCCCAAAAACAAAGAAAATTTGTTTGAATTTGTCCAACAGGAATGGGCTGCTGTGACAGCAGAACAATGTCAGAAGCTGGTGGAGAGCATGCCAAGACGCATGGCTGCAGTCATCAAAAACAATGGTTATGCAATCAAGTATTAACTCTTGTGTGTATCATGTGTTTAAAGCAAACAGAAAAGAAAACATGGAGGGCTTAAAAGTAGTGTTTTTGGCGGTACAATGCCATAGCTATTGATGTAAGAATTTAAGTAATTTTGGTTATTATCAAGAAAACCATGGAAAATGAATAATCCTTAGTTCTTAAATTAAACTCTCATGAGCTATTTTTGTTGTTATCATTATAATTGTCCAAACAAATGTACCTTTAGTTGAGCCAGGCATTAAAATTAACAAGAAATTGAAGAAAACAAGGGTGGTCTAATAATTTTTTCCATGACTGTATATGTATTATATATAAAACAATGTCCTCTGGTGGATTATTAGCTTGCTGAATTACAGGAGAAGTTTGGACATATTCAGAAAAGATTCACAGAAAAGATTTATCAACATGTTTGATCGTTAGTTATGACTGTGTTGTTAGTTTCCTTGATTTTTTGAATGGAGTTCTGCTTCATGACCTGCTTGTTATGCATTTCGGCCAGTCAAATTAAACTCACCATCGCACGTGGATCACTTTAATGTGGCAGCAGCCCTAAATATAATATCAGTGAATTTAATAATAGAATTGGGACAAGTTCGGTGGGCTGGACTAAAAAGCCCAATGGCCATGCCAATGTCTGATATAACTGTTCAGTTGAATGCAAAATGAACCTCACCACTAGATGTCACTAAATCCTCCACACTGCTCCTTTAAAGTTAGCAGCTTTAAGCTAAAAATGTGCAACAGTGAGACATGAAAAAAAAAATATAAAGTCAGCAAACTGACTTAGTAATGTCAGTTATAAAGCAATATTTATCTTAAGTTCTGGTCATATCAGACCAAAAGAAGCTGTAACAACAAATGTCTGTTAAATTGTGAATTAATACACCATTTATAACAGGAATATTGTGTTATTTATTAATTCAAAATTTACCTTTAAAGTGAGGCTGTCACTTTAGGCTACTTTTAAATGCATTGCTTGATTTCTTTTTGTTAAATGTAAAATAAATCATATAAAATACATGTTATACTTGTCTACGTCACTGCAGGTTAACAGCTGTCTAACAGACAGGCATGCACATGGATCAGCTCTTCATTAAATATGAATTAATAGCCTGGCTGCATCACATCCATTAATGAATGCAGAGGTGGACAGCACTGACTCTACCATCTGGTTTCACATATTTTTGCCTCACATATCTGCAACCAGCATCTGACTCCAACCACAACAGCAGCTATGTTTAGGCCCATATGCCTAAAAGTGTCATTTCCCAGCCATCGTGACTCATTACTCAGCAAACTGTAATAATGCTGGATCATGATCAAAACACTGCCACTACTTTTAGTGTTGTGAACCATTTTGAGCTCATTTTTTCACCCCTGACCATCCCACCATCCTGCTGAAAATATCCCAGAATCATCTAGAAGCAGGAATATTACATGAAGCTGTTAGTGCGCCAGTAGAGATGCTTCATTTCTGGTCCAGATCACTCAAACATGGCCTCTATCTCCTCTTGTTATTCCTACTCTGTCTGTGCGGATTGCAGCGGATTGCGTTTCCACGCTGTGTGGATGTAGGACTCCACTCTCTGTTAAGACATAATGCTGTAGTAACCTGATCGGATTTGATCGTGAACGCGCTTTACTGGCACAGAGGGGTGAAAGGAGAAACCAGCATCCCCGCCAGATGTGATGTTTCCTCCTCATTTTCACAGCTGGATGTCAGTTTTTGTCGTCATAATGTGCCCATCAGGCTGGCTTTGTACACAGGGGATTCCACCGCACAGACAACACACACTACATGTAGGGGAGGCGCACACACACCCTCTTTACGCACAACGCACACGTTTCCCCGTCACACAGCAGCAGTGATGGAAAGGTAAATAATGATAATAATAATAAAAAAACAGGACACAATCTGCTATGAAAGTCCCCTTCTGCATCAGTCCCGACAGTTTGACAGCACTTACCAATCAAATTACCTCATAGAGCTCGAATAAAGGTGAGGAAGTCAACAATCCACAGATACGAAGCGGACTTTAACCTCCGTTATTTCCCCCCAGAAGAGCAGACAGCACGCAGGCCAACTGGCGTCTCCTGCCGTCTGCTCTAATGGATGCGATAATAAAGAGGACAGGTGATGGAGGAAGCACATAAACAGGCCCGTACCCGCTGATGTTTGCCAATGGAGGTCCGGGACCGGCTCGGATCTGTGCGTAATTCCTCCTCCGGGTGAGAGAGAGTGTGGCTGGGTGCGGGTTCTGTCAGTCCCCGTGAGGCCTGGAGAGCAGGAGTGAAGAGGAGGAAGAGGAGGAAGAGGAGGGCAGCAGCAGCAGCGGTAGCATCGCTTCTCCTCCGTTCACGTTACACCGGAGACTGAGACGCGTTCATTCCTGCCGGATATAACAGCAGACAGCCCGATGGCACGCCTACGTCTCTCTCTCTCTCTCTCTCTCTCTCTCTTTCTCTCTCTCTCTCTGGGTCGAGAGAGGAAAAGAAATATTGCGATGCCTTTAAATGATCCTGGTAAATAAGAGCTTTCTATATCTGCTGCTTTCAAGGACTTATGCACTGCAAGTTTGATACACCAAAGCGTAGCTGTACTTCGTTTACAAAAAAACCCCCCAAAAAAACAAAAAAACCAAAGGGACCACTTTCACATAGGCTATAACACGTTTCTATATCTAATATACAGCATAATATAATATAATATAAATATTACCGAATTTTCAAATTCACTGTTTTACAAAAAATAGAAAATAATATCAAAGCTAAAGCATAGTCACTTATGTTGTATATATGAAGCCTTTGTTTTTTTTTGTTTTTTTTTACTGATGTTCTTATTTCTTAGTTTTTACAGCCCCTCCTTGCAACTTGCTGTTGTAAGGATGCTGAAATTTCCTTATTTGTGGGACAAATAAAGAATTATCTTATCTTATTACTTTTGATTGAGATGTTAAATTCCAGTTTTAGTGGTTGTTTGTTATTGTGGATTGATTTCTGACGTCTCAGAGAATTACATACATACATACATATATAATGGATTTAATATTGGTAGTTGATCAATCATAGATTAAGGATTAACATGTCAATTATGAGCCATTAATATTAACTTTTTGGTTACCAGGTTGTGCCTGTGTTTATCCTATTGTAACATGTTGACTTTGAGCTGCGGACCATCCTCATGAAAGGTGCTTTATACTGATTAAGCCTCTTTCAGGAGTCTTCTGTGTGAGCCAGAATATTGACCTTAAGCCACCAGATGGTCACCATGTTTTGAAGCCATGCTGGCGTAATGGGGATGGCAATGTCCCTCTGTCCCCTGGTCCCTAGAGGATGAACCCTAACAGTGTTGATGAGCTCCTGACTTTTCATCAGGTGCCTTCATGAGGTTCACATTTTCTTTTTGTGTGAGCTTTCTCAATAACTGTTGGATCAGCTAACTTTATACCGATCTTTTCACGGTGCCCAGAGGATGATCTGATGAACAGGCCACTGCTACATGTCCTAAGCTTACAGGAGGGAGTGTAGGGATGAAGGAGGTCAGTGAGTTATTGGGGGGGCGAGGCCATGCATGGATGAACCAGGCACGAGACACAACCCTGGCAGGTGAGTCCTGGACATACTGGAGCATGTCTAGGACTTTGCTGGGAGCCCCGAAACAGGCCTCCATGACAGAAATCCAGACAAGAGGTGATGAAGGTGTGTGTTAAGATTTCAGCAATGGAACCGATGACCACTCCAATGAATTATTCCATTGGAGTGGTCTGCTGGTCAATTCATTGTTGTTGTATTTCTTACTTGTAATTTGTCTATGCTGGTCTAACAAATAAATTGCTCACAATGGAGGATTAATAAAGCATTCTATTATATTCTAAATCAAACTACATAAAGCTTGAATCTACAATACAATATAAACAATTTTCTAAGAATTCTGTAGAATTTATTAATGACAAAAGATAGTTATGTTTAGGGATGTATTTTTTTTTTAAAACATATTCAATCTATCAAACCAATCTGGATTTGACTGGTGGTTTTCTTGTTTATTTATTGTTCGTTGTTGGTGTTTTTGAAGGGTGACCTAACAATGGCGGACATCATTCAGTACACCAGATGGCGGTAATGGCAGCTGTCTTAAAAACTCAAAGAAGAAGAAGAAGGAGACGGAAGAAAAACAAGCGACATTTGATGACGTCATTAAGAAGCGCCACAGAAGCTATCGCTCTAGCTAGTACCGTTAGCTCGATTTGGAAAGGAGGTTATTAACTACTGAACACGGTATGTTGGTGGATGTTTTATCCCGTTAGATGGTTCACCAACCGCCCCGGTGCCGAGTAGTTGTTTGCTTGAGTTTCAACCGGCGGTCGTTATGGCAGAGGAGGAGGATTTACCGCTAAACATCCTGTCAGAGGCGGCGAAACACGGCAATGGCGACTTCGTACCTCCAGACGGTTTGTGCTCGGTGTCAGTGCTGTCCTGTCTGCTGCTGGCGTGCTCCTATGTGGGGAGTTTATACGTGTGGAGGAGCGACCTGCCGAGGTGAGCCCAGCACAACGGGTGATAGCTACACTCTGTGTGGTTTTATTGCTCTTTTCTCAGTGGTTCAGTTGTACTAGGCTATATTTACCCGTCCATTTCGCTCAATGGGCTTTACATTGAACTCAAACATGACAAGGTGGCACCGTGACCGGACTAACCGGTTAGAGACAACATTAGCAGTAGCTACTCTTATGCTATATTGTTTATGTAACTGCCCATACAGCACTGCACTGTAAAAATGTATGTCTAAAAACGAGATAAAACCACTAAATCTGATGAAAATGGTCCTCAAAACAAGTGAAATGATCTGTCCATGCAGCAAGACAATTTCACTTAATAAAGTGTCTTTAAGATGATGGTGTAAAGTTGAACACTTTATAAGAAATTAACTTCGAAAACAAGATAAATTATCTAACACGTCTTAAGTTTTTTTTTTGTTTTTAATCTTGTTAAGAACCAAATAAGTTGCAGTGTGAGTTTGGCAGTTGCTATCCACATCAACCTGTGCTTTTATACTGAAATAATACTTCCAGGATATACAGGTCTGGAGAAAAAATAAGAGCCCACTCTCACAAATATAGACATCTCTACATCTTTGGCAGCCAGTCCATTCCAGTGTTTGTTCGATTCCAGCATAAGCCAACACAATGTCATTCTACTTAATGAGACACTGATCAGGTGATCACCTGAACTAAATGTTCTTTTATGAGGAAGATTATAAAAATCACTGCTGTGATTAAAGATTGAAATTATCCCATCAATAATGATTTCTAATCTCTTCCCAAGTTAAAATATTAGTGCTGTGTTGTTTAAAAATGAATATGAACATGTTTTCTTTGCATTATTTGAGGTCTGGAAACACTGCCTCTTTTTTTTGGTTGTTTTGACCAGTTGTCATTTTCTACAGATAGATGCTCTAAATGGCAATATTTTAAATTCAAATTTGAGAGAAATGTTGTCAGCACTTTATAGAATGAAATAAAAATGTTCATTTTACTCAAACTCAGTCAATGTCATTTAAACAAATGTATTTTTCTGGACTATGGACATGGCTTTTAAATTGTTATTAATTATTAGAAAACTGTTGTGTTTACTGCTGTGTAAAATACTGAAAATTAGTTATTGGAAAAAAATGGCTGTGTGTGTGTGTATATATATATATATATATATATATATATATATATATACACACACACACACACACACACACACATATATTATGTGTGTGTGTGTGTGTATATATATAAATATATAAATATATATCTATATATATATATCACAGATATGTATACACATCGTGTATGTATATATATATACACATACACGTGTATATATATATGTGTATATATGTATGTATGTATATATACGTATATATGTATACGTATATATACATATCTTGTATATATGTATATATGTATACACACGTATGTATATATATATATACACATACACGTGTATATATATATATGTGTATATATGTATGTATGTATATATATATTATATATGTATACACATATATACATATATACATATATGTATATATGTATACACACGTGTATGTATATATATATACACATACACGTGTATATATATATATGTGTATATATGTATGTATGTATATATCGTATACATGTATACGTATATATACATACATACATATATACACATATATATATATATACACATACACGTGTATATATATATATGTGTATATATGTATGTATGTATATATATCGTATATATGTATACGTATATATACATATCTTATATATATATATATATATATATATACACAGTATGTATATATATATATACACATACTATGTATATATATATGTGTATATATGTATGTATGTATATATACGTATATATGTATAATGTATATATACATATGTATATGTATATATATATATATATATATATATATACACATGTATGTGTATATATATATATATATATACACATACACGTGTGTATATATGTGTATATATGTATGTATATATGTATGTATATATGTATATATGTATGTATATGTGTGTATATATGTATGTATATATGTACGTATATATATTCGTATATACACATATATATATGTGTGTATATATATTCCACCCTTTTTATTTAGTACATATTGTAATGTTTATTGTAATGTTTTTTTCATTGTTAATATTACTAATAGATACAGTCAAAATTAATTACACAAAAAGTATGTCTGGTAGTATGTGACCGCTGTAAGCTCGGCCTGGCGTGATAAATATGTGTGATAATTGTGCGTACTGGTCTTTTCTCAGGGATCACCCAGCTGTGATAAAGAGACGCTTCACCAGTGTGCTCATCGTGTCGGGCCTGTCGCCTCTCTTTGTGTGGACATGGAGAGAATTCACAGGTGTCAGAGTGAGTCCATGTCTCTGAAACACTGACCCACACCTGACGGCTACACTTCCTCATTTGGCTGTGAAAGTCTGTTGTGTCTGTGTGACACTTTGCAACTGAACCTGAGTCTGTTTTTTGTTTTTTTTTTTTGTGTCAGTCTGGCCCATCTTTACTGGCTCTCATGGGGATTCGCTTTGAAGGCCTTATTCCTGCCATCCTACTTCCTCTGATGCTCACCATGGTAAGACACAGAGCCTCTGTGATAGATAGATAGATAGATAGACTGGCTGACTGCTTGCTTCCCTTTTTACTTCCTTACTTACTTCCTCACGTACTTCCTTACTTCCTACTTACTTCCTTACCTACTTCCTTACTTCTGCTTTACTTTCCACTTCCTTCCTTACTTCCTTACTTCCTTACTTCTTTCCTTACTTCCTACTTGCTTCCTTAATTACTTACTTATTTCCTTACTTCCTTACTCACTTACTTACACACAAACAGGTTGAAAAACTCAAACATCTACTCCAGTGCTTCCACAAGAGCGACATACATTTTTGTGTCACTGTACCTGCACCACAGGTGTGCTGTGTAGAATGAAAGTCCTTGGTTTTCCTAGTTAAAATAACACTCTTTTTCAATGAAACATGATATCATACTGCATACTGAAGCAGGAACAGATTCTAAGCAGTTGCTGCATAGCAGCACTAGTGGGCAGACCATGAGTATATACCAGCTGATTGATCAGCCTCTCTCCCATCATATATCCAGTTCTACGCTGGTTTGACTGTCTGGACAGATCATCCATGTACAGACTGAAAATGGCTGTCAAATGTTCTGGATACATCCAAGAAATTTTTTTTTTTACTGTTTTTCTTTCTTCTATGCATACTAACCATCAGTGATGGTTCATTGACAGAAGTCAGTTATTGGTCAAATTATAAGCAGAGCTTAGCCACCAAACATCACTTTAAATAAAGTTGCTCTCAGCCTTAGCTGTGAGGACCTTTCTTATGACAGGACAGAGTGTTTTTAAACTGCTAACATACTGTGTGGTGTGAAGGCAGGTGCTCTGAAAACAGCAGTTATCGCTTGTTTGGCTGATTCAGCCTCTTATCAGCACACTCAGCATACATAGCAGCTGCAGTGGTTCTGGAGGCCAGTGTAGTTTTGTGTTTTCAAAAATTATTAGACCCTTTTATTGTATGCAAGTTACACAAATATGTTCAATGAAACCTTTGATACTATGATATGCTGAAAAGTATTAACTTACCTTTTGAAATTCCTCATGTCAGCAGTGACGTCGTTGTTGCTAACTTGGTGTGAGCAGACTAACTCTACTGGACTTTTTTGGCATAACATACTGCAAACAAATGGCAGCGTTTGCTCAAACAGGTTGAACTATGGAAAACACATTTTTCAATAAGATAGTAAGATAGTGACTCACCCATATGGTTGAACAATGCTAAAATATTACTGTTTTTATCTCTAAATTTTAAAATTTACTGTCGTAGAAAAATGTCAAAGCACATCATTATTAGATTTTGATAGAGATGTTAAATTCTTCAATTATTTGCTGTCATTGCTGAACAGAAAAATGTGTTTTAGTGCTTGTTTGTTATTCTGGATTAATTTTCTGAATTCTCAGTGAATTCCAGTGTTCTGGATCAAATTTGGTTCCAAAACGGTGACTGAAGATTCCAGTTAAAGTGAAGGAGATGATGCTGCTGCTCTGATTTTTTTAAAACTGTGTATATAAGAATAAAGCGACTTTCCTCAGTTTTCATTGAACTTGAGCTTAAACAGGGTGTAACATCTCAGATGCTCACATATGCAGCTAGTATGTGGTGGGTTTTCTTGTTTACCATAAATACATCATGTTCTTAATGTACAAAGTGGTCACATATTGTAGTGAAATGCTGCTTCTTGTGGTCAGTCTGACCCAGCCTCTTGTCTGTCCTGTGTCTGTCCTGCAGGTCCTGTTTCTGGGCCCTCTCATGCAGTTGGCTATGGACTGTCCCTGGAGCTTTTTGGATGGCATCAGGGTGGCTTTGGGTGAGACAGCTAACATGCTGTTTTGACCTCCTTTTTTCTGATGACATAAAAAATAGATTCTGGAGCATTTTCGCACAGATCTCCATCCACCTTCACTGTGTTGTCCATCCATCATATGAGCTGAATGTTACTGTCAGCCTGTGTCCTCCTGCAGACCCGTGGTTCTGGACGTTGTGTCTCAGTGACATGCGCTGGTTGAGGAACCAGGTGGTGGCTCCGTTAACAGAGGAGCTGGTGTTCAGGGCCTGCATGCTGCCCATGCTGGTGCCCTGTGCTGGTCCTCTCACTGCCATCTTCACCTGCCCCCTCTTCTTTGGAGTTGGTGAGTTCTGCCTCTGGCACATTTATTACATCCATCTTGACTGAACTGCATGAGATTATTTGTGACAGAAATCATGATATCTGCAAGTTTTCACTGACCCCCCAACTAAAACAACCAATCAGTGTCAATTATGAACCAACATCAGTTATATTAATGTCTCCTCCTCTGCTCAGACATTTTCAGTATCATATTTTAGTTTACTGCTTAGCTAAAATCGACCGTGTGTGATCCAGCTACCATGTTTAAATATGTAGTACAATCAGTGTTGGGCAGTAATGTGTTACGTTGATGGATTCAAATTGCTTTCATTCGTGCTCTCAGATGTCTCTATGGACAGAGGGGACATGTCCCCTTCAGATTCAGAGTGACTCTGAGCCGTCCCCCCACTTTCCCAGCATAAGGAGACAAACATCACCAGTAAAACAGGAGTAATGTCATTGAAGCAGCACTGGGAGCCCAGCGTTTCTGTGATTTGGTGCATTCAAGTTGTACACAAATGTCGGAATTTCCAAACTTCAAGTCAGAATTTAAATCAGAATCACCTGTGAAGTCGGCTCTCTACCACTGATGTAAACAGTAGCTACATGTTTTGTTGTACGTCTGTAAGGCTGGAAGAGCTGGGAGCACTAAACTTTGAGGTTAAGATGATCTGAGCTCCAAGTTCTGACTTCCAGTGAACACACCATAAAACAAACTCTCACTCCCCAGGGTCCTAAAGAGGAACTAAAAAGTTACTTTTTACGGTAACACATTACTTTTTGGTGCATGTAATCAGCAAAGTATTTGAGTTACTCTTTGAATGAAGTAACTAGTTGCTGTTTTGCAGTAACTAACACAACACAACACAGAGTATGATCCTCTCAGGATGAGGCCAGGAGATGCTGTCAAAGTCAGTGACAAAATGATAGCAGGGATACTAAGGGCATATTCACACTAGGACGGTCCAGACCAAATTATTTATTTATTTCTTTTTAGTGCGGTTTCGATTTCACACTGTGATTAATTGCAGCAGGACCAGAATGAACACGTGCCAAGGTCGTTCAACCATTGGACGGTAAACGTGTGGGTGGGGTAAAGCAGGAAGCCCAAAAGTGAAAGTAGGCTGATGTTTATGGAGAATTTGCACGCTGTTATCCTTACAGCAATATGGTTTATAGAGTTACAGGTTTTTCAGGTGATTCATGGCGGCTACATCCTAACCTTTGTTGCACAGCTGTCTTAACGCTGTCGTCTCTCCTCCAGCTCACTTCCACCATGTGATCGAGCTGCTGAGGTTCAGACAGGGGACGCTGTCAGGCATCTTCCTCTCTGCAGGTGAGAGCAGCTGAGGTGTGTTCATGAATTTATGACTCTATGACACCATGAAGCTGTAGGAGGAAGATGACTGTTTGTGTCTGCTGTACCACAGTGTTCCAGTTCTCCTACACAGCGGTGTTCGGGGCCTACACTGCCTTCATCTTCATCAGAACAGGTGAGTAGCTTTGGTTACGATTCAGAGAAGGATACCTTGTTGATCCACAAATAAACACATGCAGATGAAGGTATATGAGTGTGTGTGTGTATATACACTATATTGCCAAAAGAATTCGCTCATCCATCCAAATAATCAGAATCAGGTGTTCCAATCACTTCCATGACCACAGGTGTATAAAATTAAGCAGCTAGGCATGCAGACTGCTTTTACAAACATTTGTGAAAGAATGGGTCGCTCTCAGGAGCTCAGTGAATTCCAGCGTGGAACTGTGATAGGATGCCACCTGTGCAACAAATCCAGTCGTGAAATTTCCTCACTCCTAAATATTCCACAGTCAACTGTCAGCTGTATTATAAGAACGTGGAAGTGTTTGGGAACGACAGCAACTCAGCCACAAAGTGGTAGACCACGTAAACTGATGGAGCGGGGTCAGTGGATGCTGAGGCACATAGTGTGAAGAGGTCTCCAACTTTCTGCAGAGTCAATCACTACAGACCTCCAAACTTCATGTGGCCTTCAGATTAGCTCAAGAACAGTGCACAGAGAGCTTCATGGAATGGGTTTCCATGTCCGAGCAGCTGCATCCAAGCCATACATCACCAAGTGCAATGCAAAGCGTTGGATGCAGTGGTGTAAAGCACGCCGCCACTGGACTCTAGAACAGGAGGTTGCCAGGAGAACGATACTTGTCGGACTGCACTGTGCCAAGTGTAAAGTTTGGTGGAGGGGGGATTATGGTGTGGGGTTGTTTTTCAGGAGCTGGGCTTGGCCCCTTAGTTCCAGTGAAAGGAACTCTGAATGCTTCAGCATACCAAGACATTTTGGACAATTCCATGCTCCCAACTTTGTGGGAACAGTTTGGAGCTGGCCCCTTCCTCTTCCAACATGACTGTGCACCAGTGACAAAGCAAGGTCCATAAAGACATGGATGACAGAGTCTGGTGTGGATGAACTTGACTGGCCTGCACAGAGTCCTGACCTCAACCTGATAGAACACCTTTGGGATGAATTAGAGCAGAGACTGAGAGCCAGGCCTTCTCATCTAACATCAGTGTGTGACCTCACAAACACACTTCTGGAAGAACGGTCAAAAATTCCCATAAACACACTCACACTAAACCTTGTGGACAGCCTTCCCTGAAGAGTTGAAGCTGTTATAGCTGCAAAGGGTGGACCGACGTCATATTGAACCCTATGGATTAGGAATGGGATGTCACTTAAATTCATATGTGAGTCAAGGCAGGTGAGCGAATACTTTTGGCATAACACACACACAGTATATAACATGATAAGTAGTAGCTCTTGGTTCTTGTGCTGCCCTGCCCTCATTAGGCTCTCAGTGCAGACAATTTGTGCAGAACCAAACTGAACCTGGTGTCGCAGCTGGTTCAGCTGAACCTCTGTGTGTTGCAGGTCACCTGGTGGGTCCGGTGCTCTGTCACTCCTTCTGTAACTACATGGGCTTTCCAGCGATCAGCACAGCGATGGAGCACCCACACCGCCTCACCGTGCTCTCCTCCTACTTGATGGGGGTCCTCCTCTTCGTGCTCTGCCTCTTCCCCTTCACTGACCCCTCCTACTATGGCCTCCCCACACCTGTGTGCACCCTGGCCTCCTCCCCCAGCTCCCTCTGCCTCTCCTGATCCACTCTGCTCTGATCACGCCTCCTTCCACTGGTGAAGCAGTTGAGGGGGTTTTATCTTTTGCCAAGTCACAGTTCAGGTCAGGTCCAGTTTGAGTGGACTGAGTTGCCACAGAGAGGTGGGGGAATCTGCAGCCCCTTTAAATGTCGGTGCTTTTCCATGACATGAAGCTCTGATACAGTGCGATCAGCTGGAGACAGCTCCTCCTCACATCCTCTCACGCTGATCAGCTCATCAGTCTGTGATGAAGCATCGTTATGCACCTTTTTGGTATCCAGCCTCGTCTTTTTAAATGGTGTCTCTGCTCTGTCACAGCTCTGCTCTTATGTTTCATCATTTTAGCAGCCGTTTCAGTCAGTAATAGTAAAAGTCATCGCAGATACTTTGGGAACAGTGACATCACAAAGAGTCCGGTCAGGCAGGTGTTAGCAGTGAAATGAATACCACCTGTCTGTTGTAAACATCTACTTCCTGCTTCAGTTTTGATCTACTGTGCTGGTAGTAGTTGTACGCACTGTTAATTAAGCCAAGACACTGAACGGCATCTTTGTGGCTGCCTTACCTTACCTCAGCTACTGCTGTGGATCCAAATGTACATATTCAAAAATATAAAACTTTAGCCAGTGCATCGGAAGTTTTACAGGAACTGGTAACAGTGAAATATTTATATTGGCGTTAAACTGAATTAATTATCAGGCTGGTTCTAGAGGTTCAGATCATCTGGATAAAGTCTCGCTGTCTTAACCAACATGATGTCCCAAACTGTGAAGATAAGACCTGAGCTGTTGAGTTCTGCTAACCCACAGGTCTGGACTGTAAGGTTTTGGGTGAGGTTTTTGTGGTTTTAAATTAGGCAGTACTAGTTGTGTTCAGATGGGTGTAAAAAGCTGGTGTAGGTGTGGTTTGGTACAAACCAGAGTGACTCTTTTAATGACTTTGTGTCTGGAAATCGTCAAAGTTGTTTGTTGTTGCCTGTCGAGGCTCGTAGGGATTTTTCTCTCTCTATGGTTGTTCACTGGAGAACAGGCAGTGTTCACCAAGAGTTTAATCTACATCACCTCGTTCTTGATATGATGGGCTTGTTTTTAAGCAGCACATTTAGTCTGGATTTCTGCTGTAGAGCAGCTCTCAGTGTTTTGTAGGATATCTTCTGTTAACAGTTGATTATATACCTCTGCATGTTTCAGTGGTGATGGGATGGCTGAATCATACTCTGAACCGGCAGTTTAAGTCCATGTAAAGGTCTGGACCAGATGAACAGAGTTAAAGTGTCTCATTACACAATATCAGCTAAGCTAAATCCTGTACTGGTAAGTAGGGTTACTAAACATATTCATAATGTGCTGTGAGACACTGCAGCTGTCTCAAAATCTGGTGTTTCAACATGGTGAGTAATGATGCGTTCACAGCACCTAAAGCAGCCTTTGGCTTTGTGTTACTCAGGAGTGTCTGTGTTGCTAAAATACCCACCATCACATGTGGACACCTTGGTGTCACCTGGTGCAAACTGGCCTATATTCACCTCTTTGCATTGGCTGCATGGAATGGCAGAAATGTGTCTCTTTATTCAGATTCAGATATATAATAATAGTATAATCCAGAGCTTTGGGATTTATTGGGACATATTTTCCAACACTTAAACTCCAGACTTTGACTCTGTGTGGACTGAAATGTCTGCCTTTGTCTTTGCACAGAGTTTCTTTTAGTGTGAATTCTGAAAGTTAGTCGTTGTTTTGATCTTTTACTTTTAGGTCCTAGAATCTGTCAGTACTAAGGAAGACCACTGCAGCTGACAGCTGCTTAACGCTGTCATTTATACCACTAACATGGTTTTTAGAAGTATCTGATGATAGAAAGTTGTTGACCATCACTTGATCTGCTCTGTTTGTCCTCCTCAAGGTGGTTTTGACTTGATTCAGGAGGACAGCAGTGGTACTGAGAGAGCTACAGAGCTGAATGTATGTATTTTTTATATTTAATATTTCAGTCAGAAACAAAAAAAATGTTTTTTTTTTTTTAAATTGAATTGTTAGGAATGAAATTATTGGGTCCAGGTTGGAAAACACCAAAGTCCCCCTGGTGCATCACTGGCTTTTTATCTTTGAGATTGTGTTATTTAGCCTGGTCTAGTTTAGTCTGGTGCTGTGGAGCAGCTGAAGATGATTTCTGATGTTATTTGTTTCTCACAGTTGTTGATGTTTCATGTTTGAGTGCTCCTGAACCAACTGAAAAAGGCAAAAACACGTATTAGCTATACTGTGAAGAAGAGGAGGGGTGCTCTGGTCCTCAGCAATAATTCCTACATGAGGGAACTGTTTGGAAGTGAGCAGCTTGAAACATGGCTGTATTTGTATATTAATTATTCTTGGCTGGTAATTCGTTATGTTTACAGACCGTTGGCAGGTAGAGTTGAACTTCACCTACCTGAAGCTGCCAGCAGAGGGCAGCAGAGCTCTTTACTGAGAGGAGCAGTCATCAGTCACTGGAATCCACTCTAACTTATTTTCACTGGAGCTTCAATTACACACAATAACACCCCGATAAAGAGGAGGAACCCCATTACTCTTCTATAGATATACTGTACGTAGAGCCCCACCACTGACTTTTAGTCACACATAAATGGATCATTTTAAAGAGCTGGAGGTCCAGTCTGGGTTTCACTGGAGAGTTTCTGTAACATGAGGGTTTCTTTTTTTTTTTAATTCCTGAGTGTCAATAAGTTCCTTCAGTCTGTATTCCATATTTAGTTTTCCCAAACGCAGCGTCAGTACAGTACAGTATTTGTTGCAACGTTCAAATGATGCTGATGCCATGTATTTCTAGGTTTTCACATGTTAATGAAAATCATTTGTCCGTTAATATTCCTATTTACACGCAGCCATGTGTGCTCCATCTTTCAACCCTTTAACTACACACCTTCATAAAAACGTTGTTATGTTATGATGTCTGCACAAAAAAACCCTGCCCATATCCAAGTCCTTCATCGAGTTTACCAGACAAGACCTGTTGACTTTTCTTTTGGAGGTGCATTTCAGCGAACTGTTGGTTAGTTTGTGTTCAACACACACTAATCCAACCGTAAAAAAAGATAATAAAAAGACTGTGAATATGTACCTGCCCAAAGAATGCGCATAAAACCTGAATAATATCAGCAGATCCCTCATGTCTTAATGTGATGATGCTATAATAATATACAAAAAAAATTGTCGTTTTCTGAACAATAGAAGACACAAGGAAGCAGAAACACACGGTTTTGCAAATATTATCGTTATTATTATTAAGTTATTGATAAGGCATAGTCGGGGAGTGTGCTCGGCTGCATTTAAACAGGAATAGTGGAATATTTCTTTTTTTTTGGCCATGTCAACAGTATAGTAGGAATATTGTCCTTTTTGGAATAGGAGAAAAATATTTTTTGTTGTTATTATATTATAATTCACCAGGTCTGCCCACTGTCCCCTCTACTTCATGTTTTATCCAGTGAGTCCTTTGCTCACCTCCTCCAAATATCTTCATATTTCTCTGTAAAAGAGGCTTTCAGTTTCTTTCTAACGTCTCTTCTGGAGCTCTTCAGTTTTCTGTCACCGTCTTCACCTCAGACACAGAAAAGAAACACCAACGCTGTCCTCGGCCAGCAACAACACATCAGTATTTGCTGCTGGAGACAGTGAACCTGTATTAATATGCAGCGAGCAGCGTCGACACAGACTGCAGAGTCTATTTTTGTGGAGCTTTAACGGCTCCCTTATTTTAATACACGACACCAAGACGAGGAATATTTCAGACGTGCATTTTCAGAAACTTGTGAAACACGAATCGTGAGTGAGCTGCTGAAACAGAACTCCACAGATATTTATATTGAGCTCTATATTTTGTAATCAGATCTATTTTGGTGACAGCGTGTACAGATATGTGCATGTATTTTATGCTCACTGTGTCACACTTGTTGTGCAATTCAAGTTAGAGACGACAGATCCGTGTTTTAGAATGACAATCTTTTACAGAAACTGTAGAGTCACTCTGCAAAAATATCTATTTGTAAATAAATAATGTCCTTTTTATACATTGTTCAGTGTCCTGTGCTGTTATTGATGCCTCAAACCAGTGAATGCAGAATATCATCAGTGAAGGACAACACTGGAGCGTTGAAGACGATGGACTAGAGCAGCAGAAGAGCACACCTGGAGCCACTGCTGTTAGCTAAGAACAGCAAACTGAGGCTACAGTTCACACAGGATCACCACAACTGGACAAGAGAAGATGGAGAAATGTTGTCTGGTCTGACCAGTCTCCATTTCAGCAGAACATTCACATGGTAGATGGTCAGAATTCAGAAAGTAAAGAGTAAAGTATGATGGAATAATAATCCAATAAAAGTAATAGTATAATATGTCCAAATAAGGTGAACAAATGTCCTTGTATTGTATGTTAATACAAGGTGTAAAAGTCATACTACAGCATGTCAAAAAGAGAAAATAGAATAGGCAGAGTAGTGATAGTATTACATAGTATGTAGAAAAATGTTATGCTATAAAAAAATAATAGAATAGTATTAAAACTATATTGTGTTGAATGGAGGCATAGAATAATAAGTTGTTTAATAAGTTTTGTAGAATTGTGTGTCAAAAGAGTCATCAAAAAGCTGAATTAAAGTATGTTGAATGAAGTTGTTAAAAAAAAAAATCCATATTATAGTATGTCCAAAATGTAAAAAAAAAATCATGTTGTAAAATGTAATCTGAAAAACCAAAATATATGTTGAGTGATTCTGTGGTAAATTATGTTGGAAAAAACTCCATATTATAGCATGTCCCAAATTAAAAAAAAGTCATACTGTAGTGTGTCAAAAAAAAGTAAAAAAAAAATTAATCATGTTGTAAAAAATGGCACAGCCTTATTATAGTGTGGTGAATGATTCTTTGGCAAAATGTGTTGAGGGAAAAGTGTTAAAAAGTCATATTATCGCATGCCCCAAATTTAAAGTCATACTATAGTATGTTGAAAAACATATAAAAAAAATGTCATAAAATGTCAATAAATGCCATCAGAAAGCCTTATTATGGTGTGCTGAATGATTCTATGGTATAATATGTTGGATAAAGTGTTAAAAAGCCACATTATAGCATGTCCAAAATAAAAAAGTCACATTGACACTAATACATACTAGTCTAAAAAGGTTTAGTTCAGTTTAAATTCCTCACTCCTGTTCAAAATGGTGATCTGATACATTTATTAAACTCTGTATGTTTAATTTAGATATTTAAACTGTCCATCTGAAGCTTTTCGTGTCTCCTGCTTGTCCCAAAATTTTCAGATGTCTTTCCGTTGGGTGATCTTGGTAATAATCCTGTAAATTAACCCAATAAATCAGCAATAGGTCCTTCTCATTTCTATGGCATTTCTTCCATTTCCACCTGTACCGCTCATGTGATCGGAGGGAGTCTGATTGGCTGTTAAAAAAAGGTATTTGTGGATTTAGCAAAGTCAGCAAAGTTAAAAAAACGAAAACGTCATGTTTCACTGGTGACAAGCTTCTTGTAAATGCATGCCGATTTATGTGTAAGTCATGTGGCCTGAATTTCACAGCTCTCAACGTCCAGATGTCCATGATGATCTCCAGTCCTGTTGGTATTTTAATGGCTTGCGTTGAGAAAAGGAAACGTGTGATTGACAGTTTAGAGGCAGAGCATTAAAATTCACATGGTTCCCCAGCAGCAGAGGACATCAAAACGAGGGAAACGTTAGTAAGAGGTGCTGTTATCTGTAATCTGCCTGTGCTGCAGGAAAACTAGAGGAAAATCACTGTATTTATCACATGAAGTGTTCGGCTCATCACTGCACTGTGTGAGTTTGTCTTACAACTCCATAAAAATGGATGGCAGATCATTTTCTACGGCTTTCTAAATTTTTCTCCACAAATGTCCAATCCATCCCTCTGGATGACTGTCTTTATTTCTGATTTCACCATAAAACTGTACAGGCTGTGACACAACACTGTCACATGTAGGGCTTTCACTGCTCCAGGGTTATAATAGACAGAGCTGCTATTAGAAACAAAATATCCAATAATTCAGGACAGCAGAGGACAGAAAAGATGAATGATAAATGAAACGGCAGGTTTGAGGAAACAGCAGTCTGTTTTTAATCATAAGTGCGAAATCAACGAGACATCTCAGGCTGTTTGTGCTCAGATGTATGAATGGATCATGTGTTCGCTGACTGTTTTCAGAATAAACGTTACTTTTTTACACTAATAGAAAGGGAAACATTTGGAGGTCAGGTCTGATTATTTTGCACTGGTTTAACTGGTCTGGTCCACTTGGGCTCAAATTGGGCTGAATGTTAGCCTGACAAGCTAGACTATGACATGAAATGAATAGTCTGAGGACAGAACCAAGTGCTGTCGTTCAAACTGCTTCTGCATGTAATAGGCCAGCACTAGGACCAATCAGAGCAACAGACAATGTGACGTATTCAGAGCGATCCTTTTAGCGACCAGTGGAGCCAGCTGGTATGTTAGACTTTTGCTCTAGACAAAACAGCAAATACATCCTTCTTTAAAACGAATGAGTTTCGTGCTTCTTTCTGCTCAACTTTCAAAGAAAAACTCAAGTCTAACTCTTCCAAAATCAATGACAGAGCCGATGACGGTGCTACGCCCACCCCAACGACTCAAGATGCAGATGGAGCACTGTGACTGGTCCGACAGACTCCTTGCCAGAGCCAGGATTATCCCTTATGGTGAGCCACTAAACCGTCCTCCATCCATCCATTATCTACCGCTTATCCTCATAGGGTCGTAGGTCAGGGATTTCTTTATCATGGCTTCCCATCATATTCAGAATCCAGTTCAACAGTCTTGTCTTATTTTCTACATTAAAGGAACCGTATGTAGCACTGTGGCCAAACTGGTACTGCAATCACTTTCAAATTACTGTAGAGCAGTGTCTCCCCTCTCCCTCTCCCCTGACTAGAAGTTGCCAGCTCGGCTGCAGTATCCAACAGGAACAGAAAGTATTACAGTGAATGAAAAGCAGCCACCTTGAGCATCACCTTGGACACTGAGAAGGAGTAAAATGGGGTTGGGGAGAGCTGTGGAGGGCTGGGGTAAAGTGAGTGGAGCTCTGGGGTGGGGTCCGTGGTGATAGTCCTTGTTTTATGTGATAGTCCTTGTTTTATTTCTGACTTTGTCTTGACGTATTTCAAATTCATAACGAGGTCTTTTAGGTTTCGTAACGTTAGACATTATTTATCAGACACGTTCGTAGCTGCAGCTGTGGTAACTAGAGCAGAGCTGGTAACCCAGATGCTGACACACTACTGACTTGATGATTGGGAGATAGGTGGAGGGTGGAACATCAGACCAAAACACAACATGACAACATCAACATCAGTTGAGGGCTGCAATTTGGCTTTTTAAATGAGAATATCCTGGCTGGACTACTGTTCTCAGTGATATAAGTATTTGAAATGAACATGATTTCTTAATGTCTGGTGACATATCAGGACCATTTTATGATTCATTTAAATACATTTCTTACGTATTGTACCTTCAACTCTTTGAGTGCTATTGATGTATATGTACATCAGTGTGGTTTTTCAGCAGCAGGCACAAGAGGGCGCTCTCACACAGCCTTTGAGTACTTTTGGCCAAAAAGTGCTGGTACAAGGCACTTTCAGTTTTATGAAAAGACTAGCACTCAGTGAGTTAAAGCTCCTCTCTTCATCACCATCTTGCCCTTTCCTTGGTATTTTGTCGATTATAGTGAAACACTTTATGACATCTGCTCTTGAAATATGCTGCATAGATACTTAATATCATTAGACATTCGGACCAAGTAGCAGAAGTCAGCTTAGTGGATTAGCAGTCGTAGCTAGCTGCAGAGCAATGAAACTCAACAACACATGGAGAAAAATCTGCACAAGCCTCCGAAAGCTTCACAGGTATACTTCAGTTTTACAGAAATGAGTTTGGACACTTGTCACAGAAACACTTGATTATGCAGCTGACTGACAGCAAAGAGCAATAAAAGCAATGACACAGTCTGAATTCCAAAGAGAGAACGGACACAATTATGAGAAATCATTTCTTCTGAAGCTACGATCCTCCAGTATCCTCTGCATCATCCATCATCACCTCCATCCTCTCTTGATTCCCTGCCATCCCTTTCCTCCTCTTCTCTCTGATGCTTCCCTCCTTCGTCTCCTCCAACTCTTCCCTTTCTCCATTTACTCCTCATTCACTTCCCCCTCCATCTTTCACCACATCCTCCTCCGTCCTCTACGTCCTCTGTCACAATCAATCCCTCCGCTTCAGTCGAAAACAATCAAATGTAAATTTAAAAGGGAGGGAATTAAAATGGCCTCAAGAGAGCCTCAACAGCCCAAAGAGAGGAAAGTTAAAGAGGAGGAGAGTGATCACCTCATCTCATGTCATCTCATTATAGTGACTGGAGAGGTTCAAAGAAGTTCAAGGAAGTACGTCTTGAAGATCTGAAAGAACTAAAAGGACAATCAGTTGGAAGTCTGTTTTTGCCTGATGGACATTTTATGGATGCACTTGCAAATAATTCATGTTCAGTTAAAGAGGTCTGTAGTGATTTGGAGAAGGAATCGGAGGGTCGCTGATTCAATTCCAGGTCAGACCAAATCTGGAGAGTGGACTGGTAGCTGGAGACATGCCAGTTCCTCCTCCTGGGCACTGCTGAGGTGCCCTTGAGCAAAGCACTGAACCCGCAACTGCTTGGGGTGCCTGGATATGAGGGCAGCGTCTTCGCTCTGACACCTCTCCACTAGGGCTGAACGATTTATCATTTTCTGATCAAAATTGGGATTGCAGACAACGTGATCATGTGATCATCAAAGCTGCGTTTTTTTTTTTTTTGACCCAGGATATTCTGTGTCATCTATTTTACACATACATGTCGTCCATACCGTCCTGCCAAGCTCACCAATCAGCTTGCTACTCGTGGACAGGTCATGCTAACCAGTCAGTGTTAAGCTGCTCCTCCTGCTTTGTAAAGTTAATGCATTTGGAAGCAGAGTTATATTAGAGTCTCACTTGTCCATATTATGACATTAAAGGGTCTTGCATTTGTGTTATTAACTTGTAATAAAATCGTCAGTATAAAATGTATTTTTCTTGCTGTCAATACAATAACAATAATTGTCTAGGGTAACTATATTAATTTAAAATTTTAAATATTTTAATTGTTTAAATAATAAGAGTTGAATAAATAAACCTTTAACTAAAGAAGTCACAAAAAAACTGTGGCAAATATCATCATATATAAATAAATAACTACCAGACACAGATGTGAACTATAATCTCATTTATTTACTTTGCGGTGATTGTAAATACAACAGAACTTCTAATATTTGTCTAATTTTAAAGTCTAATATTTGTCTTTGAAATGTAGTTGAGTAGAAGTATAAAGTATCTATCAGTGTCCTGATGAGTCTGTCCTGCAGTATCGGCCATTATTAAATTCTGCAGGAGGTGTAAATCTTCTCCAAAGGGTGACACACAGAGGTGTTGTATCTACATTGGTGTCCCATTGATTTTTCTCTGTAATGAAACACTCCAGCTGTCCTCTCCTCATGTTATCTCTTCTCCCACAACATGCTACATATGTGTCCCCGTGACATGGCGTCATTCTCCTCTCCAGGTTCAATAAATAAACTGAGGCCCCATCCACACGACAACGGCACGACAACGCTTGTGAGAACGTTGCCAGAATTGTTTCCGTCTACATGGCAACGTGATAAAGAGTGATGAGTGACAAGGATGTAATAAATATGCCACACCGATAGGTGGCGCTGCAAAGAAACACAGAGAGACCCACGAAAAAGAACGAAAGAATGCAATGAGCATTAAAGTCTTGAAGTCCTTGTTCACTCCTTCTGGTCACGTGATGACATGATGTCATCGTTAGCTACAACGCCGGGTACACACTGCAACTCCGAAACGGCGTTGTCAGATCTTCTCACTCTGGAACCCGTTGTCAGAAAATACCGCTTTGGGTCTCCGACAACGCTGGAGCCATTTTTACACAAGGCGGAATCGGTATTAAAGTTTGTCGGATTCACAGAATTCCGTTGTTGTGTGAGCTGAGCTGCAGAGATAGCAAACACTTGGCAGGTTATGAACACTGTATGATTTAGGTGCCGTCCACACGACAACGGAATTCTGTGAATCCACCAAATTTTGATACCGATTATGCCTTGCGTACAGAGGGCTCTGGCGTTCTTGGAGACCCAAAATGGTATTTTCCAGAGTGAGAAGATCTGACAACGCCGTTTCGGAGTTGCAGCGTGTACCCGGTGTTGTTGCTAATGATAACCTCACGTCATCACGTGACCAGAAGAAGTAGTAAACAAGGACTTCATGCGCACATGCTCATTGCATTCTTTCGTTCTTTATCATGGGTCTCTCTGTGTTTCTTTGCAGCGCCACCTAACAGCGTGGCATATGTATTACATCCTTGTCACTCGTTATCATGTTGCCATGTAGACGGAAATAATTCCGGCAATGTTCTCACAAGCGTTGTCATGCCGTTGTCGTGTGGATTGTGTGTTGTGTTACCCACTCCTTTCTGCACAGCTCTTTCTCTCTGTCCCACTATGTATGGACACAAATATACACAATAGCTCCACCTAACATGTGAGTTACATACCAGTGCAACAGACTCAAGCTTGTTATTTGATCTAGTGTGGAGGCTGAAAATTCCTGCTTCACCAAAGCAGCTGTGAAATACTGTCTTGGACTCTGAGATTTAGTCGTGTTCAGAGAAAGGAAGGGACAGGAGGAATGTGAATCTGTGAGAGTGAAAGAAAGTGAGAGAGCATTCATCTACACAGTACACAGCATTCACATGACCCTTGTTTGTGTGCAGCCATGACTCCTCTCTGCAGGATGACATACATGCTGGACGAATGGCTGCCTGCTTGGATTAGGTCCTTCATTCCTCCTCTGGGTCCTTGGCTGCAACAGTTCAGACACAATGTGGATCTGATTTATCTCTTATAAAAACTGCCCTGTAGTTTGGGAACCCCACGACTGTTTACCCTCGGATGTCAGATGAGAAGATCCATGTTGATGTGATTTCTGTGTGCAGAGCAGCAGACTGGAAGAGAAAGACTGGAGGCAGTGAAGCTAACTTCCAGACGCTCACTTGTGGGTTCGATCCCCCAGTCCTGCTGTTGTGTTCAAGGATGAGACACAACCCCAACTTGCCCACTGGGTGCTCTGTATAGCAGCCCATTGCAGAATTGTATATATACTCAACAAAAGAAACATTTTATAAAGTGAATTCCAGTTGTTGCCGTTTGCCTCAGCAGCAAAGTGAAAATGCTTATTTGGACAAAAGGTTGCGCATGAACGGTAACATGTGCCAAAAATGCAATAAGTGCATGTTGTGATGCCGTATTCCGATGGGTAGATTAATGGAGGTGTAGTCGACCCAGACGACTAGAGCACTGATGTATGAAAATGGTGCTTTTGTAATGATGCCGCGACTGACGCAAATCCAACGTGAACGTGCTATTGGAATGCTGAGTGCCGGCATGAGCGTGCGAGATGTTGCAAGGGCAATGAACGTTCACGAATCAACAATTAGTCGTCTCAGAACCAGATTCCATGCCATGAACGGCACCTCAGATCGTCCACGCAGCGGCAGACTAATGTGTGACGACCAACATTCAGGATCGCCATATCCGTCTTCGCCATCTCAGAGGCCGGACACTTCCTGCCATCGTTACTGCTGCTGAGACACCTGAATGTGACCGACCCCATATCAGTGCTCAAACAGTGCCCAGGCGACTCAGAGAGGCCATACTTTGGTCTACCATTAACTCCAATATGCCTTTTTTGAATAAATTTGATCTCTAGACAGTATTCTTTTTGTGCATTTGTTGAAAGGATGTGATAAACCAGATTCTCAAATTTAACATCTTTTATAGGTAGCTTGGGGACGCTTAAAAACATGTTTCTTTTATTGCTGTGTATATACAGTATAACCCTAACCCAAGTGTAACTGGAACAACAAGTTTGGTTCAATTTTTCAGTTGTACATTACACACCAGTTATGAAACACTCATGGCTGCTCCATATCCAGGTGTTCCGAGCAGTTGTGAGTTCAGTGTCTTGCTCAAGAGCACCTCAGCAGTGCCCAGGAGGATGAACTGGATCCTCTCCAGCTACCAGTCCACTTGGTCCGACCTGGACTTGAACCACAACCCTCCAGTTCCCAGTCACTCCAGACTGAGCTACTCACTGCAGTCACATGGTGGGATCATACTGGATTGTGTGAAAATTCAATGTTGCAACTCGGCAGGTGGTCTGCCCCAAAATCCAAGTACACATGGAGTTCCACATGGAATTCAGATAATGTCAGCAACCTGGCTGACTCCGCTATGCTAGGTGGCGCTGTAATCCTTTCAACAGGTAGTGTTAGAACTACTTCCGGTTATTTGGCTACGTAAGAACAACAATAAATATTAAACTGTCGCCGTCCAAAAGTGAGTTGTTGATTTCTTCGAAGCCATGGTATCATTTGACTTTTATGGCAACAACATTACTATTTATGATGGCGTCCGCGCCTCCTTCCACTTCCGGGTGAAATCCCTGGCGGAAATTCTTGAGCAGGATGCGAACACGGTACGATACAATACAAGAGGCGATTAACAACGTCTTAAGCCAGGGGTTCCTATCATATTTGTGAATCCAGTCCCTATACAACCCTTAGCCTGTGCACATGAATTTGATACGTTTTTGATGCCTTTATTATACGATTACGCTCGTCCATGTGCACACAGTGACTGCCACGCCCAAACCAATCAATCAAAAGTCTTTATTGTCATCATATGACAGTGCATACAATGAAATTAGGAGCGTTGCTCCTCATGGTGCTTAGTGTAATGTAAAAAACTGCAACTAAATACATGTAAAGTTTGGAGAAATATAATTATTCTGGATAAGAGGAACAGGACTGCTTTGGTCTCCGACAGAACTCCATTCACTCACCAGAATTTCCTGAATGCTCAAGAGAAGGTAACATAAAGTTCATCTTGATAACATAAATAACTCCTGAAATGCACAGAGTATCGTGGCCTGATGATGAACAGCACTTCCTTTACCTTAGCAGGTATCAGGTTGCTTTAGCAAAGCAAACAGCTGGGGGCGCTCCTGGAATAACACCATGGAGAGGTTTAGAAAGTGGGATCTGACCTGTCACCCTGTCACTGCAGCAGACAGGCCTCCCTCTGAACTGAGGCTATGTGATCTTGCGTTCAAGCTAATTTAATTTGGTGAGAATCCGTGCTCTGGTATGAAGTAGAGATGACCTCGACCCCTTTCTCTGGGCTTGATTCTTCATCTTAAACAGGAAGTGCCTCTGCCGCTCAGATTGTTGGGGCTGCTAACTAGTGATATAAGGTAAGCCAAACAGTTGGAGAAGTATGCAAAATGTGTAATTCCAATGATCTCAGGAGGCACTGAGCACATAAACGCTTCCCTCAACAACCTCACAGAGTGGTAACTTAATCCAAAAGTGGAAGGTTAGTGGAGGCTTTAACACAGATACAAGCAGCGCTACCTTACTCTGTAGGAGCAACAACATTTTTCTGCACAGTGCTGGAGGTCTGCTGTAAGTACATTATGTCCCAGAGGAAGCTCAGAGGAAAGGGTCAAGATCCAGAGGTGTCACCTTCCCCGTTAATCCATCCATCCAGTAACTGAGTCTTTGGGGTGGCAGTAGCTCAGTCTGTGGGGATATGGGCTGAGAAGTGGAGGGTCAAGTACAGAGTCTGGTCTGGGAGCTGGACAGGTACCAGTTCCTCCTCTTAGGCACTGCTGAGGTGCCCTTGAGCAAGACACTGAACCACCAACTGCTTGGGGTGCCTGTGTATCACAGTCATATATTATTGAGACCAACAACAGCGGAGTAAATACTGCCTGGTTCCTTTGCAAATGTATTGAAAGCACTCCCTGGACACACGGCCGTGATACAATCTCTGTTCTTAAATGGAGTCGCCATTTGAATTACGTCAAAAATGGTAGCCAGTAACAGTTATATGGCGTTACATTTGTGCCACATTCCTGAGTGAACAAAGACAGATTTTGAGCGAGCAAATGCAGAATTAGTAAATTTATTTTTGCACGTGTCACAATCACCGCTGAGTCTCAGTGTTTCTCCTGCTTATGCATTTGCTCGCTCAAAATCTTTATTCGCTCAGGAGTGTGGCACAAATATAACGTCATACAGTTCATTTTATCGGCTTTGGATTTTTTTGCAAAGCCTTGTTTTTAAGCTTTGCCGGGTGAAAACAAAAATGCAGTGACGTACCGACGTTTTGCAGTGACGTAATGACGTGGTTAGTGAACCAACTAAGCACCAGCACTAGCACCAGGTTCCTTTTGGTGGAAAAGGGGAAATTGTGAAGCAGCAGAGCTGTTCATTCTGATCTGTGACTGCTGTGCTGGCAGTGTGAAAGAGCCCTAATGCTGAACCAAGGCTTAGACAGAGACTACAGAATCTTACGTCGAAATTGGAAAGTCGAGTAAAACAGGGCTCCCCTGAAAGCCACTGTGTAATTCAAACCCTGCCCAGCGCTCCACTGACCAGCTAAATGATGGTCCATCTCCTGCCGTTCACAGAGATCTTTTTTTTAAAAATTCTTTTCTGACACTTTAATTTGCAGCAATTAGCAATAAACAAACTCAAAATGTCAGGCCTAATTAGTGGCTCAAATGCAAAAATGACTTAATCTACAGGCCAATGGCACATAAAGATTATGAGACAGCTGTGTTATTATGATTAGCTGTTAGTTGGCTGTTTGGCACCTTTAAGACTTGTTTCAATACACATTTAAATACTGTTATGAAGATATGATTGTTCAAGAAAAGTGTCCTATTAATCTATGAAAAAATCTTTAAATTACATCTCCTCCTGAAAATCAACTCACCACAAGTCATAAATCCTGCTGGTACTGCATGTACTCATGTTAAACAGATTTTTTACACTCACTTCCATAGTTATAGCTATATATAGATTCAAGAGTCTTTATTGTCATTATGCACACGTAACAAAATTTTGTAGAGTCTCTCGGCTTAAAGACACACATAAAGAAATAAAAGATATAAATATAGAAATATTAAACAGCCATATTTGTATATTTGCATATGCTGTATGTAGTCCCATTATGTGTTAATAGATGAAGAAACAAGATGTACTTGGCTGAATAAAGCTGAAGCTAGCTGTGGTTTAGCTTCCCGAATAAAGCTGACGCTAGCTGCGGGTTACCTTCCAGAATTAAGCTGAAGCTAGCTCTGGTGTAGCTTCCCGCATAAAGCTAGAGCTAGCTGCGGTTTAGCTTCCCAAATTAAGCTGAAGCTAGCTCTGGTTTAGCTTCCCGTATAGAGCTAGAGCTAGCTACGGTTTAGCTTCCCGAATAAAGCTGAAGCTAGCTGCGGTTTAGCTTCCCGAATAAAGCTGAAGCTAGCTGTGGTTTAGCCTCCCGAATAAAGCTGAAGCTAGCTCTGGTTTAGCTTCCCGAATTAAACTGAAGCTAGCTGCGGTTTAGCTTCCCGAATAAAGCTGAAGCTAGCTGCGGTTTAGCTTCCCGAATAAAGCTGAAGCTAGCTCTGATTAAGCTTCCCGAATAAAGCTGAAGCTAGCTGCGGTATAGCTTCCCGAATAAAGCTGAAGCTAGTTGCGGTTTAGCTTCCCGAATTAAGCTGAAGCTAGCTGCGGTTTAGCTTCCCGAATAAAGCTGAGGCTAGCTGCGGTTTAGCCTCCCGAATAAAGCTGAAGCTAGCTGCGGTTTAGCTTCCCGAATAAAGCTGAAGCTAGCTGCGGTTTAGCTTCCCAAATAAAGCTGAAGCTAGCTGCGGTTTAACTTCCCGAATTACGCTGAAGCTAGCTCTGGTTTAGCTTCCCGAATAAAGCTGAAGCTAGCTGCGGTTTAGCTTCCCAAATTAAGCTGAAGCCAGCTCTGGTTTAGCTTCCCGAATTAAGCTGAAGCTAGCTGCGGTTTAGCTTCCGGAATAAAGCTGAAGCTAGCTCTGGTTTAGATTCCAGGCAGGAGGAGTCAAGGTGCTGCAGGACAGATGGGATCTCTTCAGCACCTCAGCATCAGTCTCATCTTTCATGCTTATCGTTCATCAGCTCACTGCTGGCCTGCTGCTGAGCATGACAACATGTGATAAGATTCATCTTTATGAAACACAATGTTCTCCACCTGTCATCACTGATATCACAGCATGACAGCTTGGAAACACTGAGTGTGCGTGAGAGACAGAGATTCTTCTGTCATTGCTCTTTGGCTTTTATTCCAGGCTGTTGTCTTCTGTTGACAACATGGCAGCTAAACAATGAAGCGTCTTTGTCTTCATGAGTGCACCCGAGTGAATAAAAGCTCCAGGGATTTAAAGGCTCTTCACCATGCTCACATCATCCTCACCAAAGCTTCCTGACCTGAACACTTGAAGACTTCAGTCAGGTCCGGTCTGAGCGCTCAGTCAATGATTTAACAAAATAAAAGCACATACTGAGTTTGATAAAGGTATCAGAGCAGCAACATCACCTCCAGCATCACGTCCTTCACTTTAACTGGACTCTTTCTTCCTCACTGAGTTCACTACTCTTCACCATTTTGAACAGGAGTGAGGAATTTAAACTGAATTCACCTTTTTAGACCCAAATTTGAGCCAGAACACTGGAATTCACTGAGAAGTCAGAAATTAATCCAGAATAACAAACAACCACTAAAACACATTTTTCTGTTCAGCAATGACAGCAAATAACTGCAATTTAACATCTCAGTCAAAAATAAAAAATAACAGTGTGCTTTGATAATTTGTAAATTCCTGGATAAGAACAATAATTATATTTTATCATTAAAGATATATAAGCTTGCACATACTGGTGGATTAACTATTACAGAAACATTAAAAATACTTTAATTATCAGTAATACTGTTAATTTAGGGCAGTGGTGGTAAACACCTGACACTGGGTAGAGGAATAATACATTTATTAATCACGGTATAAGAGGGCCTAATTTCCACTTTCTTGTCCCCCTTATCTTTATTCTTACTGAATACCATCTCAGGAGATGTTTACGTCCCCACAGAAACCACTGAAACCTTGTAATATATACAATCAGCCTATTGGTGGTGCTGTAACACAGCCACACAAATACAACAGAACACAGAAGAAGAAATAGAGCACGCATATAATGCTGTGTTTGTACTGTATTGGAAGTCGGGATTCGGAACTGGGAATGACGTCACACCTGAGTTTACGGTGTTCAAGTAAACAGAAAACCAAGATGGACGCCTCCAATGAAAAGTTTGTTGTGCTTGCTCTGTCGGAATACAGAGAGCTAATGCAGCAATATGAGGTCCTCAAACACAATTGATAGGCACAATGAAGACATGGAGGGTGTGTGTTTGTTCTCCAGTGTAATTCTGTGGGGGAAAACTGTTTGCCTCTACTGTAGGCTGTAACGTATAATGCTACACAACGCTAATGCAGGATGCTGCCATCTTGGATTATGACACTGTGGTCAAGTCAGGTCGGGGTTGGTGAAGACTTTACGAGTCTGAAATCTGACTTTGAGGGGCATTTCAGTGAATATTTAAGACTCGGAACTCGTAAATTACGACTTACAAGGACAACTCGAACGCATCATCAAGTGTAATAAAAAGAAAAAACACAAGTAGCGCATGTTTCAAGAAAGATCAGTTTTGGCTGAACACATGGAAACGACACGGTTCCTGAAATGCTGGTTCAGTGTGCGACAAAAACGTGGTGTTTACTGCTAAACCTGTGTCTGTGTGGTCTTAGTGTTGGACCAGCACAGTTCAGTCAGGTAAGAGAGATGTTGATGCTTAGTGACTTCACTTATTACTGTGAGCTCAGAGCAGTGAGCTGAGCTAAAGAGAGATAATAGAAATGCAAAAACAAACTAACAACAACAGCTGTCAATTCAGACTGACAGCTGATCCAGATGTGCAGCCTATGAATTATGTGTTGACGGAAACATATTTCCTCCCTGATTACGTTTGTTTTTGATGAATCACTTGGATAAAACATTTCGGAAAGATTTTGGGTCGGCACAGGATTGTGTGATGTTTAATTTGCTGTCATTTTAAATAATGTAACTTGTTTCCTGTCTCAGCTAACTACGTGTTTTAAACTGTCAGCGTAATCAGGCAGTTTCCCTCTGAATGTAATTTAGCAGACAGGATTGAGCTGTTCCTCCTCCCAGGCGCTCTCTTTTTTCATCTTTCACACTTCGAACAGAAAAAACAGCGCCACGCTAAGCACCACTTTTCACATGAATGAAATGGTATCTTGTGGACGCAGTGTGTTCATGGCCGTTATCATCCATCCTTTCAACTTTAACTCTTCTCTTCTGTCGCTTTCATCTCTCCATCCCTGTGGTCTCTTATCATCTGTGTCCTCCCTCGCTGCAGCTCCTTTCCTCGGCCTGGAGGAAATAAGCTTTATATATTCACGTTACAACTCGTACATTCAGCAACTTATGCATACATAGAGGTGTAATCCAAACAGCATTAGCATCAGAAGTGGCCTTTAAGGATCCTCTGGTGGCTCTTTGTGCAGATGGTGACTGATGGCAGAGGTCAAAATGTGCTTTGTGTCATTCTGCAGACTCCAACACGACCATCACTGAGGTTTCTCTGCCTCGTCCTTCTCACTCTCTCTCAGGTCCTTTCAGAGACACAATAACACATTTCATTCATGTGTCTTTTGCTTTCGGAAGTTGTATAATCTTGCCTTAAAATATGGATCAAACTGTGTTTTCATCTGAGCAGAAGCGTCAACCTGGACCAGCAACATAGTTCAGTGTTTTTTTCTCAAGGTACATGTTTACTGTAATTCATACTTTTGTGTGAATAATCTTACTATAATTAACTACGTTACATCCCGAAAGCCTGTTTTCATACTGGAGACCTGTAACCATGGTAACCTCTACAAACCCTTACATGACAAAATATATGATAATTTGTGTCTTCTCCAGATTGAAAAACTATATTGTGCCTTTAACAAAGTGAAATCTTAGTCATACATTTATTAGAAATTTATTTAATTATTCCTTGTTTGATGACCAACTTATATTTATGCATATCTGTATTTTTTTTTGAACAATGTTTTTATTGATTTTCAACATACAAAAACACATCCACATATTCCATACAAGTTGCACAATGGCATGTAAGCAGATCTCTGCATGCACACACAAATAATAATGATAGAACTATAAAATAATAAGATTTAAAAAAAGTCACACACAATAATCTTACAGAAAAATATAATCCACTTTTGCCTGAGAAGGTCCATTAAGGGTGCCCATACTTCTTCAAAGTCTTGTACTTTACCCCTAATTACATAGGTCAGCTTTTCCAATGTAACACACGAGATTGTGCAGAGGATACTTCAGTCTCTCTCCAAGACAGAGCAACCATCCTCCTAGCCTGCAGGAGGCCAAAGTTGATCTGATTGAGTCTTACACTTAAAGTTAACAGAAAAGCAACCCCGGTATATATTTTACTTAGAGTGCAGACAACCATTTTCCAAAAGGCTACCAGCTTAGGACATTCCCATACACAGTGACTCAGACACTTCTCATTAGCTACTTGTTGCATTTCTGTAATTAATTATGTATTTATTCATGCATTTTAATATTGATTTCTGCTTTATTTTGTCCATTTATTTCTTTACTTGTTTACTTATTGACTTATACTAAGACTGGTGGGAATGTGAACAGTTTTGCAGGTATGTGGTCATAAACAAAAATGTTGAAAAAATGTATTGGTTTACCTGATGATCGTGCAAGATGAAAAGGATGATTAAAGTTGTGAGGCAACATTTTTTTTTATCATTATATATTTTTTAATTTATTGTTTATCTGATGTGGACATGACAATGACATTGGACAAACCAGATGCATTGTTAGAGTGTTTTAGCACATGTCCACAGGAGACTTTTGGAATGATAAAATGACAGACATAATAAGAACAGTGTACAATAAATTACAACATCCTCATGGAAATCAATACTACATGCCATCTAGTTTTACAACCAAAGATCAGGCAAAAATCACAGTGATCATAGGAAGAAAACATGCCAGCAATGTAAGATGTTTTTTTCTAGAATCTGTTTCATCAAGATACTCTACTGCCAAGTAAACACTAGGCAGGGATTTGTAGGATGTGACTGTGCATATCTCAAACACCTAATCCAATCATATTATACACTACTGTGCTGAACGTGTTTTAATGGAGACTGTCTGTGAACAGGACCTAATTTCCATATTGAGAGTGAATATAAGGGAAAAAAATCAAGTGTAAAGTGCATTTCCATATAAAACGGGATGGAACGTGGCCACCATCAGCACCAGCGCACAACATTATCCTGTGTGAGTAATCCCACCAAAACAAACCAGTGGATGGATATGTTTTTAATGGTCCTTCCACCTGGGCCCCGTGGAGCAAACAGCTGGCTGTGGCTCCTCACTTCATTAAGGAAGAAGCAACGAGACACATCTGCATTCATTAGCTGCTCTGTGACATCATCAGCGGCCATATCCTGCTGTGGTTCATTCTCTGTGTTCAAAAGGCCTCCTCTCTGTCATCCATCTCTGTGATTATGCAAGCCGAGGCATTTTGGTCTTAATGAGTCACACTAATGGAAGTAGATTAACCAGCATGGTGAGCAAAAAGGTGGTGATAGCTCCTGGGTCTGTTCCAAGGCTCCTCCTGATGATCCAGCTTTATAGAGCTGTATTTTGTTATGGAGCAGATCCTTTCTTGGAGTGGACAAAACAATTATTCGAGCAGGATTGAAAAGTTTAAGCTGGTCCGTCCCTGTGCTGCAGTGTCCTGCCAAGACAGGCCACTCATAATGTAGATGAATCATACTTGTCACATCTCACAAAATACTAAATATCCCTTCAGCTTCCTGCAAAGGTGAGCTGGCTCGCAGTGATGGACCCCTTTGATTATTCCTGTCACATTTCATGACACAATTTCAATAACTGAGATACAGTATGACTTTGAGAGTCCTTGGCTTGCTGGCTGAACACTGGATTTTCCTCTGGTGTTGCTTCTAGTGGTCTGACAGAAACTATGAGAGCTCAACGAAGCGCACATAAAGGAAAGGAAAAATGTGCAAATAGACAAAAGACAAGCAAAGTAAGAAAATATCTTCACCAATGTGAGGACACATAGAGAAAACAGAGAAACACACAGTAAAACTTAGAACACACTGCAAATAAGGACAACAGAAGTGTACTGCATTCACAAAAAAAATTCCAGTATTTCCAAACAGTTTATTGGAATACTATTTTCTTTTTTCTCTGACTCATGCTTTCCAGTCCTTTTTTCCCCTACTTTTCAAGGTATTTTTTTCCATTTTTTTTCAAGTATTTTTTCTGTTTTTAATGGTAATTTTTCCTGTTTTTTTGTCGAGGAATTACTACAAAAACAGAAAAAATCTCCTGTTTTCTCAGATTTTTTTTCCGTTTTTCGTAGTATTTTTTTTTTTTTTGTATTTTTTCCCTGTTTTTTTTGAGTAATTTCCTTTTCTGTTTTTCGTGGTAATTTCTTTCCTGTTTTTCATAGGATTTTTTTTCTTTGTTTTTCGTAGTATTTTTTTTCTTTTTTTGTAATTTTGTTCCTGTTTTTCATAGGATTTTTTTTTTCATTTTTTCGGAGTATTTTTTTCTTTTTCATGTCAATTTTTTCCTGTTTTTTTTGTGTATTTTTTCTGTTTTTCGTGGTAATTTTTTTCCTGTTTTTTGGAGTGATTTTCTTTAAAGTTTTGCTTGGTAATTTGTTTTCCTGAATTATACTAGATACTTTATAGCAAGAGCATCCAACCTGTAAGTGACAGATAGCTCTCAGACAACTTTATTTGCTCTTCGTTCTCTCAGTCTAACAGTCTGTCAGTCCACAGGTTTAGAGGACATATCCTGCCTATGTGGGAGGCTGTAGTTTGCTTTCTTTCCAGTCCAGAGAAGGAGGACATTAATAGTGTAAAAAAAGCTTCATCAGCTCTGACAATAGCTGTAGAATTACAGAGGACCAACAGAAAGAAGTGTATTTGCTGAAGTTCATTCTGCACTAACCTGATGCGCACATGGACTCCCTTCTCCTCCACTTTATCATGTCTAACTTCATAAACGCCAGGGCTGAGGGGGTCTCCATGGGATTTCCTGCTTCCCATTCTCCTCCCTGCCCCTCGGGGTGACGGGTCCAGCTTGTTCCCACTCAGCTGGAGCATAAGCAACTATTTATAGAGTATACAAAGGGCCAGACATGACTACTGGTGCTGCAGAGCCGAGGAGTTTTACCAATCGTGGCTGAGGGAGTAAGTGAGGTCAACTCCTTATGGGATAAAGAGGACACCCATCTTCCTCCTATAAACACATCCTCTCTGGCTCTCATGCTTCCACTTCTTGCTGCATCCGGATGAGAAATCCAGCTGAGAAACAGTGAAACCACAGCCTGTCATCCTCTCCAGAGAGTCAACGCTCTTGTTTTTGTTTGTACTCCCTTCCTTCCACTTCAGGCGTTTCACAAACATTAAAATATCCAGAACATTTTCTGAGCATTGACTTTGACTCGTGGAGTCCCATGTGCCCTGCAGTGGATCAGAGGCTGATTGCAGGGCCTTAATCTTTAATCAAGTGATATTTTTTCCCATGTAAGGCTGAGGTGCTGGATTCCTTTGATGTCAATCATTTGATTTCACTTGGAGACTGTTTGGAAAGGTATATATAGAGCTGAGCTTATATCTGTCTCTGTCACGTGTTATCTCAGGGTCTGTGGAGACTACACTGGTGCAGCCATAATGAAGAGAAATAATGTTTCCTTGGTGATGCTTTGACTCAAATGCATTAATCCCTGAAATACTCCTTGAATTGCATTGACATTACATTTTTGTGATAGCAGTGACGCCCATAAATCAGGTCTAATCATCATCAGATTGAGATGTAAGCAGGGGTCCGTTATAAGAACGTGAAAGTGTTTGGGAATGACAGCAACTCAGCCATGAAGTGGTAGACCACGTAAACTGATGGAGCGGGGTCAGTGGATGCTGAGAGGTTGCCAACTTTCTGCGGAGTTAATCACTACAGACCTCCAAACTTCATGTGGCCTTCAGATTAGCTCAAGAACAGTGCACAGAGAGCTTCATGGAATGGGTTTCCATGGCCGAGCAGCTGCATCCAAGCCATACATCACCAAGTGCAATGCAAAGCGTCGGATGCAGTGGTGTAAAGCACGCCGCCACTGGACTATAGAGCAGTGGAGACACGTTCTCTGGAGTAACGAATCATACTTCTCCATCTGGCAATCTGATGGACGAGTCTGGGTTTGGCGGTTGCCAGGAGAATGATACTTGTTGGACTGCATTGTGCCAAGTGTAAAGTTTGGTGGAGGGGGGATTATGGTGTGGGGTTGTTTTTCAGGAGCTGGGCTTGGCCCCTTAGTTCCAGTGAAAGGAACTCTGAATGCTTCAGCATACCAAGACATTTTGGACAATTCCATGCTCCCAACTTTGTGGGAACAGTTTGGAGCTGGCCCCTTCCTCTTCCAACATGACTGTGCACAAAGCAAGGTCCATAAAGACATGGATGACAGAGTCTGGTGTGGATGAACTTGACTGGCCTACACAGAGTCCTGACCTCAACCCGATAGAACACCTTTGGGATGAATTAGAGCAGAGACTGAGAGCCAGGCCTTCTCATCCAACATCAGTGTGTGACCTCACAAATACACTTCTGGAAGAATGGTCAAAAATTCCCATAAACACACTCCTATATAACTATAACTCCTCCAGGTTTGGTACCATGGACACTAAAACCTGAGATTAATGCCAATGAGTTAATCTGGCAACTCATGTTATCACTGTAGACAATGCAGAGAAGAGGAGGGCAGATGGATGCACCAAGAAGAAGTTCCACATGCAACTCAACCAAAACCACAAACTGTCATTTTTTAAATATGTGTAATTGTAATAGTGTTCTGATTAAACAAACATGACACAGTGTGGCAGGGTATTCTCATCCATGCTAGTGATGTAACTCTATAGGGACAGCAGTGCTTTCATGGTGCCCAATGAGAAAGCCCCCTGACCTTTGTGCTTGTAACTGAAATGTCTCAACAACTCTTGGCTAGATGGTCATGACATTTGGTGCAGACTCTCTGCTTTATGCTTTATTTTTACTGATAGGAGCACACAGCAGAAAGCAAGAGGTACAGCTGAAGCATGCATGAGAAGGACTTATGCCTCAGTATCTTGTCTGGAACACAGCAAAAATAAAAACTAAAAGAGAGAATCCAGACCTGCAGGGTCTCTGTAGATACGCGGCTAGCGGGTCAGAGGTGATTTACATTTATATATTTACAGATTATGAAATATATAAAATTTGTTTGTATTTTATTTAATATTTATAAATTATTAAATTAATAAAATCATTTATATTTTATTCTATTTTATATTTATGTATTTTTAAATTATTCACTAAATAAAATTATTTTATATTTTATTTTATTTTATATTTCTATATTTATAAATTATCCAACACATTTATATTTAAATAAATAAAAACATATTTTATGTTCAATTTCTTATATTTTAACAGGCTATGCATTTTTGTAATGAAAGTCTTGTAAATTACTTCTCTGACTTGTCTTCATCTAACAGCATCATCAGGATATAATATTTATATAATTATACATATAGTACTTAAACACTAAATACTCATGGTAAAGATACTGCTTAAACATCAACATGTTAGCTCCCATGTGCATATTGCAAATGATAAATAATTGACTAAAAGGTAACATAATGTATATTTGCTTGTACTTAATTCAAATAATACATAGTGTACTATCACATCTGCATGTTAACTAATCTAAAAACACAGTATGCTGACAGGGTTGAGCTATATAAATAACATCAGTGTGTGTGTCATGGCTCCTCTGTTTTGTTTGTCTCAGTCAGCCATGTTTTTGGTTTCCATTGTGTGTCTGGGATGGTTGGAGGTCAGACACTAGAAATTACAACTTACAAAGGTTCAGATGTCTACATGCAACACAAAATGCAAAATGCCCACACAGGTTGAAACTGAGACGAACGAGAATGTTTCCCCAAATTGGCCTGTTCCTGTAACCTGGTTTACAGCAGACTTAAAACGTCACATGGTGTTTGTTTAACAGCTGTTTTAAGGGCACAGCGCCCTGAGGCCATATTTCTCTACAACCATCTTTCCCTTTTACGAGAACGGATTGTTGTTGTTTTTATTGGCCAGTTTGTACTGATAAAGATATAAAATGTCCCATAGGTCCGAGGCTAAACTTTCATTTTGGTGTTTGCTGTTATTAGTATTTATGGAGCTGAGCTGGAGCCAGAGGGATGCTAAAAATAAAGTAATGGTGAGAAAAGGCAGCATGCATGGACCCAGATAAACATACAGAAATAGACATATATGGCATTAGAGTACGATGTCCTTTCAAATCACCCTTTTTGTGACTCACATTGAGCCAACCCCCCTCAGTCTGACCCTCTCCGCATGGTCTAACCCCCTACTTCCTGTTGTATTTTGGGGAAGGCTCAGTTGGAGCGTGAGAATGCTTTCGGGGCAGGCAGTCTTGACCCAGTGGTATTTGAAGCAACATACACACACAGCTTGAAACATTTCAGTCAGAAACCTCACCGTGATGTGAGGACACAGGGTTTTAGATTCAATTAGGAGTTTGATACTGATCGATTCTGTCCAGACCAAACACAAGCCTTTTATGTAATGTTTGATGGATTGTTTTCACCTCAACACAAGGTCTATTAGAAAAGGAAGGGAGAAAAAAAGCCATCTTGTTTTCACCAATTACTTCTCCACATGAGTTTGGCTAATAGTTTCCTTGTGTAATCTAGCAGTCGGTGGACCAGACAGTTTAACAGTGAGTCATAAACATCTATCTACAGTGCCACAGCTGTCAGTCATCATGCCCTCAGTCATATAAAGCCTCCCAGAAACTATCTGAAAGGAAGTCGTGGGGGTTGGAGGTGGGATGGCGAAGCAGACCCCAGATTGGCCAATTTCAAGTGGGATTTAATGACTGGACCTCCATGGGGTTCCTGCTTGGTAAACATCTCCCAGAGTTGTCCCACAGCAGAGCTGGCTGTCCTCCAGGACCCCCACACCACAGCCCTGCAGAGCCCTTCTCTTCCAGCATGCACCACCACCGTCTGGTTAGATTATGGTCGGCAGACTGACAGCACAGCTGTGGTTGTGTTGTGTGGGTGGCTGCAAATGGTTGGTTTCCATTCGTTAATTTTTGGGGTTGACAGTTTGCCCACAAGCCCAGTCTGACAACACACACATTGTAAAGATGGTCCAAGTCAAAGAGATGCATTACATCACATGAATGTGGATGAAAGTTAATGTGGATATTTCTGGCCAATCAAGTCACAGGAAAGTCTATATGTATATATGTCTATATGTTTAGTGTTAGGCAGTGACACCGTTACGTCTTACAGTAACTAATACTGTAACGCATTACTTTTTCAATAAATAAACGCAGTTACTGTTACGATATGGTGCGTTTGTCAGTTACTTGGTAAATGATTTCCTGATTGATGAATTCAGATTGCTCTCATTCATGCTCTCAGGTGTCTCTATGCACAGGGGGGACATGTCCCCTTCAGATTCATAGAGAGACACTGATCCGTCCCCCAGCTTTCCCAGCATAAGGAGACAAACATCACTGGTAAAACAGAGGATTAACGTCACTGCAGCAGCATTAGGAGCCTGGAGTTTGTGTGTTTCGATTCTTTGTGCATTCAAGTTGTACACAAATGTTTGCATTTCCAAACTCCAAGTCAGAATTTAAAGCACAATCTCCACCTCAGAAAGTCAGATTAATCTCACCAACCAGACATAGAATTCGTGCTATCTGCTACTGATGAACAGTAGCTACATGTTTTGTTGTTCGTCTGTAAGGCTGGCAGAGCTGGGAGCACTAAACTTTGAGGTTATGTTGAGCTGAGCTCCAAGTTCTGACTTTCAGTGAACACACCATAAGACAAACTCTCACTCCCCAGGGTCCTGAAGAGGAACTAAAGGGTTAATTTTTAAGTAAAGTCAAGTTGGTTTAAGTTAATTTTTGGTGTAAGTGATCAAAGTAATCAAGTTACTTTTTGAATGAAGTAACTAGTAGCTGTAATTAGCTACTATTTTTCAGTAACTAACACAACACGTGCTTAGCAATACAAAGGTACACATAAAGATCTATGGGTGACGCACTGATTTTAAGTAATTTGGCTTGCAATAACAGCGCTGTTCTTTTTTCGGCATGTTATTTCACACCATGTAGTCTGTACTGACTGCGGTGTAAAAAGCATCCATGTGAATATGCTACATTCAGAACTAGTGATGAATGATATAAACTGAGAAAGATGGCTTACAGAGTGAGGGAGGGAAGATTTGTCCAATGAAGACAGAACGTTTAAACCAGGAGATTGGTGTTTGAGTTATTTTGAAGTTAGTTAGTTAGTGACACGTTTTCTGTACTTAAAACTCATTCACATACTTATTTTAAGCTCAACCATGATGTTTTTCTTTAACCTAACTGTAGCCTCTTCACAATGTTGACCTTAAGGTCCTTAAGGCTGAGGTACCTTATTATTACCTCCACCAAGGAGGTTATGTTTTCACCAGGGTTTGTTTATTTGTATGTTGGTTTGTTGGGTTGTCGGTTTGCAAAATAAACTCAAAAAGTTGTGGACAGATTTTGCTGAAGTTTTCAGGATTGGTCAGAAGTGGCGTAACTGAAAACTGATTAATTTTTGGTGGTGATCGGATCCGATTCAAGGTGATCACAAGGTAAAATGAAAGTTCACATCATAGCGATGTATGGGAGATTTTTGCATATTTCTGAACGCTCCAGGGTGTACAATTTTCAGCCATTCGTCACCTAATTTTGTATATAAACTAATATAGGAATCCAGAGTTCACCAATTCAGTTTGGTCAAAATCAGTAAAAGGTCAAGGTCACCAAGGTCAAATATGCATTTTTAATCATAACTTCATGTAGGAAGGAGCTAGAGCAATGCAACTGGTCTCAAAATATCTAGAATTCTCAAATTATATTTGCAAAGTTTAACTGGTATTTTGGTCTTTTTTAAAATTCAAATTCAAATGTGACAAAATATGAATGGAGAAAAAATAAATAAAAAGTACATGATATTAATGTGAACACAATGTTAATGTGGGTGTTAAGGTGCGTTAAAATCAACACATTCACTCTTAGGCGTAGGAAACTCTCTCTCAGGATGCTGCCTTGGTGGAGGTCTGCACTCTCTGAGCGCTTTTCTAGTATTACATTATGTGGAGTTACCATGTACAGAATAACCAGATGACATGGCGACCAACACAGTTAACATGTGTCATATGTTATATATATTTATTTTCCTAAATTGGTATCTGCATCATCATTACTGCTTTTGTTATGTGTATTTTACTCATGGAGTCACTGTCTGTCATGAAAAACGGTTGGTAGATTTTAGCCTAGCTCATTTATTTCCATTTGCTTAATGCCTCTATAACTTTACAGAAGCAATTAGAAAGCCAGTCATTTGTCTTTTCTCTGATTATTCATAAACATGTCCTGCAGTGGGAGAAGTTGCTTCCTGGATTAGACGCTGTGTACTGCAGATTGTTGTCTTTGGCCCACTTTCTGTTCCCTCGACCCTGCCATCACTCCAGCAGCTCAAAGCCGACTGACTGAAAATGTGCTGCAGTAACAGTCTGGATCATTAGTATGTGCATTCATTTGAGCGTGTCTGTGTCAGATTGTACTGATTCCCCTATAGATGGTGTCTTGTGTCATCTGGACTACATTCAGCTGGCTTGGTGTCATGGTCATCATGCCTACAGACCGTCTGTAAAGACATCAGTT
Source organism: Synanceia verrucosa (assembly GCA_029721515.1). Lineage (NCBI taxonomy): Eukaryota > Metazoa > Chordata > Actinopteri > Perciformes > Synanceiidae > Synanceia > Synanceia verrucosa. The sequence goes on along the minus strand of CM056569.1, from coordinate 16,494,950 downwards.
GTTGCAAATGGAAAGGTGATAAAAGTTGCACTTGTTGCACTTGCAGAGCTTTAGATTCAGGAATTCAGTTTTAAGCTCTCTAGAGTTTTTCTAGACATTTCCTGGACCTGTTGTATGCTTATTTTCATTGCAGGCTACAAAGTAAAAGTGACTCCACCTTCTTCCATTTAATTTTCATCCCTTTTCCTTCTCAATATGCCAAAAAGGCTCTTCACCGGTGGGGTTTATGAAAATAAACTGTTGCAGAAGTAGATGATTTGTGATTTATATGTAATTTCAGATACTATTTTTTATCGATGTAATATTCAGACTAGTCTAAACAAACAATTTGATAGCATTTCCCATCTTTGCTGAGCAAGTTTTGTGCAAAAGGAATTAAGGCTACATAATGACTTTACAACGTCATGAAGGAGAGACATTTCCAACCTCTGCTCGTGAAAGAGATCAGACCTGTTGTCCAACAGGTGTGTCCTCCTGCATTAACAAAGACTCACTAAAGTATACTCACACTATGTCATTGCCCTGCTGATTAAATGAGTGTCTAAATCCATTAAACACTCTTTCAGCTCGCCACCGCACTCAAACACTTGAAGGCTGTGGGCATAATGCACGCAGACCTCAAGCTGGAGTACGTGATTTACAAGAGAAGCCTTTCAGGGTCAAAGTGATTGACTTCGGCCTGGCTGATCACGTGTCAGCAGCCAGACAGGGCTCCTACATCCAGACCCGTCCATACAGGTGAGCAGCTGGAGCCATGTTAGCTCTGTTAGCGGTGTTTTGGTGCTGTACTGAGAGTAGAAACACTGAGAGTGGTTTTACTGCAGCAGTGCTACAAGTCATAGTAGTGTGAGTTGTCAGTGATGCAGATGGCTGTCATAATGGTGGAAATGATCATCATGGTGAGTGTGATCATGACAGTTGTTCCTCTCTCAGGTCTCCAGAGATTCTTTTGGGGCTTCCCTACAGACTTCATTGATTGTACATTGCACCAGAAAGAGCAGAGTGTGAAGGTTCAATTAGCAGAGTGATAGCACAGTTTTGCTTCAAATATTGCAATGCACACAACATTATGGATGACATATCAGAGTTCAAAAGAGGACAAATTGTTGGTGCACGTCTTGCTGGTGCATCTGTGACCAAGACAGCAAGTCTTTGTGATGTATCAAAAGCCACGGTATCCATGGTAATGTCAGCATACCACCAAGAAGGATGAACCACATCCAACAGGAGGAACTGTGGACGCAAGAGGAAGCTGTCTGAAAGGGATGTATCCAAAATACATAAAACCACAGCTGCTCAGCTCACTGCAGAATTAAATGTGCACCTCAACTCTCCTGTTTCCACCAAAACTGTCCGTCTGGAGCTCCACAGGGTCAATATCCATGGCCGGGCTGCTATAGCCAAACCTTCGGTCACTCGTACCAATGCCAAACGTGAGTTTCAATGGTGCCAGCAGTGAAAATCTTGGGCTGTGGACAATGTGAAACATGTATTGTTCTCTGATGAGTTTTTGACTCTACTTTACTGTCTTTCCCACATTCAGGAGAGTTATGGTGTGGAGAAGCCCCAAAGAAGCGTACCACCCAGACTGTTGCATGCCTACAGTGAAGCATGGGGGTGGATCAGTGATGGTTTGGGCTGCAATATCGTGACATTCCCTAGACCCAATACTTGTACTAGATGGACACGTCACTGCCAAGGACTACTGAACCATTCTGGAGGACCATGTGCACCCAATGGTTCAAACATTGTATCCTGAAGGTGATGCCGTGTATCAGGATGATAAAGCACTAATACACACAGCAAGACTGGTGACAGAGTGGTTTGATGAACATAAAAGTGAAGCTGAACTGTGGGCTGCGTCGCTGCTGAGCTGTACCTTGGCTTTAGGCTCTACCCCATGAGTAAATATGATATGGTAAAAACTGCATCAAGTTTGATCCTATGTCGTGAAGACATTATCTATTAGTCACTTGTCTATAGTCATTACAGAAACAGAATATTCTTTATGTTCGTTTGATCAGAGATTGTTAGTTTCAGTAATTGACAGCTGCCATAGTGACAGACCTCAACTCTGAGTGGTTGTTTTCTCACGGTAAAATCCTGCTAATGCATTTATGAACACTAAAAGGACTGGAGACAGAGCTTTAAAACTCTGTGAAAGTCCTCGACCTGGACTCCCAGCATTACTTGATGTTGTTTTGTATCTTCAGATAAGGTCCATCTTGCAGACTCAGGGTCAACCACCAGAAGACCTGCTCAGCCTCGGACAAAAGACTGAAAGCTTCTTCCAGAAAGACGAGACCTCCACCACTAGTCTCTGGAACCTGAAGGTACCTGCTTTCTTCTCACTGACCCACTGGACCATCTATCTATCTATCTATCTGTCTATCTTTCCTTATATGTATATCTATATATCTATATATATATATATATGTGTATATATATATATGGATATATAGATATATACATGTATATATGTATATATACATGTATATATCTATATATCTATATATATATATATATATATATACAGTCAACAGTTCCGTGTCTGTATACACACACACACACACATATATATATATACGTATATACATGTATATATACAGTCATGGAAAAAATTATTAGACCACCCTTGTTTTCTTCAATTTCTTGTTAATTTTAATGCCTGGCTCAACTAAAGGTACATTTGTTTGGACAATTATAATGATAACAACAAAAATAGCTCATGAGAGTTTAATTTAAGAACTAAGGATTATTCATTTTCCATGGTTTTCTTGATAATAACCAAAATTACTTAAATTCTTACATCAATAGCTATGGCATTGTACCGCCAAAAACACTACTTTTAAGCATTCCATGTTTTCTTTTCTGTTTGCTTTAAACACATGATACACACAAGAGTTAATACTTGATTGCGTAACCTTTTTTTTTGATGACTGCAGCCATGCGTCTTGGCATGCTCTCCACCAGCTTCTGACATTGTTCTGCTGTCACAGCAGCCCATTCCTGTTGGACAAATTCAAACAAACTTTCTTTGTTTTTGGGCTTGTGGTTCTCCATTTTGAGTTTGATGATTTTCCACAGGTTTTCAATTGGATTAAGATCTGGTGATTGAGCAGGCCAAGGCATGGTGCGAATGTTGTGGTTCTCCATCCAGGCTTTAACTGACCTTGCCGTGTGGCAAGGGGCATTGTCTTGTTGGAAAATCCAGTCATTCGAGGCAGGAAAGAGTTTTCCAGCTGATGGAAGAAGACTGTTTTCAAGAGTAGTCCTGTACTTGACCTGGTTCATTCGGCCTTCACACAATTGCATTTGCCCTGTTCCACTCAGACTGAAACAACCCCAGATCATGACTGATCCACCCCCATGTTTTACTGTAGGGGCAAGACAGTCTGGGTTGTAAGCTTCTCCAGGCTTCCTCCTAACCAGTAAGTTGGCTGGAGTGGGCATCAATTCAAAATTGGATTCATCACTGAAGAGAACCTTAGCCCAATCATCAACAGTCCAATCCTTGTGGTCTCGAGCAAAGAGTAACCGGGCCTTCCTCTGCCTTTCATTGATGAAGGGCTTCTTGCGTGCTCTGTGTGACTTCAAACCAGCTTCAACAAGTCGGTTTCGAACTGTCCTTGCCGAGCAAGTCACATTTCTCGACAGTGCCCACTCATTTTTAAGGTCCCTGGAGGTCTGATGACGATTCCTGACACAGGAACGGATGAGTGCACGGTCATCTCGTGGGAGTAGAAAGACGTTTCCTGCCACGGCCAGGTAGCAATTTGGTAGTGCCATGTTCAGCTTGTTTTTTTGTTGGAATGAACGGCTGTCTTGGAGATCTTCAGTTTTTCGCTACCTGTCTCTCACTCATGCCAATTTCCAGCAGTGCCAAGATGGCTGCCTTTGCTGCTTCACATAATTCTTTTGTTTTAGGCATTATGTGAGAGCTGACAACTTCTGAGTTGTGCTACGGCTTGAATGTAAGCAGGAAACCACTCTAGGCCTTTGCATGTGCAGTGCTGCTTGTGACATGAAATGGCCTCTTATATACCCTGGGAATCAATTAAGCTTAAGAATGTCAAATAGGACATAAAGTATTATGTGACCAGCTGCATTTTTTGTTGTGTTCATTGTATTATACGTTTAGTGGTACCAGATATTAGAATGAACAAGCAATTGAAGAAAACAAGGGTGGTCTAATAATTTTTTCCATGACTGTATATATATATATATATATATATATATATATATATATATATATATGTGTGTGTGTGTGTGTATACAGACACGGAACTGTTGATATTCTTCCTCTCCTCCTCACTGTTGTTATGTTAATGTGTCGTCTTTTATCTTGTATAAATCTCCTGTGCTGTGTTTAGTGGGAACCCTCTGGTTGTGATTACCTGCCTGGTGTTAACACATGGAATGGGCACACTGCTTTGATCATTCCCATTCTTTCATTGGAGACAGAAGGGACATTCTATAATTTCATGTGATTACTCTGGAACAGCTATTGGACATGTTTAGATAGGACTGTTTTTCATGTGGCACCTTCAACCTGAGGCCTGAGACACATAATATTAGAACATATTATTCAGGTGTCCCATACTGGCTGGATATGTTACAATGCTGTGCTAATTGTGCCACTTGAATACTCTGAATTGACTAAACAGGGATCGATATAAGCCTGTGCATAAAGCCCTCTTGCCATTGGTTATGTTTCATGAAGGTTTGATGTGAAGAAGAGGCCCAGCTGCTGAAAAGCAAACCAATACATAAATACAAACTGAGCTTTTTTCATGTGCAGAAGAGCCAGGGAGGTAAAGAAGTCTTTGATGGTTGCTGGTAAGAGCCTGTTTGATGTCTGATGTTTAGCAGAGCTTTTGTTTGTGACAGCGAGCAGCAAGGCCAGCTTTCAGAGGTCCACTGCGCTCAAGGCTTTGAACAGCCTTTTCAGAGTGAGATCAGCAGCGTGAACATGGAGACATCACCAGCTTTTCATGTCTTAAAGATGATGATGAACTTATTTTCATGTTCAACCACCTCAGTACCTGCTGGTACATACCGGTCTCAATTGTACTGCAAAAAGCTAAAATGTATGATTATCAAATGATGATCACAGCAAACATACAGTTTCTATTTGTTAAATAAATACAGTGACTTTTCAGAATTACATTAAATTACTGATTTATAGGCTTACTTATGCTGCAAAAGTATTTGTTTCGGTTTAGCAGCAGCTCAAATCCACCCGTGACCTTTTGATGCATGTTAAAAGTATATCAATATATGGCAGAACTGCTACTTTTGGGAACTTTGAGTGTGAATACCTCCACCATCACTGACCAAAACACACCCCACCTCTGATTCTTTACTCCACATGAAGCTTGAAGCAGGTTAAGGTCCTTTATGGCTGCAGCTAAAAGGTGGATAAGATGTGGTATTTATAATTAATTTAGTCCACGGTGCATCTATGTTCAGCTTAGACCTGACTTAAAAGTGATTAATTCTTGGAGGTGCCATCGAATCAGATCTGATCACCACCAAAAATGAATCAGTTTTAAGTTAGGCCACTTCCGTCAAACCCTGAAAATTTCATCAAAATCCATCCATGACTTTTTGAGTAAAGCAGGTTAAAGTGCTGTATAAATACTGTGAAAGTACACAGAGAAATACACAGCCTGTATTCAGAAACAAGCCATATAATAAGATAATCCTTTGTTAGTCCCATGAACAGGGTAAGTTGCAACACCACAGCAGAAAAGTGGATAGTGCCACAATAAAAAAGAATAAAAATGAAATAGAAATAAGGTCAAAAAGATGAACAAAATGGAACAACTGGTGCAATAAAGGCAGCAGAAGTATTTTACAGTGAAGAATAGAGGTGTTATTACACATCTATAGATGAGAAATATGTAAAATATTGCAGGTGTGAACAATGAGAACACTGTGGTGCAGCTCTCTCTACAAGTGTTACTGCAGTGTCAGTCTGTTTATTTAATGCACGTCTGTCATATTTTTGGATGTGTGTAATGTCAGTGCTTTGAAATGCACTAATGCTGCATTCCATTTGTAAGTTGGAAGTTGGAATTTCCGAGTCGCAAATATTAATGGGAACGCTCCCAAAGTTGGATTTCTGACTCATAAAGTTGGACTAACCTCACCAACCCCGACTTGACCAAAACGTCATCATCCAAGATGGGAGCGCCCTGGATTAGCGCCATGTAGCGTTATACGTTACAACCTACAGTCCTTTTTTTCATCAAATGTTTTTCCCAATAGAATTATGTTGGAGAACAAACACACACCCTCTGCGTCTTCTTTGTGCCTATTAATTGTGTTTGAGGTGGACCTCATATTGCTGCTTTAGCTTTCTATATTCTGACAGAGAAAGCACAAACTTGGTTTTCCCACTTGTTTACTGGAACTCCGCCAACTTGGATGTGACGTCATTCCCAGCTCCGACTTCTGACTTCCAGTGTAAATGAACCACAGCATAAAACACAGTGTTTCAGGTAGTGGCTAAATGCAGGTTGGCAGCATGTAAACATTGGTAGAAACATAAAATAATAAGTATGGATCTTTGAGCAGGGCGGCACGGTGGTGTAGTGGTTAGCACTGTCGCCTCACAGCAAGAAGGTACCGGGTTTGAATCCCAGCCTGGGGCCTTTCTGTGTGGAGTTTGCATGTTCTCCCTGTGTCTGCGTGTGTTCTCTCTGGTACTCCAGCTTCCGCCCACCATCCAAAAACATGTATGGGGATTAGATTAATTGGTTAATTTAAACTGACCGTAGGTGTGAGTGTGAGTGGTTGTCTGTCTCTATGTGTCCTGCGATGAACTGGACTCTATGTAAGGATAAGCGGAAGAAAATGAGTGGATGGATCTTGAAACTAGTCACTCACACTGATCATATAGCCCTGCTCTTTTTTATTCCTACAGTAACAGTCAGGATACAGCAGGTAGGTAGGTAGGTTATATATTATGAACTGGTCCATTTACCCTCGTCAGGTATAATTGATAGGCTCTCAGTCCTGGTGTATATGTGAGTGTGACCAAAGGGGCAACTCCTACTAAACACTGAACTGGTCCTCCTTCATCAGGCCAATAATACATCTCCACTGACTGGAAAAGCAAAGCAACAACTCATTCTGGGGCTTTCCACAGTGTGGCAATTAAAGCTGTGTATAAAGGAGAGGAATGACTCCCCAAGTAGACTGTGTGTGTGTGTGTGTGTGAAATGTTCTCACAAAACCTCCGAACTGACAATTTTCCTTGTTCTTTTTCTTTAAGGAGCAACACTTTAATGAATGAATGAATGAATGAATGAATGAGGAGTTTATTTTGGTTACATTATATGTGCTTTGATTTATGTGCATGCAACATATGAAACATAATCATACATGTTTACACTAATCAGTCTCACTCAGTAAACAAAATACTCAAAAACAAACTCTGTAACAGAAAAAGGAATAGACTGAAGCCGAGGTTTATTTTTGTCTATCCTGTACCTTCTATAAAATCCAGACTATCAGCAAAATAAAAACTGTTCCTCTTAATAATTTCAATCGTTTTGCATTGTTATCCTTCATCATTTTACCTTTCGATGCTTATTTTTAAAACTCAACAGAGATCTACACAACTTCAACAACTTTCAACTCCTAAAAATGAAACACATCTGTATTTAACATTAGTTCTCACATGGCATGTTTCAAAGACACACAGCCTCCATAAATTATCATTTTTTTCTCTTAATTTAAAAAATATTGAATACAAGTAGGAAGGCTTTTATTCTGTACTCAAAATAATATTATATTATCTTTACATATACAATATCCATTCATTTTAATTTGCATGACTCTATAAATAATTGATTGATAGTGTCGCGATTGAGAACTTTATTTATAATTCTTATAACGCTTTTCTGGAATTTAATTATTGGTCTATATATATATATATATATATATATATATATATATATATATAAATATATATATACATACTGTACATATATTCTATATGTGGCTTGCAACAACATTTGTGATCTATAATTACCCCCCCCGCCCCCCCCCAAAAAAAAAATGTTTTATATACTCTGTTTTAACACCATGGAACACCATAAATTTAGTTTTATTATATCACACCATACCAAATCATTAAGATTACTCAGCTATAGTTATAATCACATCTCTATATGCTACTAGAAATATTCCTAAGCTTTATTCTTCAGTTAAGTTTTCCACACTGAGCTATTTATTAATTGTCTCCAATATCCACAAATCAACTTGCTGTGGACGATATCCAAATATCATTTAACATTGTGCTTAATGCCGTCAGGTTCTGCTTGTTGGAAATTGTAATATTGATTTGTTTTTTTATGTGGTTGTGTAATTGACATTTTCACAGCAGTTTAACTTGTTATAGAGAAAAATCACTGATGTTGACAACAGTAGAGACTTTTGAATATGAGCGGACAAAAACTACATTGTTCTTGGCAGTTTAAACATAATCATTTTAAATATTCAAATATTGAATCACTCATAAATAAATGATTTTTATAGGATTTCCTAACTGAAATCATGCGCTACTAGTAGCGCATTACTGTAACACCATCACTTTTGACAGTAACTAATACTCTTTAAACAGTTACCTTTACAATATGGTGCATTTGTCCGTTACTAGGTAAATGATTTGCTGGGACAGTCCCTGTTTTTAAAGCTATTTTCGGGACAATGTCCCCAATTTCAGCATTTTATGACTGAGAAAAAAATGTTGTGGTAGCCAGTTGCTACCATTATAACTGTTGTTCTCCGAGCTGGAAATCCATCCATCCATCCATTTTCTAATGGATCTTATCCTCATAGGGTCATGGGGGGCTGGAGCCTATCCCAGCTGTCTTAGGGTGAAAGGCAGGGTACACCCTGGACAAGTCTCCAGTTCATCACAGGACACATAGAGACAGACAATCACTCACACTCACATTCACACCTACGGTCAATTTAAATTAGCCAATTAACCTAATCCCCATGCATGTTTTTGGATGGGGATTAGCTGCTAGCCTACCAATGACAGAAGCCATGGTTAGCTTTAGTTATCACCAGCAGGGTTAACTATCAGCCATTACTACTAACTCACACTCTGGGACTGATGATGATAAAGCTCCTTTAACAGTGTGACAGTAAACAGAAGCAGCTAAATGGAATTCAGCCAACATTCATTTTATTATATCCAACTGTCTTCTATGAAAAAGATATATTGTCTCCAATTCTCCTTCTGCCCATTTCACATTTACATTATATATCAGGGTATTTGCTAATCTTTCATCCTGCATTCATTGTTTTTTTGCTTTTGCAGTGTCATTCTCCAATGAATGATTGGATTTCTTTGGTTTTGGCATGAAAACCATTGATGTGCAACAAAAAGATATGTAGCAATGAGCTTCAATACGAAAACAAATCCAGGAGGGAGCTGGAAGACTGCAGATGATAAAGAAAGATTTAAGGTTTTTTAGATTACGAGCATATCCTGTGTTTGCTTGAAGTCATTGTTTTGCATTGTAGCCATTACGTGACAAACACATCCGTTCCTATCAGCAATGGGCCTCGTTTGTTTACTGACTTTCTCATTACATTGTGCAAATAGCTGCTGACAGGGACAGAATTAAACAGTGTGGATCTAGATAGCCAACACACCTTTATGTTGCTCCCCAGAGGAGCACAGAAGATGGTGGGTAACATACGGGCCATAAAGGATGGAGGAAAATGGGATAATGGAAAGAGAACCCATGGGAGGGGAAGCCAAATGGTACACTTCAGTTTAAACAATGAGCCAATTAGTATGAAACTGTTCAGAGACTGCTCGAAGAAAATGGAAACGCTGGGTGTTGTGCTTGATTTAAATGCTCCTGAGTGGAAACTGACTGCATCACAGCCCAAAAGATCTCTGCAAATCCCCAATACCTGTAGGATAAACTTCACTTGTCTTATCATATGCTGCTGCCATGTGTCCAGCGTTACATAGTAAAAACAAGCTAATGCTAATCAAAATCATGCAGAACGTCAATAGCGAGTCCAAGGGTTGAGAGAATAAAGATGCAATTTTCAGCAAAAAATAGAAAATATTATGCAATTAAATATATAACAAATAAAAGAGTTATTTATGAGTCTAAAAATTCTTTTTTTTCATAATTGTAATAATTTTACTATTACTATCACGATAGTAAGTTAATAGTAACCCAAATTACAAATTTATTCTACCAATAATTAAAAAATGTCTTTCCTCTCAAATTTCCAGACATCTAATTATTTTATTATGTTCATTTATTCTGGCATTAGGTACCAGTGGGCTTGGAGCTGAGGGCCTCAGAAGAGTACGGTGGCCCTGAGAGCTCAACACACTGCAAATTAGGAAACAAATTGACAAAACAAATGAAGCAAACATTTTCATCAATCTGTTAACATGTGCAGCAGTCACTGGGTGCAGATAATGACATTGTTCTAATTAAAGCTGTAATGGTGAATTATCAGTGTGACAGTCCACTGCTAGGCCTTATTATAGTGGTATAATAAAAACAGCCTAATGCTTCCAAACAACAGACAGAGACTATTAGCTGTGTCACTGGAAGATTCCCACACCATCTTTTGTCTGTATGAACTTTTAATCATTTTTATATTGCAGTGCCAGGAGTGAATGATCGCATATTTTAAGCTTTATGTTTAAAATTCAGGAAAGATCATAGTCTTGGTTAAATATTTTCAAAATCAAAAAGCACAGGGTGGGAAAAGTCCATTTACACAAATATTACAAATAATATTTAATCATATCCCACATTAATGTATATATACTGATATCGAACCACAAAAAGACTCATTTCCTAGTGTTTTCTCTCAAGTAACTCATCTACCATTGTAGTAACTTGATAGTTACTATTCATAAACTATTCATAAACTTTGTTTTTGGTGGTGTGACACATACTGTAGGTGTTATGACTGAATGACTGAATGATTCTTTTTACTTGACAGCTGTTGCATAAATCAATCATTGCTGATTCCTCTGACCCCCAGATGAAGCTGTTTGGTGACATGCATCTTATTCCAGGTGAAATAATTTCCTTGCTTAAAGCCCTGATTTGATGCATGCATCACCCTTGTACCTGTGTATCTTTATTAAGTAGCATTACAAAGTCACTCCTCACCTCCCAGCCTGATGGTCCCAGACTGCAGTGAGTGAACTACAGTATAATGCAGTCAAATAGGAAGTATGTCTTTGAAGCAGGCAGATTTGCAGTTGGAAGCTGTCAGTCGGTCTGTATGACATGAAAAGCCCTGAGCTACATAATTAGATGAGCCCCCCATCTCTTCAGCCTGCAGCACATTATTACCATGGAGACTCTCTGACCCTGCCATCCACAGGCTGAGAGACTCCTTTATCACATGCAGCACTTTTAACTGCAGCATGCTCTTGAGTTGCTTTTGTTTGAAATATATTTGTTACTTTATATAGTTTATATGTTAGAAATTCACTTCAACTCTACTTATGATATGAATGTAAAAAATAGTTCAGTTCCATGCTAGCATGGCTAAAACCCACGATAACATGAATGAATGACAATGTCAGTCTGTTGATTAGTACGACACTTGGATTCACACTGAAATATCCAAACAAAAACTACTGGATGGATTGAAATTTGGCATAAACCTCCATGTTTTCCCGAGGATGTAATCTACTAACGATAGTGATCGCTTGGGTTTACCTCTAGTGCCATGGAGAGGTTACTATGTTCGTTTTTGAGTCAAACATGTTGACAACCTCTGGGTAGATCACTGTGAAATTGTCAGATAAGGTCCATAAAGGATGAAGACTCTGATTTTCCATCATCAGGTTTCTTTCTATTTCTGGTTTATTCCTACAACGCTAACAGCATGCCAATCAACCCAAGCTATATTCTGAGCTAGGCGCTAATTAGCAGATGTTAGCATTTATCATGACGCACTGCTGTGAGAAAGTACAGCCTTTCAGAGCTGCCAGCGTGATATTTTTAAATAGACAAGTCCATCTTTAGCTCATTTTAGAACAATATCAGATCCCTCAGGAAATATGACACTGTGTGGTTGTTGTTTAGGTTTAGGCATTCTTCTCACCCACAGACCTGGAAAATTGGGATGATGGTGGATGGGATCTTAAACTCTTGGCCAGCTGAACCTGTGTTTAGCACCAGATGGAGGCTTTGTGCTGCAGCGACTACAGTTGGTTGTGTCAATCAAGACAAAATGCATACAAAGAGGAAAGTTTTTAGGTTTAGATGGCTTATTGGATGCTGAGACCAACTCATATGATCGTTTTCTTCATCGCTCAAGTTTCCAAAGTAACTTCACAACAGTGAATTATTAGACCTGAAGAAGATAGAGAATACGACTTGCCTGAATTGTGCTTCAGAATCAATTATTTAGGTTTCGAACTTGGACAGTCTAGCTGTTTTCTCATCTCATAATTTGGTCATAAACAACTAGATAACTTGACTCTTGCCATCTCTCTAATCAGACATATTTGTTGTCTTTGTGACCCTTCTTCTTCTTCTTCATCACTGGCTCTTTTGAGTCAGCCACATTGGGAACATCATTAAATCTTGTCACTATGTCACTTAGAATCCAACTCCAGTGAAGTACAGTATATATACGTTGTGTTTTTTCGGTGGCTGGCCCAAGAGGGTGCTCTCACACAGCCTGTGAGCAATTTTGGGCTTTTGGGATTTGTAGTCCTGACACAAAAAGACAGTATACGCCACAGAGATCAAAGCAGGAAGTGGAGACGTCGGGATCAGAGCAATCAGCAGCTGGAAAAAAGTGTCTTTTTGGTGAAAGTGTCCTCTACTCTACCTCTGATAAAACAAGAATGGAACAAGGTAAAAACAAACATTTTTTTCATGATGAAATAGAGAGTCTCTTCTTTCATTTGAGCTATTCAGTGTTTTCAGAGAAATAGTACAAAATATTCTGTGGGTCTTGAAATATGACTCAAAACGGTCAAAAACGCTGGAACAAGACACTTTCAGTTTTATAAAAGAGCTGACACTCAATGAGTTAACATGGCTACTTGCTCGCTGTGACAGTGACTGGCTCTTTCCATATACAGGCTCAATCGGACATTATTCTGACTGTACAAGGCAGCAGACAAGGTAAAGTCTGCTTAAAGCCAGGTTGTCTCAAAGAGCCTCCAGCATCATGAAGCAACCTGGTCTCATGAAATATTCATACAAATTAACATGAAAAATATTGCACTATAATTCATATATAACCCAAATAATTTGGACATCATGTGATGTTCGATGCATGCTGTGAAAACATGGCGGACATTCCTCCCGTTTTCAGTGGAATAGTTTATGAGGTCGGGTCCATTTTAATCACATTTCTAGCGGGAAATATGCATTTTAGTTCCATAAACCTAACCCTGTAAACCTATCCCTAAATCTAACCATCGCTGGAAGTGTTGTCAGGGCGTACTTCAATGCAAATTTTAATGTTAAGGTTTCAGCTGACAGTGAAAGGAATGTCTGGCATTTTTAAGGCTGTCACTTCCGGGTTCTCTCTGGAGCTCGTGCATGCGTTGATCGCTCATGTTGCTGGTCATTCGTGAGATATGCACGAAAATCTATGCCTTACTTTTTGTATGATATCATACGACCGGCTTCATGAGAATACGTTCAACTGGGATTTTTTCTTCCTCACTGATCATTAAAGTTAGCATTAAAGATATCATTTTGACTAAAAAGCTTGCTTATACTAGTGGATCAACCATCACAGAAAGTGTTACTGTGAACCTTACACTGGTGGTCTAATACTGACTGTATATGGTAATGTGTATATGTTCAGGGTTCCAGTACATGTCTAAAAGGGGCTCATGTAAGGTGGTTGGCAGTGTATTTTGTTCTGTAAATATCCGACTCCATCCACACAATATCACTGCAGCAAGTACAGGAATGTGGCCAGTCAAGGTCCAGCAGTAAATAACCTTATTAGAGAAAATCTAAACCACTTAATCAGCTTTAATCTTGTTTACTCTGAGGCATGGAAATGGCCTCGTTCCAGCTGCTCACTTCAGCTTTCACTTATCAGAGTTGTATGATGTACTGAGAACAGGGCCTCTTTAGACAAGCTGTTCTTATCGTAGTCAGGCTCGCTGCAGTCGGTCTCCAGGGCCAAACCCCACCCTGAGTGCCTTCATTCCCCCCTGACCCTACCCATCAGCCCACCAGCCCCTCCACTGATTTCCAGTGAACCAAGATTCTGTTTCATCTTCCTGCTGCCTCCCTCCCATCACGCATTCCCAGCGGCTGCCTTATGACACTGAAAGTCACATAGATATACGGCTGCAGCCATCATGACTCCAACAAGCAAAAAGGAGTGTCAACGTTGACTTGCTTGAAGTTTTTTTTTTGAGGCTTCTTCTGTTCTTAAGAAGAACTTAAGAGACGTCTTCGATCATCAATAAGGGAAACTCAGGCATAATCTTTGGTCTCATATGTTTATTATTGTTTGGTATTATTCTTAATGAAAGCAACCATTTGTGCTCCATGTTTGCCAATTTCTCACTCATTAATCAACATATTTGTTTTCAGAGTTGATGATGCTGATGTTGAATCATATTCTCTCCGTATTTCCATATATTCCCATATACCGCTTTCAGACAGTTACAGTTAAAGGACAAACTATATTTATAATTGTTACGCATTTCAGGCAGTTTGACCAATAAGACTGACCATTGCGCATGCTGCCGGGGATCGTCTTAACGCTGTGGCAGCTGTAAATATAATGTAATTAAATTTAATAATATAATTTGGACAAGTTGAGCAGGCCACAGTTTGCCCATGTCTGGGTTAAAGGATGATTAGCTGCCAGGATCAATAGGTCAGTAAAGAATGGGACATGCATCCTATGTCCTACCAACACACTGATTTCTTTAGCTACAATCTCTCTCTAACTGTCAAAGGCAATGAAACATATTTTGCATGTTGTCTCATTCCAGACCTGTGATGACCACCAATGGATTAATACACTTATACAATAATCGTATAAAATTAGGTTCCATGAATTACATTCTTATTTACTCTAAAAGGATTTTCTCCTGGATTATGGTCAACATATCAAATACTTAGTTAACACTGTAAATTTAAACAACAGAAAAATAGATTTACATTACAACCATGATTAAAATCTCTGAACTATCATGAGAGACATACTTGTGATACACACACAAACAACAACAAACAAACTTAATGTGGGTTAAAATAAGCTCTGTCCACATGAAGTGCAGTAACATTAATGAAAATTTATGGACACTTTGAGTTATAACGTCAACAAATCCCTGGATGTCAGTACTGAAGTTGGTGAGCTATGTGCCAGAGTGGCTGAAATTATGTCCCAAAAAAAAAAAAAATCGGAGTCAGGTTTTAAAGCTGACTTTATAGAGCGCTTTCAGTCCTGCAGGGATTTTCTCTGGTTTGGCAGTCTAAACACAGCGCTGGCCAGACTTTAGCCAGACCTGAGACATGACAGACACCTCGCATTCACACACGAACAAACACACACACTCATTCCCACGAGGAGGCGGCGTGGCTTGGCCGCCCTGTAGCTACATAATCACACATCACCGTTGGACTGTGAAAAAACAATATACAGTGGTGGCCTCTGCAGTAGCTCTGCGCTCTATTTCTCTAGACTGGCCGGCCTGGCTATTCATCTTTCCTTACAGCTGATGGTGTGTGTGTGGTCTGGCTTCTTTCTCTGCTCTGTGATGCTGAAAGTAAGAGACAGGGTCAGGACTGTGGGAAAAGGTCCGATAAGACATATCTCCATCTACATTCAGTGATGGAGGATGACTCCGCTGAAGCCGGGACCTCAGTTTTATCAAGACGCATTGAAGCAAACCCTCATATCTGACCTGCAGACTCCACAAATCATCTCACTGCTAAGCCTTAAAGCAGGGGTTTAAGACAGTTTATAGACAGTCATGTCCTTGGTCCAGATCTTCTTCCAGGGATAGTCATTTATATATGGTTTATATACTGTATGAAGAATATATTTGTGAAAATTAAGAGCGATTTGACTTAAGGGATTGTTCAAAAATAACTGAGCGTTTAGTTTCAACCCTCCTGAGTAAGGGTGAGAAAAAATATTGATATGGCAGTATATTGCGATACTTTTTCTTCTGATATGATATAATTTTTTAATATCTTAATATTGATTACTGTACATATATAAATATATGTACATATATGTATGTACAACAAAGCTGCATTTTAAATTTCTCAGTTATCTATGTAGAATATACCAATATATCTCAATATCACAATATTGCAATAATATATTGTATCGTGACTCAAGTGTTGCGATACGTATCGTACCATGAAGTCCTTGCCAATACCCACCCCTACTCCTGAGTGTTATCATTAGTCTACCACTCTAAAATCTGTTAAGTGTCCCTTAAATTTTATAAATAAAATAATATAATAAAAGATTGAAAATCTATTATCCTCTTTTTAATACAAACTGTAAATATTTATAATTACTATTACTTTTTCTATTATTTTATTATTGTAGCATTATTGTTTTTCTTTTAATTTTTTTTTAAATTTTCCTCAATAGGGGATCAATAAAATATTCTATTCTATTCTATTTAATGGAATAATAACTTTCACATTGCCACCAGCTCCCATATCAGAAAATGATTTTGCTATTTCCATAATGATGACAAATAGCCCGAGATTTGAGCTAATAGTCACCTGCCTTTCATAATGTCCACAACTCTTCCCCAGACATGTATTTTCATTACAAAGGCCATTTATCTCTGTATATCAGCAGGTGGAAGTCAGTACGACTCACCTCTAATCTCATGAATAATCCTCATTCATTTCATGTGCATTTTCCAGTTATTTAAATCAGAGGTCTGACCAGACACACAGTGTGGTGTGGAAATCCACTTTAAAAGGCTTAGCTGGAGAGAAGCTAAGGACATTTTATGGTATTCTGTGTAAAGTGGGAACGATTCATAATGGTCTAAATGCTATTTCAAGGCATTTTACCATTAAATCAATAATATGCTTATGTGAGAAAGAGGTGTTTTGGCTAGTTGTTTTTGTTGATGTATGAAAAAAGTTTTTTGTTGTTAGTGTGTTATCTAGTTTTTTGTACACGTCATAGGTCTGCAAAGTTAGAAAGGCCACAGAGACACTGATCCTGAACCTTTTCTTCTGTAACATAGTGATGTCATCAAGTACACCTTAATAATACCTGCATAGTAGTTCCTTTATTAAAATCTAATTTAAAAAAATATTAAATTCAAACAAACCTAGTTAGAGTGGAGCTGCAGCAGAGTCCGAAGAGTCTGGTTTGGTTGCCAGCTCTGATTGGCCAGATGACTAAAATATGACTAAAACTAAATAGCATTTTCATCAAAAGACTATGACTAAAACTGAATCAAAATTTGCTGTCAAAATGAACACTGAGTAACACACCCAGACATGTTCTGGAAGAAACCCAAAATACAAGCATGAACCTGAAAATAAGCACCATAGGTCCCCTTTAAGTCACAAATTGTCAACAAATAGCTTATTTCAACACTGCTGACGTACTGTACATTTTCAGCAGTGAATTGGTTGAACAGGTCAGATTCCTGTTACTTTGAATCAGATTGAAGTCTTTTGAATCCCATCCAAGGTGAAGATAAGAGCTCCCTTTTGATGTGTTGACCTACTGACCTCCTGAGTGACTCAGGCTGCCTCTGGATCAGCTGCAGCCCTGAAGACTTTACTCTGCAATCCCCCTCTGCAGAGCATCTGGGCCTGACAGGTCAACAAACCCTCACATCTGATGAAAAACACACACACAGAGACGTAGACATTTATGGTCTTGCTTTTGTATTCGTTAATAAGAATGTATGGAGATAATGTAGCTGAAACATGACAGTAAAGGAGTTCAAAGACAGAAGGGGATCAGATGCACTTTTCCATAATATATTTATACTTTAAACAGACACTGTTCCCATCTCCCATCTAGTGGTTAAAGTTGATTTTGCATGAATTGCAACATGGTTGGAACTACGGTAAGCGGAATGGGTCAACTCCCAGGTGGCCACTATCACCGTGGATACCCAACCCCCAGCCCGGAGCTCCAGTCATTTTTCCGCGGACCTCCACATCCCTCCTCCGGTCCAGAGGACTTCTCGGTGTGCCCCGGCTGGCCGTGGCCAGGCATGGGGCGCTCCTGGGCATCTACTCACCACGGATCCCCGGCCTGGAGCCCCGGTCATTTTATGGCTCTTTTACACTTTTTTGGCGATGAGGATTCGGCGCGGCATAAGTATGGTCTTGTATTATGACCAAAAGTACAGTGCAGGTTTTAGTTTAGTGCCAGGTAAGTAAAACCAGTGTCTCCACCTTGCTTCTCTGTGAAAAGTGAATCGCAAAGTGGAAATTTATTTTGTCCTCTGGGTACTAGCAGGTAGTGCTTTATGTCCCTCTCTGCAGTTCTTAGTTTTTGAAAGACAAGCCTCCGTATGAGCGACCCGCTCTATGTAAAGACAGATAACTGATTCTTCACCAGGAGGATAAGTCAGATTGTTGGCATATGTTATTTTACACCAACGAGGATCTATTTATGAATGAAGACGTTGATTTGAGGTAATAAAATACTTAAAAAATTACATAGTGTCCCTTTAAAACATTTGAGATAAGAGATAAGATACCAAATTCAAGATACTGAGTAATACAACTCCTCTGTCCTCTAATTAAAAGTGATCATTAGTACAATCTCATCCAGTTATTTTATTTCCTCTTTTTTTTAATGTTTACATCTATGAATCTTATTTATTCATGGTAAGTTACATATTACAGCAGGTGATTGGCTCAATCAAAAGCAAAAAAATAACGTATAATAATGTAATAACATCTGTTATCTGTTTTATCATTCACCATCTAGTTAAAAATGAGAAAGCCTCTTTGTGTACCTTGTTTTTACATGTATGTGTCAAAATTTCTTACTTTTCTATTTATTTTTATTTATTTATTTTATTATTACATATGTATGTGTTTGGCTGTTGTTTCTATTTTTTTTTTTTTTTTTTACTTATGTGTTTATTAATTTTACAAACATACACAAGACAGAACCAAACAGGAACGAAAGATAAGCTGGGAATACCAAGACAAAAACAAAACAAACAGGTACAATATACAGCACAGAGTGAAATCAAGTTTCCCTTTTCCCCTCCCCCCCCACCCCTTCATCTTTATACAAAAGCTCTTGTCATTATAGCAGAAAGATTTACATTTTTATAGTCAGATGGTTTCCATATTCTCTCAAAGACATTTATTTTGTAGTGCAGGAGACAAGTCAGAAAGTCCAAAGGGATATACTCCATTATTGTCCTTTGCCATCCTGCAACCGAGGGGGCTTTGTGTGAGATCCAGCACTGAAGAATACTTTTCCTGTTGTTTCTATTGTTAAGAAAATTGAAGATAAAAATGAAGGATAACTGTCTGAACAGTGATGTGCCTGTTATTGATCATATCATTTACTCATGAACAAACAAAGCTGTTAAATGCTGAAAATGCAGACTCAAAATAATTTTCCCACCATTGCTTTGGTGCCACCCCTCGCACAGCGTCCCTGTGCATCACATATAATTCATACCTATTTTTTCCCCACTGCTCTTGGGTAATTTGTAAGAATTTTCCATGTGATTGGAATTGTCCCCTGTCCCCTTCTGGTTTCTCCCATAACGTGAACCACATTCATCACTGCTTTGGAAAATAGGATGGATGTGTTTTATTATGATTATTATGTAAATCAGACAGTCTGTGCTGATGGGCATGTTCACTGATGATTCACCTCATTTTCAACAAGGCATATGTTTATTTGATGAAGTGTCAGGTTTTTAGTGTGGACTTATTGGCAATTTGTTTGAGCCGTGTGGTGGAAAGAAGAGGCGAAACAAAGCGAAATACTCAAATATTCAGAGCTCAGACCTGCTCCTGGGCCTGAGGTTTGGGTTGGTGGATTCTCGTGGGGTGCCTTGATACAACTTTGACAAAACTTGCAGGATCAGAAAGTTTTGGACTACTTTCATTTTTTATGAAACTCCCCCAAACACAGCTTTGACTTTCACTTGTCCTGTTTGATATACTGAATACTGAGCAGTGAACACACCATGTCCAAGGTCCTTATTACAGTATGTTTAACTTCACTTGAGCCTTTATTTCTACAGGGTAATTTGAATCATTTACCCAAATAGACCTCACATTTTTCAGCGCTCGTCAGTCTTCTGGGGCCGATGAGTTAGAGCGACCGTGGTGCTTCATGTAGTGGAGGGTTTGCAGGGTGGAGCTGTGTCTGGAATATTTAGTGGGATGTGAGTGAATGTGCGCCTGGTAACCTTGGCTACAGCACAAAGTGAAATACTTTTCTCTCATGTACGCTTCGCTGATGTTGACCTTGTGTTATGAGTATTCTCAGTTTCTGAAGAGAAAGACTTTAACAGCACACTGTGTTGATGAAGGTGTTGGATGTATCGAGAACTGGGCAGACTGAAAGACCAACATCGCCAGGATCTCTCCAAAGTGCTGTGACCTTGGCGAGAGTTTACGATTTGATTGGAAGTGAGAGAGTCAAAGAGATAAAGAGCTTTCAGGAAGATCAGACAACACAAAGCCAGAGGAGTGTAAAGTGTCCAGGGATAATAAAAAGTAACAACAGAAAAATCAATCAAACTTGTCCTTCACTTTGCACTCTCGTCTTGAAACACATGAAGATTTCCATGAAATCAATCGCACGTCAAGTCAATCAGGCGCCCACAACTGGAATATACCTGCGGTTTGTTTTCACCTGAGGTCAGCTTGGACAGTTCAGAAGCAGTCAGGGCCACCCCTGACCAAATTGAGGCCCTAAGGGAAATTTTATTTGGACGCCCCCCCCTTGCGCCATTCCACCTGACCAACCTTTATTAGCAATAACAAATTTATGAGTATGAGTCAAATAAAATCTACTTGAAATAAATAAAATAAATAAATACTGTGACTTCAAAAGCCGTCTGTTCTCTAGGCATGCTGTATGAGCCGCATGGCTCACGGTAGCACATATGCACATCCTCAATAAAATTAAAATGCAATTAATGCAAATACTAGAACTAATAACAATAATGCTAATAGTTATACTAACACTACTACTACTAATAATAATTATGATGATTAAAAAAAACTACTCCTCTTACTATTATACTACTATCTATTAATACAGACTATAATACAAATACCAGTATCATGACTATTAGTACAACAGTAACACAAGTTTATTTACACTCATGCTGAAGAACAGGGATTTTTCCTTTGTCATGGATAAGAAAACTAAGAACTTTTTTTTTTCATGGACGAATCCAAATGGATTATTTTTTAACTGAAGAAATTAAACATTACCCCCTGAACTGAAAAAAAAATATTTTTGTGTTAAAAATATAAAGAACTGAGCTGCGGTTTGAATTTGTTGGTATTTATGTTGGGTTGAAATACATCTTTTTGTGTTGGTTGAAAGGAAAATTTATGTTTTAAACGTCTCATTATTTCCATTGAGCTTCTTTGTTTGTTTTCTTTTTTTATTTTAAGGTTGGTAAGGTTTACCCTTAATATTCCTGTATGCTGGGTTTATGAGGGACTACCAGACTGAACTTGAACAACAAGAAAAAAACAAGAAACAAGAAAAGGGTTATTTTGTCAGGCTAACAGCCTGGCTGGCATGCCCAGAAACAATCAAAAGAAAAAAAAACACACAAAGCACTGCTGATGTCTCGGGAATGAGAAGAGACTAGGGAGATTGGTAACAGTAAGTGCAGCTTCCAGGTAATAGCCACAGCTTCGCACTGACTAAATGTTGTACCTTCTCAGCTTTCATAGAATATCAAACCAACAAGCCATAGAAGTACTGCAGGAATTAAAACTGTGAGCTTAGGTTGCTTTGAGCGGTGCAGTGACTGAACGATGCATGGTTTCTCTCATAGCTGGATGCACTCTCTGCTAAAACTCTTCACTATTACAGCCTCATATAGTCAACTCTACTCTACCAGCTCCAGTATCATCATCATCAGCATGCTTTGGACATGTCAAAGAGCACCACTAGTGTCTGTTTTTTTAGGGGGACTTAACCTTGGCCCGCCCATACTTCCTGTGATGCTTCACAAAATTTCTGGACCATGTCAGTCTGGCCAAGTTGCCTATCTCTTCAATTTCAGATTCACCTAGGAATGTGGGCCAATGAAAATCTAGCATTTCAAACAGCTTGATTGAGGCGTGTTTAAGGCAATGATGCTTGCAGAACTGGATCAAGCAGGTTCCATCGCTACGCATACGTCAGAGGACAGACTGGTCTGACTGGTTGAAGCTTTGTCCAATAGCACACAGAGGCATTTGACAGACGTTAAGCCCGCCCTCTGAGAACTCGGTTTACAAGGCAGCTTGGCCAGACTGATAGCCAGGCTAGCTGAGACTCATTTCTCACATTCATTTCTCTTCATGAGTTTCCATAAATGTAACCGACAGTAAGGGAAAATACTCCCTTATTTCATGAGTCAGCTAAATGTAACCATTGATTTCAACATTTGCCACCACTTAACTAACCCTGTCCTGCAGTCTAGTCACTTAAAGGGACACTATGTAATGTTTTAAGTATTTTATTCCCTCAAATCGTCTTCATTCATAAATAGATCCTCGTTGGTGTAAAATAACATATGCCAACAATCTGACTTATCCTCCTGGGTGAAGAATCAGTTATCTGTCTTTACATAGAGCAGGTCGCTCATACGGAGGCTTCCACAAAACGCCTTTTCTTGATTCATTTTTCACAGAGAAGCAGCGTGGAGAAGACGTTATTACTTACCCTTCACTACACTAAAACCTGCACTGTACTTTTGGTTGTAATGCATAGTTTGACCATAGTTTTGACCTTTGGTTGACCATAGTTATGACGCACCAAAGGAGAAGGAATCCTCATCACCAAAAAAGCATAAAAGGGAATTAAAACGAGGGTAAACATCGGGGTCACCTTTCCTAGGTGGAAAGCGCTCATGACTGAGAAAGACTTCCAAAGGGACGCTGAACTTGCACGATTTCTTCTCGACAGGTAAGTCAATATCACTGTGTAAATGAAAATGTCTCATTGCTTGGTTGTGTAATTCATTACGTTAGCGGCATAACAGTAGATGACGTAAAGCTTCATAAATGTTTGATTGAGTAAGCTAAGGGTATTTCATACCATTGCGTACTACCTGCTCACACGATTCTATGCAGTTTGAAATAACATATCTCATCATGTATCTCGTCGTTGTCAACAGCTTCTTGAATCTCGATTTTTGACCCATTCCGCTTACCGTAGTTCCAACCATGATGCAATTCGCAGTAAAAAAAAAAAAACACCTGGCGCTAGAGAGCGACTGTAATATCAAATTTAACCACTAGATGGGAGAAAAAAATTACATAGTGTCCGTTTAAATGATGCCCCGACTCAAAAGACTGATATATGTAAATGATTCAGGTCTTCATACAGCCTCAAATTAAGCTCTGTGATGATGGATCATTTCATTTGATTTCAGCTCCAATATGTTCCTTAAAGCATGTACTAAATTACACATTTAAAATCTGCTATATACTAATTGAGACTAGCAGCTTGGTCCTGGAGGTAAAAATCCTAAAAGCATGGAATAGTCAGGAATGTAGAATATTCCACTTGTATGCTACAAAATAATAGCATCCTAATAATATATCTAAATAGGGTACTTAATATATCAAGGGAAAACTTCCTCATGAATGTTGCTTGATAGAATATTTCCCTTGGGTCAGGATGATGAGTGAGGAATGTGAGGAATACTGTGTTCAACATTTATGCTTCACAAAGGCTAAAGGAATACTCCATCCATAAAATGATGGCATTTCTATATCAGTTATTTATTCAATCCTTGATGAATTGAAGTAAATGGAGTCTAATTTTAACAACAGCAAAACTAAATCAAATACCTGTATGCGCTCTCTCACATATACCAGTTTTGTTGATCCAGTCCTGTGCTCACTACTTTCCAGTACACTTCATGTTTCAAAATGTTGGAGAAAGTGATTTAAATGCTAAGGTGTTGTCTTCAATATAAAGTCTCAAAATTGCAATTGTTTTTCCAGCCTCTGCTGGTTTCTCCTGTATGATGTTATTACTAACAGTGAATGGATGGGAAGAGAGCAGCAGCAGATGTTGTTTGGGGAATCTGTGGTTTGTTCTGAAGGGCTGCTCTCATTGAGCCTCAGAATATTATTCAAATATATTCATGTTTTTCACTCCCTACCCTACCCTTACTCTAGCCTCTTCATGGGAGAGTCTACTTAAGCATGTGATGGCTTTTTCACCTCAGACCCTTAAAGCTGTTCTCTGGTTGACGCAAATTCCCTGTTCTACAACAACTACAGCAAAAAGAAGCAAAAAAACAAACAAAACAAAACACAACAATATGAGATGAGAAGCAACCTGAGCATTAATATATCTCAGAGGTGGTAGACATATAATGAACAAACATCCATTTTAGGTGGCTATGCACATCCATTTGGGTCTCTGAATAACCCTGAAATAAAACCTGTCTGTTTATTGTAGGCTGGATCATTAAAATATAAATATTATCCAGATTGAGAACTACATTTATAAAAGTACACCATGTTTTTCTCTCCAGCCAATCAGAGCAGAGGGGCTCTTAAAAAGACAGGAGCTACGACAGACATCATGAGGGAGATGACAGGTATATTCAGACAGACAGTATGAGGCAAATAATGTGTTTTAACATGAATAAAAAAAAAAAAAATAATATAAATATGTTCCACTAGGAAAGTGTACAATGAAACGTTATATTCCCTTTTATTTATGACACTTAGAAGGAAGTCAAGACAAATGTGTCGCCATTTAAATATCGCAGCAGTTAGCACCATGAGGTTGACATTTTTGATTCTGGTTTTTGGTGAAATATCTCAACAATTATTGGATGAATTACCATGCACTTATGAATCAAATGTACAAAATCTAGGTAGAATGGACTTTTGATCCATTATTGATTTCCAAAGATTAACACTTACAAGTGCTCCAGGTTCAGATGAGAGGATCAATCAGGATAGATGGTTTGAATTATAAGTTATTCTGACTGCACAGATAGTACTGTACTAAACAATAATATCAGTCTGGAAGGTCATCCAGCATAAAACTAGATGGAAACAAATGATTTTATGTGGTGATCCCTGTGGGAGGATTTCAGTACATCTGTTCCTTTGACGCAATTTGATGAGTAGAATTTCATTCAGGAATACCCAGACACAGATCAGTCATGACATTTTGACCTCCTGTCTAATCTAGTGCTGGTCCTCCTGTCTGACCTCTGACCCCTGAAGGTTTATTCTGTGGTATCTGACTCCTTTCTATCTTGGTTCTTGGTGTCAAACTCCTGACAAATCCTGAAACTGGAACATTTTTCCTGCTTCTAACATCAACCCTGAGCACTAAATGTTCATTTGTTGCCTCATATATCCAGGAGGAGAGGATATGATGATATGGTCAGTGGTGAAAGCTGGAGGAATATGCCATGAATCAAATAAAACATAACCAGTTGAATCAGATAGAGGCTCATGTTTGTGTGTCTGTACATTTTTAGCCTCATGATGCCTGATTGGCCCAGTGCTGTCACAAATAACACCACTGTGAACCTTGATTACTGACTATTGTGTCGAGGTGTGATCATGTGAGTGGATGTGATTGCATGCAAGGTCACAGAGAAGCTTTATATGAGGGTCAGCGTGGCTTTGTGCTGCTCCCATGATGCTCTGAGTGAACGGGACCAAAGCAATCCTGGAAGCTGACCTTTAGCTCCCGTCCTCTGATGTGTTATGGTCAAAGCTCTGGTGAAACAACAAGATTAATGGCGTCATTTATGGGTATTTGGCGCACATCCAAAGAGTTTGCGTTGGGGTCTATGTTTGGGCCGAGCAGATTAGAGCACGCAGGGCTGGAGGCTTATCGCAGTGTGATTTTCCCAGCAGAGCCTGGTAAGTTGTGTCTTTAGGCAACTGCTCAGCCATAAATAATGGAAATAGAGATCAGCCAGCCTGAGTTATCCACTTACAATTAACTAATGGGGATGTGATGGAGTGGAGGGAATAGCAGCCTGTCTGGCTACAAGTTCACTAAGAACTAAAGTATTAGCAAAAATAGTTTTGGACTAAGTGCAAAAAAGTTTTGAACAAAGATCAGTGAGGACAGGGAGGACAGGATGGCCAGAGATCTAAATTTAGGTGATTTATTTTAGTCTTCCTAGTGAGACACTGGCTGTTTTAGCAATTTATGCTCTACAGATGCAGAGATATGGGATTCCAGTCGTTTTGGAAGGCAACGACAAATGATTTCTGTTGACGAGGATCAGAAAAGGGTGCGATGAGTCACTCTGACAGATCATTCCCATATAACCAAACTGCAGAGTGGATTGATTTTCTTGGGAAACATAATTTGTTGCAGATTTCATTTGTTTTTGATGCATCACAAAGACATTTGTGTGCAGAAGTAGAGGAGGAGGAGGAGGGATGAGTCAATGAGCTCAAGACTGTCACCCCAGACGACTGTTTGTGTCCTGTGAGAAACTAAAAGTCAGCGTTCACTTATTTTAAATTACATAATACATATAGGAAGACTAGGCAAGTTAATTTATAAAGCGCATTTCAGCAACAGGGCAATTCAAAGTGCTTTACATTAAACATTAAAAGCATTAAAGCATAAAAGATTAAAAGCATCAAGACTGAAAACATTAAAACACATTATAACTGATAAATGATAAAATGAATCCACTAGACAGCAAAGTGTGGGATCCTAAAGCTCCATCAGAGACTTTATCATCCATCCATCCATCCATCCATCCATTTTCTACCACTTCTCCTCATAGGGGCGTAGGGGGGCTGCAGCCTATCTCAACTGTCTTAGGGTGAAAGGCAGGGTACACCCTGGACAAGTCTCCAGTTCATCACAGGACACATAGAGACAGACAACCACTCACACTCACATTCACACCTACAGTCAATTTAAATTAACCAATTAACCTAATCCCCATGCATGTTTTTGGATGGTGGTGGTGTAGTGGTTAGCACTGACGCCGCAGCATGAAGGTACTGGGTTCGAATCCCAGACCCGGGGCCTTTCTGTGTGGAGTTTGCATGTTCTCCTCATGTCTGCGTGGGTTCTCTCTGGTACTCCGGCTTCCTCCCACCATCCAAAAACATGCATGTTTAGTTCTGACTCTGAGGACGGGAAGTAGACCTGAACCAGATGACCTGAGAGGTCTGGATGGTTCATAATGAAGCAGATGATCAGACATTATGCCTCTAAACTATTAAATACTTTATAAACCAACAGTAGTATTTTGAAATAGCAGACTGAGACTCCGTCCATCAGCAGTAAGACTTTATATCATCTGCATCACTAGCTGATGTTAACACAACTGCACTCATTACTGCCTAATGTCTAATTCTTTTTTGCAAAACATTTTTTTATTTCTATATTATTATTATAATATTATAATTTTATATTGCATAAGTTAGAAGCCTTTCTAATAGTGTAAATATTGCATTTTTATTAATTTCCCATTAAAATCAATTTTCCTTTTTTAGTACAAACCAACAGCTTCTATATTGCTTTTTTCTTACTATAACTTGTTCATGTAGTGGTGGTGGATCAATAAAAATATTCTATTCTATTGTATTCTATTAATAATGCAGCAATTTGAAACCAAACCATGTTTTTATAAAAAATAACATTTTGTTTAGTTAAAACTGCAACTGTTTTATAGGAATGTTTGGTCTGTGTACTTTTTATAAACAGTCTCAGCTGTTAACATCACCCTTAAGCACATTTCCATGACTGCAAACTGCTTCATTTTAACATTTGCTCTTTGTCACAGAAGACGTCGCTGCTCTGTGCGGCTGAGCTGAACTTTTCCCCAGATATTAGCCCATATCATAAACAGGATGAAGCGTTAAATTCAGTCCCATCATGACAGCAGAAACAGTGATACAAGGCTAGGTGTTGTTAGACACTGTCCACAGCCACGAAGCCTCTGTTACACGACACACTCACACACCCACTACATCAAACCAGGCTCTTATTGTGGTGATGAAGTGGGGAAGGGATGGTGGGAAGAGAGATTCCGTCCACTCCCTACGGACACTTGGCATGCAAAACACAAACAGCCCAGCAGCCCTTTAAAAGCCTGGTCTGGTCATGAATAGTTCCATAAAGCATGTTTATAAAGGACATACATTAGGAAATGAGGCAGAGCAGCTGGAGGACAGACTGGAAGTGAAACACTCTGTATGGAAGTTTATTAATGCTGAAACTATTTAAAATAACAAGGCATTTTCACTTAGTGATCACAATATTCTTATATCTATGCTTCAGATGTGTATAATTCATTTTTTTTAACTATGGATTTGAGATATTTATGTGCTGGTTTTAGATTTATTTCAATGACCTATACTGATCTGATTTTAAATATTGTTCTTCTGTTGTTTGCTGATGATATAAATCTTACCGTGTCATGTACAGAAAAAAGTTTGCTGCTTTTTATTTAAAGCCGCCAAAGAGGTTATGTTTTCACCAGGGCTTGTTTATTTGTTTGTATGTTGGTTTGTTGGTTTGCAAAGTAACTCAAAAAGTTATGGATGGTTTTTGACGAAATTTTCAGTGTTGGCCAGAAGTGGCCTAACTTAAAACTAAAACCAAAACCATGAATCAGTTTTAAGTTAGGCCACTTCGGACCAACCCTGATTTTTTTTTTTTTTTTCAAAATCAGCCCACAACTTTTTGAGATATTTTGCAAACCAACAAACCAACAAACAAATAAACAAACCCCAGTGAACATAACCTCCTTGGTGGAGGTAAAAATCTAAATATGTAATGTAATGTTTGTTTGTACTTTTCCATGCAAACAAAAATACTGTAAGAACTCAAACATATATTCAAATTACAATTTTTTTTTCAAAAGACCTTTAAGATAAACATGTTACTTAGAATATCCACATTTCAAATATTTGTCAAAAGTGAATTATAACAATTAAAAGAAAGCTGTTCAATGACCCTCCATTCTCATTATTTAACTTTTAATTACTGTTAAATATATCCACACACTAAATATAGTAATGTTATTTTGGCCGTTAACCTTCACAAAATACTTTTCGTGTATAAAAACGGTACTGAGTATGTTATTCATAAGAATGTGACGTCTCTGTCCCAGTGTTTTGGAAATTTAATTTGCATTTTCATTATCAGATTAACTATTTATAGCTATTTGTAATTAGACTTTCACATGTCTATGTATAACAGTAAATGTGTACTGCATTTATGAAGCACCCTTAAATTTCCTAAATATAGACTTCCATCTTCTTGGTACAGTTTGAAATAAAATATGAATTTGAAAAAAAAAAAAAAAAAAAAAAGTTACATGGATTCAAAGCTTTTATTTTGTTGGTCTGTTCTTTTCTTCACCTTAAATAAACTAAACCTTTTCTTCACCTTAAATAAAAAACCTATTTTCTAGTCTTGTCCCCTGGATAATATTATAATAATATTCAGACTCTGGGCTCATCCTGACTGCTCTACTCTTATCAGGTAATAGCGTGTCGTCTTCTGTGCTCTTGTACCCGTCACCGAAAATTAAAAACCATCTCGAATAACATCCAGGAGCCTCCTGAATCCAGAGCAGCTCTCCAGATCCACTTCATATGCTGAATATTAAGTGCAGCGTTACGTTTCCTCAAGCAAACAATTTCCACTGCATGTGAACATGTTTTGAAGGAGATAAACAGAATACACAGGATGTCTCACTGGGTTTTTCCATAACTGACATGGGAAACCTTTGAAAATCCCTCAGGGTTGGAATCTGCACCCTTCATCATTCCCTGAACTGATGGGAAACATCTCAGCTTTGATTAATCAGCAACACTGTTGGTGTGGAGTGAAGAAAGTATATCAGCAGACAGGTATGATCACTTCACTGCCGGTCTACTGTTTCCACATGACAGTAATGAAACCAGACTGGACCCTCTTCTGCCTTTAGACCTTCTTAAAACCAGACCAGACCATTAGGTGATGCTAATAAAGTGGAGGTGTAATTATCCATGGATAAAAGTGCTAAAAATGCAGAAATACATTGATATTAATGTTTGAATTAGAATCAAAGATTAAAAGATTCAGTTCAAATTCATGTACAGAGTTTAACAGCTGCAGCATCATCTCCAGCATCATTTACTTCACTTTAACTGGACTCTTTGTTTCTCACTGAGTTCACTACTCTTCACCATTTTGAACAGGAGTGAGGAATTTAAACTGAATTCACCTTTTTAGACCCAAATTTGATCCAGAACACTGGAATTCACTGAGAAGTCAGAAATGAATCCAGAACACATTTTTATTGTTCAGCAGTGACATGAAATAATCAAAAAAATAATAAGAATGTACATATATTTTTGGTAAAACAGTAAATTAGGACATTCCTGGATAGTAACATTAATTATATTTTATTATTAAAGACATTATTTTGCTTAAAGAGCTTGCATATACTGGTGGATTAACCATCACAGAAACATTACAAATATTTTGGTAATCAGAAACACTGTTAATTCTTTGAGTGCCTTTGACGTATTTATACGTCAAAGTGGTTTGTCAGCAGCAGGCACAAGAGGGCGCTCTCACACAGCCTGTGAGTAATTTTGGGGCTTCTGGGACTTGAAGGCGGGACATAAAGGGACGGCATACACCACAGAGATCAAAACAGGAAGTGGAGATGATCGAGATTAGAGAGTAAAACAAACAGAATCTGGACAAAAAGTGGTGATTTTGGTGAAAGTGGCCTCTACTCTACCTCTGATAAAACAAGAATGGAACAAGGTAAAAACAAACATTTTTTTCATGATGAAATAGAGTCTCTTCTTTCATTTGAGCTCTTCATTGTTTTCAGAGAAATAGTACAAAATAATCTGTGGGTCTAGAAATATGACTCAAAATGGACAAAAACACTGGAACAAGGCACTGTTGTATGACAAGGGCTGGCATTCAATGAGTTAAATTAGGGCAGAGGTGGTAAACACCTGACTCTGCGTGGAGGAATAATATACTTATTGTCAACATTCACTCATCGATGCCCATGTTTAGAGATCTACTCTAAACACTCGTTCACACACTGATGGCTCAGCTTCAGGAGCTCTTCTTCCCCTGAAGAAATCATTGATCGAACCACCGACCTTCTGATTGGTGGATGACCCTCTCTACCTCTATCCTCAGCTTGTCACGAGGATTGATAAGAGACGCTCCTGACAGCTCTGTGTTTGTGGTGAAGTCATACTGTGGAGCTCCTTAATGAAGAGAAGCTGGTGGGAACATTGACGCCTCAACATCAGACATTCAACCACTCAGCAGGTATGAGCAGCAGCCCCTCCCTGAGGACACATCATGATTTACTGATGTGTCCATCTGGTCAGGAAACTCACTGAAGCCCTGAGGCAGCACCTATTAATTCATCGGCCTTCAGTGACGAGCTGGGTTCAGCTCAGCTGTGTGTGCCAGCCATGACATGTGATAAATTATAGGGCGAAATCAAATCGCCATAGCAACACAAGTGCCATAAAAGAGCAGCTAATGTTTCTGCTAATGTACTTCGCAGCTATGCTAACACAGCGTTAATAAAGGATTAAGTTATTTTAGCCCATCAATCACCACTGCATGGTGTACAAATTACCTCAGTGCCTTGTTTTCCAAAGCATGGCGTCGGTTTTTCAGACTTTTCACGTCAAAGAAGATGAGGATTTGAAGCTGGACGCTATGATGAAATATTTCAGCATTTTTCACAAAGAAAATGTCTTCATCCAAACCATGCTCTATTTACTATTTATAACCAGGTTATGGATCCTCTCCTTCTGAGAGGAATCAATCAGAAATGTATCCCTAATATATTAAAAACTAAGCAGATTTTTTTTTTTCCTGGAGAATTTCACTCTTGCTCTTAATATTACTAAGTGTTGCATGAGCATAAAAGCCCACAGCATGAGCAAGAAAAGCAATTTCACAAATGTAAGGTCATCATCTAAAGTGGGAGACGAGGAGAGAAAGACATTAGGTTTTTTCACCATCCTTTTATAGCCTTTCTTTTCTGAATATGTAGGAGATGAAGAATTGCTCTTCATTTTGTCGGTTACACTTATGCACCTGCTTTATGTCAATGAAATTATTTCAAAGAATTTTAAATTCCTCTCTAAAGCTGTACTGTATCAGTGATCTGAATCCATCTTTACAAGCTCAAGTGAGCCACAATTTTTGATGGCATGCATATAAAATCATGCTCAAGACAGAATATTAAAGTAATCAATGCAGCCTTAAACTCTTGAGTATAATATGAATCGATGCAGATACACAATGATACCAAACTCCTAGGAGAGCTCTGAAGCTAATTTTTTTTGGCCAAACGGTGAAATTATAATGCACTATCCATTTTGCACATAAATATTTGCACTGCTATTTTATTTTATTTCATTTCTAAGGGTCACATTTACATAATATGTAGTAAAATTGCATTTTATTCATCTTATAATTCTGTTAAACTAACATTTCATTTGCAATTAAAAATACAGTATATTCTCCTCCTGCCTTAAGACAGCTGGGATAGGCTCCAGCCCCCCACGACCCTATGAGGATAAGAAGTAGAAAATGTATGGATGGATTCTCCTCCTTTGTTATTTAGTACATAATGTAAATATTTATTCTATTATTATAATTACTTATTCTATTATGTTGTTACACTTGGGGTGAATTTCCCCCAACTGGAGATAAATAAAAAAAATATTCTGTTCGATTCTATTCTATTCTAATTTCCATGATGACAAGTGAGCCCAAAAACACTTTTTCCCTTTTGAGAATGGATAATTCCATCACATATAATATCATTACATTAATTGCAAGATCCCTAAAAAGGAACAGAGCATTCAAAGGATCACCAAGTTTCTCAAGCTCATATTACCTGGAGTTACCAGGCTGCTTCCGCCTTGGACGTGTTTGAACACTCAGGAGGAAATGAAACTCCAAAACCTCTCTTTCATCACTAGATTTTAAGATCCACCTCAAAGCTCAGCAGCTCATCCAGCATAGTCCTTGTGTAGAATAGTAATGAGCTTTAACCCTGTGGATCCTCTGATCACACCGGCGTGATCAGATTTTTTTATTGTAAATATTCGTATATAGTATTACTTTATTTCAATGTTACATTTACATATTCATATTAGCAACCTATATTTAGTTTTTCAAGTTCCAAAACAGTTGATTGAGCATGTTTGTGGTTTTTATTGTAATAAATACTTTTTTTAATTCGAATTTGATGATTTTTGTGTATTTTTTTGGCCCAATATGTTAATGAAGTAGGTTATAGTGAAATAATAAATATAGATGAAGTTGTGCTGAAAAAAAGATACGAAGTATGGGCATGTTAAACATTTTTTATGTGGTATATGGAGACAAAATCAAAAGTATTAAAAAAACGACCAAAATAGGCTCAGGACCTAAAGGGTTAAAGTTTATTCTGCTGCGTCTGTTTGTCCTGCAGGTCAGCCTTTAGACACATAGGTCACTTTAACACCTAACCAAGCAGACTTGATTCGCTTGGGGTGCTGAAAGGTGCAACACTGTTGCATTTGTCACTTGGTTGGGTTCCGCTTTCGCACTGCAATTCCTGAACCGCACCAAACTTTCTGAGTGTCAACAGTCAGGTATGTGACCTCACACACAGTGAGGTCACATACCTGACTATAAACAGGGTGGACTGCTTATCTTGTATTGTGCTACGTTACATTATTTGAGGGAACGTTGACGTTGCCTACCTACATAGTAGTGAACACAACCATAACTAATGCCAACGTAGTTCGTCAGTGATTGAAGCTGTTAATTTTCTAACTTTATCAATAAAACGTGACAACACATCAGCACAGAGTTTAAGGACTGTGACTGTTGGTAGTTGTGATTAATTTTGTTCATCCATCCATCCATCCATCCATTATCTACCGCTTATCCTCATAGGGTCACGGGGGGGCTGGAGTCTATCCCAACTGTCTCAGGGTGAAATGTGAAATGCAGGGTACACCCTGGACAAGTCTCCAGTTCATCACAGGACACATAGAGACAGACAACCACTCACACTCACACTCACACCTACGGTCAATTTAAATTAACCAATTAACCTAATCCCCATGCATGTTTTTAGATGGTGGGAGGAAGCCGGAGTACCCTGAAAGAACCCACACAGACATGAGAACATGCAAACTCCACACAGAATGGCCCGGGATTCGAACCCGGTAGCTTCTTGCTGTGAGGCGACAGTGCTAACCACTACACCAATACCTGCATATATTGATAGATTACCATTGGCTGCCGGGACGCGAGAACTACGTTGTACGTTATGTTGTTCAGACGATTGAGCTAAGCTAGCTAACTGCTAACGGTGGTCACTCGTTGTGCGTTGTTCATGCACTACGTACATTTGGTCCGGTGAGCTGTCACACTGCATATGAACCGCACCAGCAGTGCCGCCCCTGACCGAATTTGGGCCCTAAGCGAAATTTTATTTGGAGGAATGCAGAGAGCATTAACAAGACATTTAATAGATGTTAATCAGGGCTGCTTGATAAAAAATCTCCAGTCTAGACAGAGACTGGAGACTGAGATTCCTCTCTAATGAGTAGCAGCTCAGGAAAACTGTGCCACAAAGTTTGATTTCAACAACATGTCTGCCTGCTTTACTCCCGACTCATGATGTCTTTTGGATGACATGTTAACTCCTCACTCGCTCTGTTAGTGCTAGTGTTAGGACCTCCTCTCTGATTGGTCAGATGTCGAGTGCTGTCAATCATTGCAGCTGATTACAGCTCTCTTCTCTCCTTCCTCGGACTGATTTGATGCTGTACGTCTCGTGGTAGCGCATATGCTCATCCATTGCGCATATATGCAAATGTCTCCCCTCGCGCAAAATGCGGCCCCTCATGAAGGATGAGGCCGTACGCAGACTACATGATCTGCGTTTAGGGAGCGGCGGCACAGCGCATCAGGTTTCACTTGCAAAGAACCGAGACCCCTTAGGTTAAGCGCTCATGCTGCTTGTTCAATATGAAAGGATCAGTGATACCATTAGGATCTGTTGGTAGGAACTACATCTTCTTCCACCTGTCATAATCATAAGTTAGAGGGAAAATCATGATTCGTGATTTCTTCATGATAACTAGAACATATGATAGTGCCTGCCTCATGTTTTCAATGTGAAACATGGACCCATTTTGCGGATTTGTTAGAAAATGTAATGATTATTCTAAAATAAACAATTATCATGGGCGGCACAGTAGTGTAGTAGTTAGCACTGTCGCCTCACAGCAAGAAGGTACTGGGTTCGAATCCCGGGCCCGGGGCCTTTCTGTGTGGAGTTTTCATGTTCTCCCCGTGTCTGCGTGGGTTCTCTCTGGTACTCCGGCTTCCTCCCACCATCCAAAAACATACATGGGGATTAGGTTAATTGGTTAATTTAAATTGACCGTAGGTGTGAATGTGAGTATGAGTGGTTGTCTGTCTCTATGTGTCCTGTGATGAACTGGAGACTTGTCCTAAGACAGCTGGGATAGGCTCCAGCCCCCCTGCAACTCTAAGAGGATAAGCGTTAGAAAATGGATGGATGGACGATTATCATGTGCTGGAGACAACAAGTCAGTATGTGCCTGTGTGTGAATGAGAGCTCTATCTGTACAGATAACCTAATAAAGCTGCCAGACTGTCATACACCCCTGCCCACATGGTATTCACAGGCAGCCTCTTCTCACTCACAACTTGTTAAATAAGACAGCTTGGACACTCTACATAGCAGCATTAAGGAGGAATTCAGGTAATGCAGCACGTAGAGCGTCATTTGTCTGCATAGACGGGAGGATGACTTTCACTTTGGAACACAAAGAGACATATGAAACCAAATGTCAGTATTATTTTAAATGACACAAGTAAAGGGTTGAGTTACATGTAACTGTCACATGTAACATGACATAACATACTCAACTATGTGACACACATACTTATTTTAACCAAAATCACAATCTTTTCCAAAACCTAACCAAGTATTTGTTGTCATAACCCCAAACAGGCTGTTTGTGAACATAGGGGTTTAGAATCAAGAATCAGGATTCAAGAAGAACTTCATTGCCAAGTATACACACACAAGGAATTTGACTTGGTGTCAACAGCTTACAGTCCTAACTTAAAATATAAAAAAAATGTAAAAAAAAAAATTATTTAAATATTTTTTACTGAAAAGACAGTATATGCAAGTAACGTGAAATGTGCAGAAGTGATGCTAGCGTGAGAATGTGTTGTCATGGCAGCGTAGCGCCAAGCTTGGCAGAGCGACCCACACATGGTTTTTATGCTAGCTGGCCCAGCACTGGGGCCTGGGGAGCACTGATGGATGCTGGGAGACAGGCATGCAGGGACTTGTTAAAGGATTTCAGTGAACGTGTGTTAAAGGCTGGTCATGATTATTAAACACCAGTTAACCTCGAAACATCAAGCTGTCATAAAAAGAGGGCAGTGAGGTCGCTCATTGCAAGGGAAGTCACAGCGGGGGACAAGGAGTTTGAATTTCACCTGAGACAGGATGTGTGTGTGTGTGGGGTGTATAATTGTATTTTTCAAGGTGAAGAAGATGGATAAGCCCATATACATAAATTCACGTTTCCATTAGTCTTCTTAAAGTACATCTCACCTTCTTTCCAATTTGTCCACTTATCTTGAAACACTGTGTTGTGATAACCAGAACCATTCCCCAGGGAGGTCATTACTCATCTCATATTACCATTTCACTACCTCACCTGTCTCTGACTAAAATGACAAAATACTGATTCAACTCACAGCCCAATCATTGAAACCCCACTCACAACAGAAAGTGCCACAGCCTCTGCACCTTTGTGCCGACAAGGTGACTTCTTGCAGGGCTCGCTGGCAAACTACTGTAGCTGCTAATCGCTAACATACCAGCCAACCAGCAACAAGCAAGTACAGCAAGAGTTCCTTAACGGATGCATTTGTTCCAAAGGACTCATAAGTGTCTCATAAGTTTATTAGCAACACAGCTAACAAATCATTAGAGCTTCCTCTGTTGAATACTCTCCATTTCCAGGTGTCCTCGAACAACATTACTGTTTTTCAGAGGCTGTTGAAGGCTAAGTTTTTAAAATCGAATAAACAGAGGTATCATGATAATGTATAAAACTAGATAACGACATGCACGCTTTATGCTAATCCCATACAATTTGGATTTTTCAGTTTTTTTGCATGTTGCTCTAAAAATGTATTATTTATTTTTATCTATTTTAACCTCTTCTGTAAATGCTGCATTTGAATATTTCTGTATTCTGGGGTCCCTAAACAGTCTTGGATTGCATGAATTGGGTATGGCTGGAGATCTGAAACTCCTGTGGGAGTTTCTGAACAGTTTTCAAAATCGAAGTATAAAGTATAAAATGCAATTTTTGCAGAAATCTCTAAATATCAAGGTTTCGATACCAAATCACAGCATGCCTTTTTGATTTTGTCTGTGGTGTTCCTAAAGTTCTTGGTGTCTTAATGCTTTGGAAGGATTATTGGCCATTTTAATTTCAATTCTCAAGTTGTCAAGAATGGTAAAATGTTGCACCAAACATGTATCAGATGGTATCATCCCAAAAATTGCTGCAAGACATAATGCAGCATGAGACTGCCTATCATATACTTCCATGTCATTGTCCATATATGTTCTAAAGTCAGGTCAGCACTCAAGATAGTTGCAAAATTAAACTCAGTGGAAAAAAAAAAATCCCCCCATCATTGCAATCATTTCATTAAAGTAAGGGTTTCTTTCAAAATCAGTTTTTGTAATTGAAAAATCTAAACTTGTCAGATTCAGTCCTGTTTTAAAGGGACACCGCACCTGATTTTGATCATGGGGAGTATGACATCATCTGTGAAAACAGCTGTTTAATATCATCTGTGACTTTGGACCAGATTTTTTTTCGAGTTTGAAACAACATCTCAACTAATTTATGACAGAAAGCCTGCTCAACAAATGTTTGGGTGTATGTCTGTATGGATTTGGAAGATGCTTCAATGAAAACCTGAAAACCACACTGGGACTAGTCACGATATCTTGACCTCTGCTGCGTCAATTTTTACCTCTCTTTTACAGTGAATCCACCAGCCATGGGGAAACACAGCACAAACATTTTGGAATGCTATTTTAAATAATACAATATCTGACACTAGGAGCTTAAAACAGGAAATTGTGAGTAATTGTCCTGCCTTAATGTGCATTCAGGTGCACTTTAACTTACTACCACTCTAACAGTGAGGTGCATACTACACAGCATGGGCTCTAAAACAACAGTCCAGATTTATAACCGACTCACAGGACTGCTGCTACTGACCCCCCACACCCCTCCTCCCTACACACTTATTCATACCCTCATCCGTCCAGAAACATAAGTCTCCATTTCACAGCAAAACCAGCTTTGTTTTCACAGCAAATCCAGAGGCCCTCTTCCTCCACACCGGTGACCTCTACAACTTTCCTTACTTCCCCATCTCAATCTGAGAGTTATTAGCATGTAGAGAAGCGTTGTTGTTTTTAATGTAGCTGCAGACCTTTTGTGCAGGAACCAGTATCTTCATTCTGGCCTCGGGTTGTGTTACTAGTGTGGAAAGCCAGATGTATGCAAATAGACAGTTCAAGCTTTTCATATTACTCAGTCTAAATTACATACATAAAACATCAAAAGAGACAAAAAGGTGTGTGAGATAGGTATGTATATCAAGAACTTTAAGTCATGCTATTCTATCATCTATTCAAGTGCTCATTTGAGTTGTAAGAGATGGGATTTTAATACCCTTGTGCCACAAGTTGTATGACCATGTATGTGTGGGTAAATGGCAGAGTACCAAAATATGTCTGTGAATGGGGCTTATGAGAACCATATGACATGCTCTGAAAAAGAAAGAAACACACAGTTCACTGCACCTCCCCCCCATTCTGACACACACATCCACAACCCCCCTTCCAAAAACATACAGTTCTTTTCCTCAACTCCCTCCCTCCTCTTCTGTCCACCCCCCTTCTTGCCATATCTCCCTCCCTCTATCCCTTCCTTTCTCTCTCCTCCCTCCCTTCTTGGGACAATCTGCATGCACTCAACTCCAGCACAGATCTTCTTTAGCAGGGGTAGAGCAAAGAGCACAGCCAGACAGTGACAAAAAAGAGGGTTCAAATGAAGGGAGAAAAGTTCAGATAGACGACATAAGTGGGCCAAGAGAGAAAGTCAGCTGAAAGGAACTTTCAAAAGCAGAGAGATAAAAGTGTGGAGAAAGTCAGTGTGAGAGACAGGCAAAGAAGGTTTCACTTCTGGAAAAAATGGGCTCCCTGATGAGCAGTACTGCTGCCCTGTTCTTAGCCTCCCTGCTGGCTTTACTCCTTGAACTTTCTTTGGTCCTTGGTCAGGATTTGAGAGAGAGGGATGCACTGTGCAACGCAAACGGCTGCTTTGTAGTCTACTTCCAGCGCAAGACCTTCCTGGACTCATGGAGGGCCTGCAAGAACAAAGGTGGCAACCTGGCTACCATTAAACACAGGGAGGATGCCAACACTATTGCCACTCTTTTCTCCACACTGGACTTGCGTTACTCGCGCACCTACGTCC
Source organism: Synanceia verrucosa (assembly GCA_029721515.1). Classification (NCBI taxonomy): domain Eukaryota; kingdom Metazoa; phylum Chordata; class Actinopteri; order Perciformes; family Synanceiidae; genus Synanceia; species Synanceia verrucosa. The sequence goes on along the minus strand of CM056569.1, from coordinate 16,455,132 downwards.
GGGTATGGATTGGCCTGCAGCGTCAGCCTCGCCAGTGTACCACCACACGCCCACTACGGGGTTTCTCTTGGACTACTGGTGACCAGGACACAGAGTATACCAACTGGCAGAAAGAGGACTCCCCTAGTATGTGCTCGGTGCCACGCTGTGTGGTTATGGGCTACAGCACTCAGGAACAGAGTGATAACTTCAAGTGGCTGGATGGTTCCTGCTCAGTCTCTGTAGATGGGTATCTATGCCATTATGCCTACAAAGGAATGTGTCCTGCGTTGTGGAGTGAGGGTGCAGGCAATGCCCTCTACACCACACCATTTGACCTTCTAAGCACATTGCTAACCCATTTACCGTTTGGATCTGTTGCTACCATACCCTGCCCTGCAGGCACCAAAGAGGAGCAGTCAGTATTGTGCATGCAGAAGGAGGACGGCTCAGTAGGGTGGTCAAGAGATCCCCCTCTCTGCTCCGATCCCCCTGTATCACACAACTGGTGTAATCAGGATAATGGTGGCTGTGAGCATTTTTGCAGGCCGGCGGGTGCTCACTTCTACTGTGAGTGTGCAGATGGATATCAACTAGCAGACAATGGACAGAACTGTGAGTTGTCTGATGTTTGTCAAGGGGCCCCCTGCGAGTTTGAGTGCCTGCCCCTCTCAGATGGGTATCGATGCGCCTGCCCTGAAGGATACATGCTTGCACCAGATGAACGTGGCTGTCTGGATGTAGACGAGTGCCTGCAGAGTCCTTGTGAGCAGATTTGTGTGAATGCTCCAGGGACATTTGAATGTCGATGTCAGGAGGGTTACCATCCAGATGATGAGGGTATGTGTGAGGATATAGATGAGTGCATGAATGACACATGTGAACATGCCTGTGAGAACACCCAGGGCTCTCATATCTGCCACTGCCATCTGGGTTTTTCCCCAGTGCCTGAAGACCCCAGTCGATGCCAAGACATCGACGAGTGTCAGATCCATGGGACCTGTGAGAAAATGTGTGTGAATTATGATGGTGGATTTGAGTGCTACTGCGAAGAAGGGTATGAACTCATGTCTGATCACTATTCATGTCGCAAGAGAGGGGAAGGAGATGACCAATCTGCTGTCACCCCTCCTTTTCCTTGGGTCACCCACCAGCCTGGCCCTGTGTGGGACCCTGTGGACTATGACTGGAACCCACAGCAGAGCCACACTGACTGGCCTCCAGAAGAGGAGCAGTCTCTGGACTGGCTTACTGACCCACCCAGAGTGTTGGATTCTGATGTCATTTGGGTCACCAGTGCACCTCAGGAGGAGCTGCCCTTTCATATAGCACAGAACCCTCCGACACAGGAGATTGAAGAAGATGAGGAAGGTTTGGATAATGGAGGAGCTGACTGGTTGGAGTGGGGGCAAGGATTTGAGTCTGACCTGGAAGTTTTGCCGACCACCATCTACACCACGCCTCCACTCACCACCAGCTCCAGCACTACCCCAGACTGGTATGAAGGTAATGAGGATGACGAGGAGGAGACCACCACAGCTCTCCCCATGCTCTCCACCTCCACAATCTCTGAGGGAGCTTGGAATTGGTGGGCGGGGCTCACCACTGCGAGCCAGAAACCAGGAAATCCAGAGGATTTTGTCATAGACCTTAACATAGCTACGGATTCCAGCTACCACAATGAGGCAGAAGAAGAGCAGTATCCCCTCAGGGAAAACCCTCAGTTCCCAAAGGAGGAGTTAGGAGAGGAGGAAAAAGACCATGACTCAGCTGTTTACTCCACCCAGTTTACTCCTACAGAGCCGCCCCCAAGCCAGGGTGGGATGGAAGAAAGGGAGCAGAAGCAGGGCAACCCCTGGCTCCTGGTGGGCCTCCTGGTACCCATCTGCATCTTCATAGTAGTAATGGTGGCGCTGGGCATCGTCTACTGCACCCGCTGTGCTGTTCACTTGCGCAACAAGAATGCCACTGACTGCTACCACTGGATCTCTGGGGCTCATGATAAACAAGGAGCTCCTAACCCCTCAGCAGGGGTCAAGACCCAGGTTTAAACAGAGTGGAGAGAAAGTGACATTTACATAAACAGACTCTGCTTCAGAGGTGAGCAGGAGTGAATAATGGACCTGGTAAGGAACGAGCTAAATGGTTTACACTCTCTGCACACTCTTTGAACACATTTGGATATTACTGTTAAATACTAATTGATGGATGTGGGCAGGGACACTGATATCCACTGAGCTGTTTTTGGGATGGGGTTGCCATATGGTACTGCTTTGATGTGTCATACACTGACCACACAGCACAAAACCAGATTCCTTCATTATTGCACTAGGCTACATTATTATAAAACAGTAGTGTCTTCATTGATAATGTCAAAAAAAAAATCTGTTAATATGTGAGAATAATCTGTCAAAATCATTTATTAATTTCAACTTTTTCACAGCTGAAGCCACATCCTGCGAAAAATCTGGGAAATAATGTACTGACTCACAAAAATAATCAACATCATTATGCAAGGTTGCAGAACTTAACTATGAGGTGTTTCTTCCATGCAGAATCCTCAAGCTCAGTTCATTTCAATAGCATATCACTGTAGATACAGTAACTGTTACTGTCAACTATGTTAAAGGGATCTGGATGCATTGTTAGCTCACATCAGCGGTGGGTGAAAGGAAATGATAAGCAAATATCCCTTCAAGAGCAAAGACATTCTGCAGTCACATGATAGCGCTGGAAAAGCAGTTATTTGAAAATCACTGTGATGAATGTTTGATAAGAGACCAAAACCCTTATTTGTATATAGTGGTTCTTTTGTATTTATGTTTGTTTCATACTTGTCACCAGCCATTTTATTTTAGAAAATGTAACAATGGTAATAATTCAATGACATTTTTTTTCATGAAAACCCATAAAACCTGCTGATATGCAGAGGAATGTCTGACGGCACATGGGAGTGCTTTTCCCTACTTTTTAAGAGCACTTCTCCTTTCCTTGACTTGTTTTTGGAAGTTGAAAAAGCAGATGTTCACACTGCTCAGGGAATGTTGGGGGGGGCTGGTGGTTGACATTAGCCTTGGCCTTGTTCATGACATGACCATCAGTCACTCTTCATAACCCTAATTCATTAGTAAAGGCTGTCTTTAACCAGCCCTGAAATGGTTTACGGCCATGTTGGATCACATCCAGCTGCGTGACGCTGCAGTCACTGTGACACCTTGCAGTTATTTTACAATTTACAAACACAATCACATCCAAAAGATCTCAGATTCCAACATGATAAATAATAAATAACATATATCAGGTTCACTGATTTTTTTGGAGAAGTGCTCATATGATGTGTGTGAATTTTATAGACCAAAGGTAAAACAAAAATAGTGAATACAAGACAGGTTAAAACTCATTTAATTTAATGTAATGAAATGGTTATTTCAAAGTGTTGTTCTAAATTTACATATTTACATGTTTTATTGAAACTGACTGTGAAAAATGAGAAACATTGGATGTCTTTTTGTTCTGTTACATGTTCAGAAATTGTTCATTAAAACTGATGACAAGGGTTGAGTGTGAATGTTTATTATTGACTGTGCAAATAGATGAAGTCCAGATGCTATCTTTGACTGGAGCATCTCACAGTCTGGGAATAGTCCAGTTGTTAACTGACATAAGTAGGTAACTGAGTAAGACTGTGAACCTGCATTCAAACATGTTCAAAGCTCCACATAAAGCTAGGAAGTGAACCTGGAGTTCATTTTTTTAATCAAACATGAAGAGAGGTTTGGGCTATGACATGACATCAGTGCTCTGCACATGTGGCGCATCTTGTCCTGGTTTGTTATTTTCTTCTTGTGCATCTTTTTAGAGACTCAGCAGTGAATTTTAAAGCCACCCTCCATGTAAAGTGGAGGAATGATTGTGGGTGGAGGGGGGAGGGAGGGAGGGGTTGCATGACAAGACAATAAGAATAGTGTAATTTCAACAATGACTATGATACCCCAAAGGACTGTTAGTTTGAAGAAAAATAAGTTTTTACAGAAAATACAATACTTGAGTGCAGTCCCCACTGGCAGTAAGAAGCATTGTGATTGTGTTGACTAATGGAATGTGTTGATCAAAACCAGGTTCTGGCTCTCAGAGGGGGTCTCTCTCTCTCTCTCTCTCTCTCTCTCTCTCTGACCTATTTTCAACATTGTCATCCCGTCTACAGCTCTCTATATACAGACACAAACCAGCCACCAGTGAACCTTCTGTGTGGTAACACTCTCTAAAACATTATGATGTCAGTCCAGCTGATGCATATTATGCACACATGCTGTCTTTTCCACTTTATTATGCAACTGCTCTCATTTGTTTTTTTCTCCATCATTCCTATCAGTTAAAGTAACATCATGCTTACCAGGTTGTTTGCTAAGATCTGGAAAGATGGTGACATCACTATAAAGACGGGTAGACAAGCCAAATTAGCTTTTTTTCATCAGAAAAACTTCCTGTTTTAACCAGTTGCTGTAGTTACCTATTGAATATAACCAATAACCAGTCTGGGGGTGCAGATCACAGGACCAGTACCTCACAAAGGCTCAGACTCACTAGTTTGTTTGTGTTAAATATAAATATGTGTTATATATGTTATATAAATACTGAAAATGGAATGTTTGGATACTTAAAGGTGCAGTGTGTAGGATTTTTTTAAATATAAAGACTGAAAAGAAGGTTGAAATGCTTGGAGACTTAAAGGTGCAGCGTGTAGGATTTTTATATGAAGACTGAAAAAAGGTTGAAATGCTTGGAGACTTAAAGGTTCATTATGTAAGATTTTTTATATAAAAAAATCCTAAATGGAATGCTTGGAGACTTAAAGGTGCAGTGTGTAGGATTTTTATATGAAGACTGAAAAAAGGTGGTGCAGTGTGTAGGATTTTTTATATGAAGACTGAAAAAAGGTTGAAATACTTGGAGCCTTAAAGGTGCAGTGTGTAGGGTTTTTTATACAAAGACTGAAAAAAAGGTTGAAATGCTTGGACACTTAAAGGTGCAGTGAGTAGGATTTTTATATAAAGACTGAAAATGTAATGCTTGGAGACTTAAAGGTGCAGTGTGTAGGTTTTTTTTATACAAAGACTGAAAAAAGGTTGAAATGCTTGGAGACTTAAAGGTGCAGTGTGTAGGATTTTTATATGAAGACTGAAAAAAGGTTGAAATGCGTGGAGACTTAAAGGTGCAGTATGTGGGATTATTCTCATTCCAAAAAACGATTCTTACTTCCAGGTTATTTATACACTAAAGTAAACATGCTTATTAATACTATATTCTATTTGAATAAATACAGCTACACACTGTTCCTTTAAGGAAACACCTACACTTCATTTGAACTTTAGGTTCTGAGCTCATGTTTTTGCCACTGGACTACCTGCTTTCCTCCAAATAAAGTGGTTTAGACTAACTTCTGGTTTCTTTCCAACCTGTCTAATCTGTTTTTCTTGACTCGTCTGACTTTGTTGCAGTGATGTCATTGCATTCAGATCTCATCACATACATCGGTGAGTGAAATGTTACAACTATTTCCTGTTAAAGCAGCAACAGCAAGTCAACAACCGGTAGATATGGTAACAGAGGCAGACTCTAGATGGATGTTACCATTATTTTCAATTGATCAGAGAAAAGGACAGAAACAGCAGTCACAAACTAAACTATTATCTATTCAATCTATTGTTTTTATGATTTATCTTGTAATTTACCAAGGTTTTAATAACAGTTACAAGGTGACTTGTTGTAGCTCTGTAGTGTCTTCAGTACAGGTTACCTAGCAACCAGATGCTACTTACTTACACATTTTTAAGTTGAACCATAATCATAATCCAACTTGGCCATATCCTGGTAAAAAACATAAATGCTCTGGTCATATTTAAGGAAATTATCCCCCTTACTGACCTCTCTGTGACTGATGAGAGCCCTTGTTTCATAACACAGAGCTGAGATAATAAAGTAAAGACTGAAAACAAAATGGATTCATTTTATAAGCTTGGCTGCAGAGACTCCAAGCTTTGGAAACAAACAGATGTGGTTTAGCTGGGAAAGTCCCACCACCCACAATGCACTCTGCATATTAATAATACTGCATATGAAAAGTAACTTCACCAACACTGGACTGCGCACACTGGCAGCACTTTATTCATTCACATATTTGCACACATCCATCTATCCATCCATTCATTCTTTGAGACCCATACCTGACCTGCTCCGTTGCCAGACAAAAAATATATTTATTTTTTACATATACAATGCATTACAAGTAATGCAAAATAAGAACACAAACAAAGTTGCCAGGGGGACTCAAACATGCACTCAAACTTTTTTGCAGATACTGATTGATTGCAGGTATAATTCAAAGTCCTTTATATAAGGACTTGTTTTTTCTAAAATAATTAAAAGATTAATAACATGGATCTTTTTACTGTCATTTTTTCTACTTTTTTTTTTTAAAGTAACCAAAAATGTCATGTTCATAAAACAATACAAAATTTGCTTTCAGATCAACCTTGTCACAACCTTCCATAGGTTCATAGTGAGATCACAGCTCCAGAAAAGATGTGAGACAGATTCAGGACAAAGGAAAATAGTTACTAGCTACTTTAGTTTCTTCCAATAACACTAGAAACTGTGTTTTTTGTATTTAGTACTTACTGAGCCTGATGGGAGGGGCTGCAGGGACAAACAGGGAAGCCTCTTCCTCAGTGGCTGATTGCTGAATTATGTTGCATATTCACTGAGTTTGTATTCGTCATGTGGACCTTGGGGAGAATAAATCGCTCACTTTGACTTTCTTGTTATTTTTTTATAGTGGAAAAGGACCCCGAACATAAGCGATTGCTACACAAATAAAACCCAAGTTATTCTAAAAAAGGGTTATGATGAAGTCAGATGAAAAACCTCAGAGAAAAATGTCATTACTGACCTCTCTGTGACTGATGAGAGCCCTTGTTTCATAACACATAGCTGAGATAATAAAGTAAGGACTGGAAACAAAATGGATTCAGTTTATAAACTCGGCTGCAGAGACTCCAAGCTTTGGAAACAAACAGATGTGTAGAGTCCCACCACCCATGATGCACTCTGTTCTTTGTAAGTAGTTTACTGAACCTCATAGCAGCTGTAGTCAATAAATGATGCATATTTTTACAATTACATAGAATAAACTATATAAAAATTACAAATCCATTCCCATTCCAAGACTCTAATTGTCTTACTGTATTTGAATTTGACTATATTTAGGCATAAAATAGATCAATTGAATGAAAGAAACATTCATATAGAATTGAAGCAATTTTAATTTATCAACCAGACGTTATTTAAAGGTTCTATAACATAGAACCTTTTTTTTTTCTTAAAAAAGGTTCTATGTTCCCCGGTACATATTGCTACAGGGGAACATAGGACTTTTTCTCTAAAAAGGGGGTCGGGGAACATAGGACCCAGGGAACATAGGGATCACCCCCTCGAAACATAGTTGAGGAAGAAATTACCCAAGAGTTTTTCGTGAACTCAACCAAAGTTAAGAAAAATGGCTCCGCAACAAAAATGTAAGTATATTTTATTCAATTAAACATGCATTTAAAAAGAAAATATTGTAGGATATATTTGTTCGCTATAAAGTACAGTTGATTTATGTACCGGTGTGTTAAAACACAAGTATAATAAAATCGCTATTTTTCACGGTGCACAAATCTACCTGGAGAGCTACAAGAGCCTCTCATTTTGTGAAACGCTCCGTGTGACGTATGCACCAACGTCGGCGCACGGCGTGGCGCTAAGTGCTGTCCCACTTTGCAGGAGTAGCCCCTGGCAACGTTGAGCATCAGAATGAAATGCCTAACTCAATGTGATCCCCTAACCCTAACACCCTAGCCAATGGAATGGCTCAATGTGGGCGGAGTTAAACGTTTAACTCTGCCCCACATTGAGGCACTCCCCGATCTGCATACTGCAGCCAGGGATACTTGCTTTGTAGGGTAAGATTTCTATCCTAACACTTCTCATTTAATCCTGTAGGGTGTCTACCTTGGGAGGACACTTGAAACAAAGTGCTAGTGTTAAGGGAAGACAAATGGGATTGGGCCTAAGACTAAGGTTGCTTTCACACTGTCCTCATTTGGTCCACTTTAAATGGACCAGAGTTCGTTTCCTCAGATAGTCTGCTTCGTTTGGGCAGGTGTGAAAGCTCATACAAACTCTGGTGCGGACAAACAAACAAACTCTGGTCCGCTTAAAAACGGATGTCTTGGTTCGTTTGCATGTGAACCCTGGTGTTGTTCTTATGCAATGTGGAAGCTCACCGGACCAAACACAGGACCAAATGTACGTAGTGCATGTACAGCAAGTACAGCGCACACTCCAGACCAAAACAACCAACAAGACCACCGTTAGCAGTTAGCTTTCTTAGCTTAAACATCTGACCAACATAACCCATAACTTCACAATCTGACATATTTGAACAAAATTAATCACAGCTACCAACAGTCACAGTCCTTAAACTCTGTGCTGATGTGTTGTCACATGTTATATTGTCAAAGTTAGAAAATTAACAGCTTTAATCCCTGACGAACTACGTAAGCATTAGTGACGGTTGCGTTCACTAGTATGTAGGGAGGCAACATTAATGTTGCAGCATTCCCTCAAATAATGTAATGAAGCACAATACAAGACTGCCAGTCCACCCTGTTTGTAGTCTGTGAGGTTACATACCTGACTGTTGACGCTCAGAAAGTTTAGTGAGTTCAGGAATTGCAGTGTGAAAGTGGAATCGAATCAAGTGACTGTGCAACTTTCAGCCCCCCAAGTGAACCGAGTCCACTTGGTTAGGTGTGAAAGCGACCTAAATCAATATTTGACGTCAAAATTAACACTGATCCTGTCACAAAAAACAACTAAGGCTACATTCAGACTGCAGCCTGAAGTGACCCAAATTTTTTCACCCCTATGTGACCTGTATCTGATCTTTTAATTACAGTCTGAACGACATAGAGCCATTTTTTTCAAATGCGACCCAGACCACTTGGATATGTGGTCCTAAAACCGATAAGTATCTGATCTTTTGACATCGTCGCGTTCATCTGACCTACATGTCATCAACAAGCTACAAACATCATTATTCTGCGGTGGAAGTAGGTGGCAGCGGGAAGAAATACAACAACCATGGCGGACGATAATGTGGAGAGTACTCAGTGGAAGGAAAACAAGGTTTCTGAGTTAATTCATATTTGGATTAACAGCTCTATTCAGGCCAAACTGAAGGGGTTTTATCGGAACCGGGCTGTTTACACTCCGCCGCTAGCATCCATGTTTACTTCCGTAAACACTGAGCACAGTCGCTGCATGCAACGTCGTTGCGTCCTCCATGGCGCATGCGGAACACCTGTGAGGCGTTTAAGTTCACACTGGAGATCACATACAAGTCGCATTCCCATTAATGACAACTGGTGGATGTTTCAAATACACATTGCTGTTCCTCTTTCTACCTTCTTTCTATGTGATGGAAATACAATAATATTAGTTCAGCACATTGATGAAAAGCTGTGACTGACAGGTGGGTGAAGAATCATCTCGAGCTACACATGGTGATAACTGAAGTTATATTAGCAACAACTCCTCTCTTTTCTCTTCTGGATTATTATTTGACCACTGAGACAAAAAATAGGACTGTTTCCACACACTGATATGGCAAAAATAAATAAGAGTAAAGAAGTGAATGTTTTGCAGATATGTATCATGTAAATATTGTAAACATTGTCTGATTCTGTTTCTCCTAAAATGTGTTTTGCAGGATGGCCGCATCCTCTCTGTGGTTTAATATCCTCTGTATAGATGTGAGACAATAACTGGAGACACACTTCAGCTGAGCCTGATAATAGAAAATAACGTTAACGTTAATAACGTTGACCCTCAGCTTCCTTCTGTCTGTCAATCACTCACTTTCCTCTGGCTATTTCCAAACACAAAGCAGCATTCATTTAATACCTGGCTGTGCTGTCATGAGTTGTGTGCACTCAGTCGTGGTTAGAGGCGATCGTTATTGACAGCAGTTCATCGGCTCTTCAGCTGTTTCTCCCTCCAGTGAACAAACATCCAATATCTGTCCGGTGTACAGTGTTCACTGAGCTTTGCTCTGCAAACAGCTGCCTGCTGCAAACCAGTGTTCAGTAACTGTGATGAAAAATGACTTCATGAAATAATAACTCTGACTATATCTCCACATATCACTGCTGAAAAAAACAGGTGACAATTGACTTGAACAAAAAGTCACTTTATTTTCATTTAAGGAAAAAAAGCGGAAAAAAACTGACACCAAATTGTCATAGATGGCTGCACATTTCTTTCTTTTTCTGCAAAACCAAATCATCTTCTCTGGACACTGGCAGCACATTGCTAACAGTGCTACAGCGCTAGGCTGATGTCAGGTGATGGGAAAAGGACATGGGAAAAATGTAAATGCACTTTAACTCTTTGAGTGCCATCCATGTAATAACACGTCAAAGTGTTCTTTCAGCAGCAGGCTCAAAAGAGAGCGCTCTCACACATCCTGTGAAGTGGTGATTTTGGTGAAAGTGTCCTCTACTCTACCTCTGATAAAACAAGAATGGAACAAGATAAAAACAAACATTTTTCATGATGAAATAGATACGTAGTAAACAGAGATGTCGTACAAAATATTCTGTAGGTATTGAAATTTGACTGAAAATGGGCAAAAATGCTGGAACAAGACACTTTGTGTTTTATAAAACGGCTGGCACTCACTCCCTGCTTGCAAATGGACGAGCTTATTTGTATATTAAACGAAAATGTATCAAATTCATGTGCACAGGCTAAGGATTGTATAGGGACTGGATTCGCGAACATGATAGGAACCCCTGGCTCAAGACATTGTTAATCTGCTTTGTGCCTCTTGTGTACGGTATCGTATTGTATGCCAGATCGCTGACATTATCTGATTTAAACAAACTCCATACTTGGATTTTGGGACAGACCACCCGCCGGTTTGCAACATCGTATTTTGCGAAATCCACTACAATCCTACCATGTGATCGCACTGAATGACTTAACTATAATGTTGCAGAGTGAAAAACTGAGTTTCATTGTTATTTTCAAAAACCTGCAGCTACGAGGCTTAAAAAAATAAGCAAACTAATTCAACACAAGGTACTGATTGTGTGTTGTTGTTGTTGACTGTTTTTACAGTATAGTTGTCAATTATACTCTATTCATCCAGGGACCTCGTTGGTTGCATTGTGCAGGTTCAAAATAAATATGGAAATCAGAACATGCTTCATGTCTACATATTTTGCATAAACGAATACAATCAGACCACACACCCTCTCTGCAAAGCTGCATTTTAACGTCCACTAAATGTTCCACATTTCACTCATTCTTTGTCCAGTTTTACACCTTATTTGGAAGCAGATTTGTGAAGTGTGTTTAAAATGCTCATTACTTAGTCTTTAATTCATCCAAATAATGATGATGATGAATATTTTTTTGCTTTTTGATAGATAGATAGATAGATAGATAGATAGACAATACAACTAAACAATACAACAATATCAAAAAAATCTACAAAACCCATAAGAACATAAGAGTGATGAACTGGACACTTGTTCAGGGTGTCTCCTGCCTTTCACCCTAAGACAGCTGGGATAGACTCCAGCCCTCCCATTTCTTCCTTCTGCTTGTAAACAGAGATGCTCTTTAGCAGTATTGACATTTTTTCCATTCTGTCGGGAAAAAGTATTAAGAACGAATTAACTTGCCTTTCCTTTCCATAGGAAAAAAATATTAAAAATGAATTAAATTCCTTTCCTTTCAATCGGAAAAAAACATTAAAAACAAATTAACTTTCCCTTCCTTTCCATAGAAAAAATATTAAAAATTAATTAAATTCCCTTTCATTTACATTGGAAAGGGATTTTAATTCACTTTTAATATTTTTATTTAATTTTATTTTTGCCAACTAATATAATGATCCCATGACTATTGTGGACACAGAATTATGCACAGCTGAGCTATGTTTCTATATTTTCTCTTTAACTGTGAAGCACTTTGATTTTATTTGTAATGAAATGTGTTAAATAAATAATTACCACAATCAACAATACTGGAAAACAGCTGAGGGTGTGGATCAGAAAACCAAAACAATGACATAAAATTGACTCTTCATACTGAGGGACGGTGAATGTTTTTTATATACTGCTACAGTTGCACTGTGTGAGGTATTTACGTCTAGTGAACAGCTGCTACAGTGTGTCCCTGTAGGTGGATTGAATAGGATTTCAATCTGTGTAACGACATGCACTCTACCCACCCACACAGTCCTGAGACAGGGTCTAATCACGCACAGTAATTAAAATCACTTGTGTCGGTTTTTCTACGGCTGTGGTTAACACATCATTAAATATATTTCCATAGAAGGACGGACCTTCAGCAGCACAAACACACTGCAAAGAAAACTGTCAGAAGCAACCAAATTGTCCAACTTTTAAAAAGAAATACAACTTTTTGAGAACAAGTTTGATTTTAAGTATTTTTTTTAACCACGCCTGTCTGAGTTGTTTGACCGCTCTGAGCCACCATTAATGCAAACATCATCCTCTAAAATAGTGTTTGATAAGCTGATTTCTTTTGTCCATTTGTGTCCCAGCACAACACAGTTCACAACAAAGTAAAGAATACAGAGAAGCACAATTTCAATATAGACTGGGGCAGGTAATCAGTGGCGGACTTAGCAATTTGGGGGCCCAGGGGCCCTCTTCATCTGTTCTTTTAAGAGAAAAAAAGCAGGAAGAGCCACCTCAAAGGCATCTATCAGTGTACGACCTTGCACTAAATTAATATGGGGTGAACAGAATGAGAGAAGTTTCTAATATGACATCAGTGCATGTTAAAATGCCAAATGTGTATTAAAAAAGACAGTAATAGTTTTGGATTTTTCATTACAGTTTAGTTTTATTTCGTTCATCACCAGCTGTGAATCAGCGCCATTCTAAATCTAATCAATTTATCGTGGCACCACGCCAGGTTTATAAAACTCCGCCTCCACATATTACATATTGTGGATGCTCATTATCTTGACATCCATCTATATGCGCTATTGTCCTTTTTCATTGCGTAAATACCAAAGAAAAAAAAGTCTTTCTTGTTGCTGTAACTTCTTGTTTGCTCTTGACCTGGGAGCAGCAGGTTTTATCTTTGGCCTCGGTCCATGACGCCTCAACGTTATTTTTTTCAACCAGTAGTGGCACCGTCACATTTTTGTGTCCTCTCGCCTTCTCCTTTGATCAGAACCGCTGGGATAACTGCACTTCATTTTTATTTGTAATTCATGCTCGTCTATCATTCATAAACAAACCTAGGCAGTCACCTAGTTCACCTTAACGGTAGGTCCAGCAGAACAACTTGGAATCTGAGATGGTGTCCAAACAAAGGATTTAATAAAGATTAGACAGTAGTGATTAAGCGTTGGACAGCTAAATGATAGCTTCTTGCTAATGTCATTAGCCTTATTTCAAACTATGTATTGCACCAATGCAGTGGCCTTTAAAATGGTCAAGTTTCACCACAGAGTCTCTAAGGTTTCAAAGCTGAATTTGTTTCTTCATGCAGGAAGAGCATCTTGAAGCTATCATTGCATCCATCAACTATTGAATACATTTCAGTTTGATTGCTCAATACCACAGTTACATTTATTTTTAAATTTTTGGGGGATGCCACAATTTCTTTATCTGTGGAGTTTTATCCAGATGAATCTGTGAAGTGACTGTTCATAATATGACATTTATAACTGTGAATATCTGAGGTCAACAACTGGCTGGCTTATAGTTACTTAAATAAATCTTCCAAGAAAAAAATGTCTGGATGTTAATCTCATCCACACTGTTATTGGACTATAAGCAAACAGAGGCATCCAAAGAAAGTAGTGACTCAAAGAGTGTGTATAGAGACAGACACACATAAAGACACACACACTAGCTAGATGGACAAAGAGACTTCAGTTTTGATCCTAGTAATTAAACTCTGCACAGCGTCTCTCTTAGTTGAAATCAATAATCACTTATGTGAGCATTTGATTGGTTTTCGGAGCTATCAGACATGTGAATCGTCTTCTCAAGGAGCTTGATTTGTCTGGATAAAGGATGAAGAGGCACACAGGGAACACTTTGTTTTTGAGAAGTGACATCAGTTTTCCTCATTAGACATTCCTGGAGCTGCAGGACAGTCAGAAATGTGTTCAGCAGAGATTGGCCCAGAAATGTGCCAAAGGTTAATCTGAGAGCAGCAGACGCACAAGTTTGTTTGTGTCGTGACGAAATGAGATGCAAGTGAATGAGGGACAAAAGAGCTGTGGTATTAACCTGCAGCGACCTGAACTTCTTCCCTGAATAACCTTCTTTTTATTTTGACTCCAGCTCCATTGTCATATGAGAAGCTTAGACAGACAAACACATGAACATCTGTTCACTACGCATAGATATCTGGGATCAGCATCCGTCTCCTAGCAGCTTGATCTGAGCCCTTGACTTCATCTCGGCTCTTCATTTCCTCTCTGTGCAAGATATTGACCTCCAGATTCCTCGGCAGGAAAACAAGGCAGCAACCTGGAAGTAAAAGGCTGACTTCAACATTCAACATTTCATCTTCAGGATCAAAAGCATTTTTTTTTCATTTCTGCATTACTCACGATGCACTTATAAGTTCAAGTTCAAGTTCAGCTTTATTTATGCAGCGCTTTATACACATCATTGTTGATCCAATGTGCTTTTTAGAAAAACACAGTAACAGAGGAAATAAATACAAGAAATAGATCTAAATGATCATGGAAAAACCTATACTAATGACAACATTTTTGAAGGACAAAAGATTCGTAACCAGTGTAGGGAGCAGAGAATGGGGGTGATCCTTCTTTTTTGACCATGTTAAAACCCTTGCTGCTGCATTCTGGACAACCTGAAGCTGATATAGTGAAGACTGTGAAATACCAAAGTACAGAGTTATAGTAGTCAAGGTGGAATGATATGAAGGCGTGGATGACTTTCTCCAGGTCAGCGGTAGTTGTGATTGAGCGGATTTTGGAAATAGCACAGAGCTGCGTGAAGCTTAGTTTAACCACCTGATTTATTTGTTTATCAAACTGTAATTGAAAATCAAAAATGACACCAAGGGTTTTTTTGCATTGGGTTTGACAGAAGAGGCCAATGGTGTGGAACAACAGAATAACTTCAGTTTTATTGTCACTGAACTGGAAAAAGGTTGAGGCCATCAAGGACTTGATATCAGTGAGGCCGTTGTGAAGGTCGGCTAACTTAGTGTGATTATTGGATACTAGGGGTAGGTAGATTTGTGTCATCTGCATAACAGTGAAAAGAGATGTGTTTTTGAATGATCTGACCAACTGGAAGCAGTTAAATGGACAACAGAACTGGACCAAGTATGGAACCTTGGGGAACACCACAGGAGATCGGGGCTGAGGAGGAGGATGAGTTACCAATAGAGATGCTGAAAGATCTGTGAAACAAATATGAGGAAAACCAGTTTAGAGCCGAACCAGAGACCCCTTAGGTACAGTTCAGTCTGTGAGTCAGGTGTGTTTTACTAGCTAACAGCTAATGTAGCCTGGATACTCCTGAGCAGCTCCAGAGGTCTGGTTTGATCACATCTGGCTATGTGGCTGTACCAGCAAGAGATCAATGGCAAATTATTAATCAAACATAAATAAGTGTGCATCATGCATATAATGCAGCTGAGAAATTATTTTATTTTGAAGGCATCTGAAGGCAACTTTTGTGTCTTCACTGCGTCAGATGTTGACCAGAGATGAAAGTTAACGTTTAGCCCACAAAAATATTAAAAGAAAGAAAGATTTATGCAGAATAAAGAGCTTTTATCAAAATATGTGGAGGAGGTTATGTGTTCACCAGGGTTTGTTTTTTTATTTGTTGGTTTGCAAAATAACCCAAAAAGTTATGGATGGATTTTGACGAAAATTTCAGGATTGGTTGAAAGTGGCCTAACTTAAAACTGATTAATTTTAGGTGGTGATCGGCTCTGATTCAAGGTCATCAAGGTCAAATGAATGGTCATGCCATAGTAATGTATGGGAAATTTCACATATTTCTGAAGTTTTACTGGAGTTTTGGTATTTTTTAAAATTCAATGTGACAAAATAATAGAGTAAAAAAAAATAAATTAAAAAAGTACAGAACATTTATGTGAATACAATGTTAAATGTGGGTTTACAAAATCAACACATCCACTCTTAGGCGTTGTGGGCTTGCAGGAGTATATGCTCTCTCTGAATGCTGCCTTGGCAGAGGTCTGCACTCTCTGAGTGCTTTCTAATTATTTCTGCAGTCAAACGCTGGCACAAGGTACACAAGGACTGGCACTCAGTGAGTTAATGGTCTCATTCACCTTCATCAGGTGCTATTGGTTGCACCTGTGTTGTGCTGCCTCAGCTGGTTTCAATCAGTCATCTACCAGGCTGAGAAGCCTCATAAGAAGGTTGGTTTTCCAAGATCTGTTTTTTGGATGGCAGAGGGTCAACACCTTCCGTTGGCTCTCTGTGATTTCCTTTGGGATGATGTGTTTGAATGTGGTCAAAGTGAGGTGTTTAATTTTGAATCCTTCTGTTCACAGTCACCTTTCCCAATGCATGTTCATGCAACTTCAGTCCTTTTGTTTGGGGCCAGCTTTTCTTTAATGCTGTCATTTTGGCAGACTCTGGGTCTGTTCTTTTCCTGTAGTTTTAGTTATACCCAAAGGAGCTTATTTAAGGCTTTTAAGTTCTTTTTAAGTTGTATGTGTTATTCACGTTATTAGTTGTCCCAGTTAGCGACTCCATTTTCTAGTTTTGTGTTTGGGAAAAGTAACGTCATCAACAACAACAAACAAAAAATTTTATTCTAGTCCCATGCTTTTCAGATTCCAGCTCTTTGCTCACATCCTGTGTTCACATCCTGTGTTCACATTTGCACTGTAAAAGCATAATTCCAATCCCAACCATGTTGTGTTTACTAGTTTTGCATGCTTAAAAATACATTTGCCACAGCTGTCATTGTTGTACTTACATGTGAATCACTACAGCAAATTTCATGAACATTTATTTGTCAGCTGTGAAAATAGTGTTCAGTACATCAAAGGAGTGGTAGGTGGTCTTTACACGAGAACGAATTTGTAAGACATCGGTAAAATAAACTATCGATCCGGTGATCTTGACACAGGGAGACGCGTATTTGTCCATGACTCCGCATCTTTTTTGAAAATGGGTCTGCAGGTGGATATCTGGGTATTCGTCTTCATGCCGTAGTTGGTGTAAATAGATGAGTCTGCAAAAGACAGTGATGTCATGGCACCCCTCCTCCCCGCCCCCAACCTACATAGTCACAGACACAACAACAATGGCGGTACCCGAGCTAATTTTCTTTTTGTTCCAGCAACTATTGATCCTACAGCTTTTACACCAACAACAACAGCAGCAACAACACAGGCTACGGCAACAACTACAAAAACTAGTGCTCATTCGGAGACGCAGCATGTTACGCGTGCACAACTTCATGGAATCCACCTCGGAGCAGAACCAGACGGGCAACATGTAAATACTCTAGCCGAGGTACAATATGATGTGTAAACAGCGATACATGTTTTGGTGCCGAAGCCAAGACAATACGGGGCCGTCCTCATGTGAGGACACGTTGAGCCTCTGTATCAAAAGGCACAGCAGTCCTCAGATCAGTGCTCTGTGGTACAAACTGCTGTGTCAAATAATCTTAAAGCTGGCACACTGTGCTATCTACGCCTCTTCAATCTAAAGCAATCTGTTTTAACCCTTAGAAATCAAGGGTATAATTGGCCTATGGTATAATTGGACGTGTTCTCTTGAGTGACGAATCACGCTTCTTCATCTGGCAATCTGATGGACGAGTCTGGTGGTTACCAGTAGAACGATACTTGTCGGACTGCATTGTGCCAAGTCTAAAGTTTGGTGGAGGGGGGATTATGGTGTGGGGTTGTTTTTCAGGAGCTGGGCTTGGCCCCTTACTTCCAGTGAAAGGAACTCTGAATGCTTCAGCATACCAAGACATTTTGGACAATTCCATGCTCCCAACTTTGTGGGAACAGTTTGGAGCTGGCCCCTTCCTCTTCCAACATGACTGTGCACCAGTGCACACAGGCAAGGTCAAAGCAAGGTCCATAAAGACATGGATGACAGAGTCTGGTGTGGATGAACTTGACTGGCCTGCACAGAGTCCTGACTTCAACCCGATAGAACACCTTTGTGATGAATTAGAGCAGAGACTGAGAGCTAGGCCTTCTCGCCCAACATCAGTGTGTAACCTCACAAATACACTTCTGGAAGAATGGTCAAAAATTCCCATAAACACACTCCTAAACCTTGTGGACAGCCTTCCCACAAGAATTGAAGCTGTTATAGCTGCAAAGGGTGGACCGACGTCATATTGAACCCTATGGATTAGGAATGGGATGTCACTTAAGTTCATATGTGAGTCAAGGCAGGTGAGCGAATACTTTCGGCAATATAGTGTGTGTGTGTGTGTGTGTGTGTGTGTGTGTACACACACTAAAAATAGGGTGTAGGTATGCAGTAGAAAATGCAGTTGAAAAAATGTCTATCTGTGTGAGCAAGGGTTGAAGAGTCATATGTCCTGTAGGACAAAAGACTTCCTCAGACTGTCAGTGGAGCAGGATGGAGACAGCAGACACTTCTGATGGTGTTGCAGAGGGTGAAGGCCATTGTCTCTGGTCCCAGGTATTTATAGGGTCCTGACTGCCTCCACATCAGATCCCTCAATAGAGATCTGCTGCAGATGTGGCCTGGAACTCGGTCTTGGTGGTGTTCAGCTGCCCTGCACCAAATTCCTCCACCAACCTCCTCTACTCCCCTTCATCCCTGATCCACCCCATGACTGTAGTGTCCTCAGAGTATTTCTGCAGAGGAATTATTCAAAGGTTGTATTGGAAGTCTGAGAACACCAGAGCTGCAGACGACAGTCTCTGAGGAGTAGTCCGTCAGTCTGACATACTGTGGTCTCCTCCCGTGTAGTGATGTTTCACAGTGTGAAGCCCTGAGGCTATCTGGACGTTAGCTCTGTCTGACTGGCCTGAGGCTCTGCAGCTGTAAAGGCTTTTCTGTCAACAAGGTGAGAAGGATCGATAGAAAACAGCATATGTGAGGAGCAATGTATACTGAAAAACAAAGGACTCCTGTGGAAGATAAAGCTCAAGTGAAATGATACTGGCAGTTCCACATTAAACAAAGCTGTAGAGCTTCCAAGCATCATCTCCTTCACTTTAACTGGACTTACTGAGTTAACACACTGCCAAAAAGTGATTTATTGTTGCAAAAATATTTACTTTACATTATTTGCATTTTAGAATGACTAATATGGAGGAATTATTTAGTGACGGTTTTACTACTATGACCCTTTAAAAATCACACCACGATGTACACATTATCTTTTTTTTTTTTTTTTTTTTAATATAGCGGATCATCTGCCAGTATCAGAGAAATCTGTTTGTGGCTAAAATGAACACATTAAAACTGAAGTAAATAAAAGGCTTTCTGGGTAATATGTTGTATTTCCTTTTATCTGAGACAGGGTGTTCTGGTGTTTATGGGATGTACTCTTTCAAGTATAGAAAGTGAGTAGAGCTTGTAGTTTCTCTCTTTGTCTCTGCTTTCTCTTGGTGGTGAGGAACACTTTAAAATGCTTGTGTGGAGTGAAACTTTGATGTGACACAGTGTCCCATTCACTGCAGCAGTTTCTCCTTTGAGGCAAAGCTCTTTCATATCTCCCACCACCTCTCACTGTAAACTGGAGCTGGACACAGGCTGAGCGTTTTCCCTGAGGAGAGGTTTGAGGTTACAGTGTGTGGTCGCAACCATCAGGAGAACTGAAAACACCTGTGGATCTGAAAGAAGAGGAGAAGTGACTCCAGCGTTGGTTGATGGACCGCGACAGTGTTTTTGATGGTTTTTACCTCCTTTAAGACTGTGCTCATAAAGCTTGACCTCTGACCTGCAGGACTGGGAGCAAACCTGATCCTCTACAGGGTCCAGCCAGATATCTTCCTTTTCTATAAACCGCATGGTGTTTAACTGCTGAATTAGACAGCTGACATAAAGGCATGTAATTCTATTGGTAATGATTAGTGCTGTCAAATTTAACACATGCCCTGTGATGAACTGGAGATTTGTCCAGGGTGTACCCTGCCTCGCATCCTAAGACAGATGGGATAGGCTCCCCGCGACCCTAGTTCTGTTGCTTAGTTCAACTTGCGTTCCTCCTTAGCATTGTCCTCTTTTCCACTGGCAAGGATCCCAGTCAGAGCCACGTCATTGCGTCACTGCAAAATGTCAGTAGGTCACAGCAGCTGTGTGTCCTGGGAGTTCTTTCAATACATTTGCGATTGAACAAGGCAGTATTTACTGCGGTCTTGTTGGTCGCAATAACCCCACCCCAAGTCCCCGACGTAATCGGTGCTTACTCTGGACCAACAGACTTGGTGCTTGCCAGGCCCCAGTTTGAAGCACCAGGGGCCGGTGCTTAGGCTGTGGAAACACAAAGAACTGCTGCTAAGTCAGGATCTGGCTCCACACCAGCCCTGAAATCACCCCGGTGGAAAAGGGGTATGTGAGGATAAGCGGTAGAAAATGGATGGACTGATGGAAGTTAACACTTAACATGATTACTCTGTGCTAACGCGCTAATTTGTGTGACAGTAACTCAAAACAAACTGTCCGGTGGATTAATTGTTTGCTGAATTCCAGGAGAAGCTTGGACAGATTCAGAAAAGATGGTTAATCTAATTTTATCAGCATGTTTGATCGTTAGTTGTGACTGTGTTGTTAGTTTCCTTGATTTTTTTTTTTTTGAATGGAGTTCTGCTTCATGACCTGCCAGCACATCTCTTGTAACACATTTCAGGCAGTTTGTCCACGTAGAGTTATTGTTGCACAAATTAGTGCTTAACACAGATTAATCTTAACACGCTAATTTTGACATCCCTAGTAGTAATACATATTACAGTTTGCTTACCCGACACTCCTCAAAACTGCTTTTTAGAAGAACTATAGGCCTACTTTATTAATCCCCAAAGGCAAAGTCAATGTTATATGCCAGGAGACCAGAAAATGTTTGTGTCCTGTGTGAAGTCCTCTTATTTTAACTAACTTTACACCAGTTCCATAACAAACTTAAATATATTAATTAACAATATTTAACCCAAACTGCAATTTTTATTTTTTTTTCAGTTTTGTTGCGTAAGTAAGCCTAAATGCTAAGTAAACCTACACTGGACAATTATTATGAAAATTTGGTTGTCAAGGTTAAGTGCATCATCTTTGAATTATCTTTACGTTGTACTTCGTCTTAGTAGTTAATTTTTTAAAAAAAATACATGTTTCCAGTATATCCAGTGCTCAGTATTCAGCACATGCATGACTAAATGCTGAAGCAGCGATCCACTTGTCCTATTTGTTCAGCGATTATCTGTGAACACCAGAGTCAGTCCCTGATGTCAGGCACAAAAGGAAGCCACAGCTCCTCTATGGAAAAAAGGTTACAGTGCGTCATTTAATTAATTCCTTTCTAATAATACACCAGCTCAGGGAACAAGAGGCAGTCTGATCTTTCATTTGTGAGAGTCCAGCAGGCCTCTCAGAGAGCCACAGTGTCTCCACACAGCTGTCTCCTCTGGATGGACTCCATCAGTCAGAGACGAGCGTCTACACAAGCTGCTCAGCTTGGAGACAACATGGTCTTCTCATGTGGCCACGACGTCCATGAGAGCAGCTCCTGGTCTACATGAGTTCATGAGGCTGGACAAGGACGAGGTGGTGGACTGATCTCCCCAGTGGAGGCAGGGGGACGGCTCTCTAAGTGTCCATTATTCTTCTGTTTTTTTTCCCCAGTTGATAAAGCTGGGAGAGTGGAGCAAACATCTGAGAGTGAAGAAGACGGCAACGATAGTGTCAAAGTGGGCAGACGATGAGATTCATGGACTCAGTAATGAGACTTGGTCATTTTATGATCAAATTACAAATTGGCTTTATGACTTTTGTGTTTTTCTGTCTATCAGTATCTTTTTATGAGCATTTATCGCATATTTCACGTACAATGAATAGTTCTTAATGTTGAATGATAATGATAATGATGAACAGAGACACGTGCACGATAACATAGATTTAATATATAAATAATCTCCCCATCCTTAACCATACACAGTGATTGATCCTTCATTTAAATGGGTTCCATTTAAAGGGGAAGTGTTTGTTTTTTACAAATTGGGCCTTATTTCTGGGATAAAATACTGCCATTTACTCACCCATTTCAATTCGTTGTCGTTAGGAGTATTTCTGATGATATTTGGATTTGATGATATCAATTTAACAGGAGTGAATGGGGCACTGAAATGCAGCCAGTAAATGACACAAACTTGACCATTTGTCAAATAACAGATGTTTAATAAGATGGGCTACACTATTACTATTCTCATTTGAGTCCATAACTTGAGAAAATTCAATCAGTAAACAGACTCTACTATAGATTATAATTTGTTAAAAACTGTCTCCACACGTTTCCAACACTCCGTCTCACTTGGACATGAGGCCCTATGTCCAAAATCCTGAAATACCCCTATAATGTAGCCTACTCTTTGTTCTGTAGTTAGATTTTACTGAGCAACACATTTTTCATCAGCATGTCGGCACATTTCAGAGGTCTGTCAAGCAAACAGAATCCATTGATTTTTGGTGGAAAGCTCTCGGTAGCTCAAAAATAAAGTACTGCTGCTAAAACCAGTTTTCTTGCACTTTATATTTCGTAAAATCCTTAAAGTGGAGTGATTCTGTTGCTGCCATGATGGAGATCTATTTCTGTCCTGAATGTTTGTGTCCATCATTCACTCTCTACGTGGATAAAAAACATAAAAAGAGCTCTTCACAGTGTATGGTAAAAACACCAGCCGACCCCTGCAATAAAGATTTGTCACCTGACTCGTTGGATCATGTGACTCCCATCTCTTGACCCAGTTAGACGTAAAACTATAAGCAATGTGCTACAACAGAATGAAATGAGCTCAACGAGCCTGAGTGTAGGCACACTGTATGGCACAGGAGGAGTCATAGGTGTTCATAAAACACAGTGGATGACAGGAAGTGAATTTATGATGGCGCTCTGTGAACAAGACAGGAGGTCAGACTGAGATGACGGAGCCAAGTTTCCTCTGCAGCTCATAAATCCTGCTCATCCCACGCTGTAAATCATGTCAACGCTTTCCCTCCAACAGGTGGAGGAATGATGCTGCTGCCAGCTCCACACTGTGACTGCACCCAGCCTCATATCTCCTGCAGTCATGTGTCTTTTTCTTGTTTGGAAAATGGTGTCCATCCATGCCAGTGTTGTAAGAGACTAGATCCCAGCATGCATTGCGGGGTTGGCAGGGTACAGCTTGGGCAGGTCAGCTGTGTTTCAGAAGCGTTGACAGGACACTTTCACAGCTGTGGCAACACAGTGCCTGCAGATTATATAGAAAAAAACATGGAAAAAACTCTTGAAGTGAGAACGTTTTTGTTCCTTGGCAACAGTGGTAAGCAGAGTTATAAATAACATGTACAAATATGTTCCTGTAAAAGACCAGTTATTAGACCTAATTATATACTGGGTATTAATTTGTAGTTGTTGACCTGAATGTGTCATGAATGTGTATTGACAGTTCAGTCATCAGCTCTCTACTGAACACTGCAGCACTGTAATCTCAGACACACAGGTGGATTTCATGACCCACTTTCATTCAGTTCACTTTATTAAAAAATCATTGTCTGGTTGTCTTCAGTTCAGTCAGATCAGTCCACTCTGGACTATGTCTCTTGATTGGTCCATTGTGTTCAACAGTATTGTTGTATTATTGGATAATGACAATAAGTCTTTCTATTCTTATTGTTGTTTATTGGCTTAATTAATTTTGTATTATCTGGTCTGCAGCTCACACTATTTAGACACATTTACACTGTTCATATATATATATATATATATATATATATATATATATATATATATCACCTTAACCTCTTCTCAGGTCACAAGAGGCTAATATGGAACAGCAACTAAGGTCAAAGTCATCCTTGATCTTGTATGTTGCATGTTTTATTTTTATTGTGTTACCATCTACAGTTTTTCCATGTGCTAGTGAGTTTGCTGTGCATGCTTTTTGTTTTTTGGCGGTTTTATACTTTCTGTGATAATGTGTTTGATTTTGGACTGGTGCACAGCACTTTTATTGATCAAGTAATGAACTAATGCAGCACTTTTGTAAGTTATTAGAGGACACACCCCTTTCTCTCTGGATTGGTTGACTGGACTGAGCTCCTTGTTTAGCTGAGCAGCGGCAGGTGAGGTTTGGAAGGGAAGAGGAATGTTCAGAGACATGAGGAGGGACGGATGTGAGAGGTTTTGCTCCACAGAGAGTATGCTAAAGTTTGTCGTGCGATTATAGAGACTACTCTTTGGGACAGCGTGAAAACATCGGAAGAGTGGTGCAGCTGAGAGGGAAGCCGACAAACCACAGCGAGCCAGACGCCGACGGCAGAGACTTGGTTCAACGCGCTCTAATAAGATATGTGAAGGAAAGTGAACCAAGCTACTTGAAGGGCATTTGTGTGGGGGTTGCTGATACCTATATGCCACTCGTTTGAGGATCTTTATTTCTCCCCTCTTACAGCGGTGTCTCAAACAAGATCCCGGAAGGAGCGGCGTGCCTGAGGCAGAAAGTCGACGCCCGCAGGGCCCCTTTTCCACTCGTCGTGCATGGAACTTGAGTGATCCCTTCCCCGAATTATTCAACTGCTCTCATCACCGTAATTGACTTTTTGCTTCCCACCTCCTTTTAAAAGAACTCTTTTATCTTGCTTTATCTTTAATTTATAAATAAACTACCTGTTTTGTGATTACTGTGTGCGTTGGATTTTTTTTTTTTTTACAGTGGGTGTTTTAAGCTGGTATTTAAAAAGGAACCTCACTAGTGTGACACAGTCAGAAATGACATATGCTGTGGTTTGGTTTGGAGGACTTGCTGTTCTGAAAACGAAGAACGCCGGCAGAAGGAGGAAGAAAAGGACAAAGATGGGAAGAAAACTGGGAGGGGGACAACAGATCTGGTTACACTACATACTGTCAGTGCATTTCTTCTCATGGTGCTCTAATTAAAACAGCATGAGATCCACAGAGTGTATGTTTTCTGTCCACAGGCACACATCTTGTGGTTGTATTGTGTTGATCCCAGTGGAAATAAAAGCCGTGTGTGTGTGTACATGCAGTATATTTAAGTTTAATAGAGCTTAGCATGAGAAAGAGCCTCATCATAAACTGATACAAGCACTAATAGCACTGCCAGGTTTTTACCAAAGACATGTAAACCAGCTTCAGTCAGACTCTAAATAGAACAAAAGACTCTGGCCAGCTGAATGTCGTTCCACCTAGCTCCACACATCTGGGTCATCATCATAATCTGGGATAGCTCCACTGGAGATGTACAGTATTTCAGAAGGTGGGGCCTTATCAAAAATCCTTGCATGTGATTGGATAAACCACTTCCGTCATCTTTAATGACGTGAACTTCAACCACTCACATCGAACCCAACCCGTGATGCTGTTGAGAGCGACGCAGGCCACAAATTTCACATAAAATAAAGACACATTAGTGGCAACTGTAGGGTTTTTAACTCACCCCATTTACTTAACTAACTTACTTATCCCCACTAGGTTATTCAGGTAAACTTCTGAAGCGAGCATGGTCCGCCATTTGTCATTTAACCATGACTCGGGACTACAGAATACTAGCTGGCAACGTCTGTGGAGGATCTTGTTGTCATTTCTTCTTCCCAGCTACATTCCTGTAAGCCCCAATTTTTCAGCCTCTCAGACCTGATCCTCTACTACAGCAATCAGCGGGGAGACGATAAAAATGATGGGGTCCTGCACTCGTTCCAGTTCCTGAACCACTAGTGGAGCTATTTGATAAATCAAGCTCTTGCCTATCGCAGTCAAGAGAAGAGCGAAAACATCCTTGCCACCAATAAATGCCTTCAAAACCTGTTGTCTGTTCATCTTTTAAAGAATGGATACGCGATGGATTTGACAACACAGTTGAAACAGCAGAATCAATGTTGATGCATGATTACTCGCTGCGAGCCACCATTCTTGTCTGAATCAAACAGTTGTTTCTCCGCTACACCACATCTATGAAAATCCCACCCGGAGATCCTGATTGGTTCAGTCATTTGTTGCTCCCTTGGAGTCCTTCCCATCGGGTGTGAGTCCAGATGAATGTGTGGAGCTAGGCAGAACTACTTTCATCTGACGAGAGTCAGGTTAGTCACAAACACCGTCACCAAGTGAAACCTCTCACTTCCTGTCCTGCTCTTCCTGTCTCTATACTTAAAAGTTTCTCCTCTGAAACTTTGTGAAACGCAGTACAACTTCTTTCTATCGTTACAAATGTCCGACAGCTGCTGTGCTCTGACACATTTTTGCTTTGAATCTAAATTAACTTGGTTCCCTTGTTGTGTTTTACACCTGTCTTATTCTAGTTTAGCTTTATTTAATGAAGCAGCTGTTAAGGTCACTGATGGAGAGTGAGGATCCCAGGTCATTAATTTTTATCATTTATCAGTTATAATGTGTTTGTTGTTTTAAGTCTTGATGCTTTTAAACGAAATAAATAAACTTGCTTTGCCTTACTTGGTTTAGTCTTCTGCATGCTACCTGCACACAATGTCAGTGTCTGTAGGTACCAAGATCTGAAAAAAGATGAGTTCATCCAGCATAGAAAATAGTCTCCAAATGCACTATTTCCTCCTGTCTGAGTAAGGTTTATTTAACAACAGCATTTTTTTTGGCCATTTTGAGTCATATTTCTAGAACCACAGAATATTTTGTACTATGACTCTAAAAACAGTGAATAGCTCAAATGAAAGCAGAGACTCTATTTCATCATGAAATAAATGTTTGTTTTTATCTTGTTCCATTCTTGTTTTATCAGAGGTAGAGGACACTTTCACCAAGATCACCACTTTTTGTCCAGATTCTGTTTGTTTTGATCTCTAATCTCCATCGTCTCTACTTCGTGTTTTGATCTTTGTGACGTATACTATCGCTTTATGTTCCGACTACAAATCTCAGAAGCCCCAAAATTACTCACAGGCTGCGGGAGACTGAATGGTAACCTGCTGCTGGAAAAAAAAACACAATTTGATGTATTATTATGTCGATGGCACTCAAGCATCGGATTTTTAATGACGATGAAATCCACTATATTGCCAAAAGTATTCACTCACCCATCCAAATAATCAGAATCAGGTGTTCCAATCACTTCCATGACCACAGGTGTATAAAATCAAGCACCTAGGCATGCAGACTGCTTTTACAAACATTTGTGAAAGAATGGGTCGCTCTCAGCAGCTCAGTGAATTCCAGCATGGAACTGTGATAGGATGCCACCTGTGCAACAAATCCAGTTGTGAAATTTCCTCACTCCTAAATATTCCACAGTCAACTGTCAGCTGGATTATAAGAACATGGAAGTGTCTGGGAACAACAGCAACTCAGCCATGAAGTGGTAGACCACGTAAACTGATGGAGCGGGGTCAGTGGATGCTGAGGCACATAGTGTGAAGAGGTCACCAACTTTCTGCAGAGTCAATCACTACAGACCTCCAAACTTCATGTGGAACAGTGCACAGAGAGCTTCATGGAATGGGTTTAAGATAAGATAAGATAAACCTTTGTCTCACAATGGAGAAAATTTCAGTTTACAGTAGCAAGAAAGAACAGACTGCAAGTAAAATCAACACACACACACACAATATAAATATTAAGAAAAAATTATAAAAAAATAAGAAATTTAAATTTAAACTTAACTGTATAACAGTACAGGATAAGAAATTAAACTGTACACAGTACAGGATAGTATATGCATACATCCATCAGTGCTTAAACCTGTATATATCATATACATACATACATACATACATACGATATATGTGCACATCAATATATATATACATCCATATACAGAGGCATAGGCATAATGGCAGGTGTAGCAGGTGAAAAAGTGGCTGTGCTGTTTAAGTAATTAAGAGTCCAGAGTTCAGACATGAAGATTAAACAGTCTGACAGCAGCAGGCAGGAACGAGCGGCGGTACCTCTCCTTCCTACAGCGAGGGTGGAGCAGTCTGGCTGAAGGAACTGCCCAGTGCTGTCAGAGTGCCCTGGAGGGGGTGGGAGGGTCTGTCCAGCATAGCTGTTAGCTTAGCTAGCATCCTCCTGTTGCCCACCTCCTCCAGAGTGTCCAGGGAGCCCTCCTGACCA
Organism: Synanceia verrucosa; assembly: GCA_029721515.1. Classification (NCBI taxonomy): domain Eukaryota; kingdom Metazoa; phylum Chordata; class Actinopteri; order Perciformes; family Synanceiidae; genus Synanceia; species Synanceia verrucosa. Next base: position 16,426,729 of record CM056569.1, on the reverse strand, counting down.
GCCTGTCCAGTCTCTCTCTGTCCCGGGCTGAGATGCTGCCTGACCAGCAGGCTACTCCATAGAAAATGGCTGAGGCCACCACAGAGTCGTAGAAGGTCTTAAGGAGTGTCCCCTGAATTCCAAAAGACCTAAGTCTCCTCAGCAGGAAGAGCCAGCTCTGCCCCTTCCTGAACAGAGCGTCTGTGTTGTCTGTCCAGTCCAGTTTATTGTTCAGATGAACACCCAGGTATTTATAAGTGGTCACCCTCTCTATGTCCGTACCCTGCACTGATGAATATCAGTGCAGGTGGAGAATGTTGTTTCCTACAGAAGTCCACCACCAGCTCCTTGGTTTTCCCAGGGTTGAGCTGGAGGTGGTTCTGCAGGCACCAGTCCACAAAGTCCTGCATCAGTCCCCTGTACTCCCGATCATCTCCATCAGTAATGAGACCGACGATCGCAGAGTCATCTGAGAACTTCTGCAGATGGCAGGTTGGGGAACTGTAGGTGAAGTCCGAGGTGTAGAGGGTGCCCCGGTGCTGCAGAGAAGCATGTCTGACTCACAGCTCTGTGCCTTCACATACTGTGGTCGGTTTGTGAGGTAGTCTGTAATCCATGTGGTGAGGTTGTGGTCCACTCCGGCATGCTGCAACTTGTCCCCCAGCAGGATGGGCTGGATGGTGTTAAAGGCACTGGAGAAATCAAAGAACATGATCCTCACAGTGCTCCCAGCCTTCTCCAGGTGTGACAGCGATGAGTGGAGGAGGTAGATGATGGCGTCCTCCACGCCGATGCCGGGCTGGTAGGCAAACTGCAGCGGGTCCAAGGATGAGCTCACTAGCAGCCACAGGTGAGCAAGGATGAGTCTCTCCAGAGTCTTCATCAGATGAGACGTCAGCGCCACCGGCCTGTAGCTGTTGAGCTCCTTCGGGTGGGGGGTCTTGGGCACTCGGATGCAGTGGTGTAAAGCACGCCACCACTGGACTCTAGAACAGGAGGTTGCCAGGAGAACGATACTTGTCGGACTGCATTGTGCCAAGTGTAAAGTTTGGTGGAGGGGGGATTATGGTGTGGGGTTGTTTTTCAGGAGCTGGGTTTGGCCCCTTAGTTCCAGTGAAAGGAACTCTGAATGCTTCAGCATACCAAGACATTTTGGACAATTCCATGCTCCCAACTTGGAGCTGGTCCCTTCCTCTTCCAACATGACTGTGCACCAGTGCACAAAGCAAGGTCCATAAAGACATGGATGACAGAGTCTGGTGTGGATGAACTTGACTGGCCTGCACAGAGTCCTGACCTCAACCTGATAGAACACCTTTGGGATGAATTAGAGCAGAGACTGAGAGCCAGGCCTTCTCGTCCAACATCAGTGTGTGACCTCACAAATACACTTCTGGAAGAATGGTCAAAAATTCCCATCAACACACTCCTAAACCTTGTGGACAGCCTTCCCAGAAGAGTTGAAGCTGTTATAGCGGCAAAGGGTGGACCGACGTCATATTGAACCCTATGGATTAGGAATGGGATGTCACTTAAGTTCATATGCGAGTCAAGGCAGGTGAGCAAATACTTTCGGTAATATAGTGTATATCTATGACACTCAAAGAGTTAAGGTCAATGCTGTCAGTACTAACCAGCTTGAGTCCACTGCTACATTGTGTCTACTGTGTCCTTTTCAATTCAAATTCCTAAAAACATCTAAAAAGCAAAATAGAAACTTCAGATGTTGATGAGGATTATTATCTATTTGTGTTTGATGTGGGTGGCAGCTGCATTCAGCAGTGTTGAACTGTGTGGGCTATGTTATGTGTTATGTTTGGTAACAGTCTGGAGACCATGACATGCTGAAAGCTTCACGCTCCCTGGAGGCCGCTGATGAAAACACAGAGTTATTTTTAACCCAGAGACTTTTTCATGTGGGATATGTTGATTGATGACTGAAATACCTGCACTCATTTCTGTCTGTGTGTAACAAAGATGCTGCAGATGGTCTGGTGCTCTCTGGAGGTCACTTTACATTGTTGTTGTTGGAGAGTTGTACTGTACGTTGAATAACTTAAATATCTCTATATCATTTTTTGAAGAAAAAACACTAAAGAAGCAGAATTATCTGGCAGGGTCTGGTGGAGATGACCAGGCTTGGTGTGCCTCATCAGGTTTATCTGGAGCTTTCCTACCACCTTGCACCCAAAGCTATGCAGACAACAACCACGTTTACATGATGTTTTTTAATTCTGAATTAATTGTTCGGAATTAAATAGTTCGGAATTAAAATATTCTCCTTCGAGTTTACATGGAAATAATAATTCCGAATTGAGGTTTACATGGACAACACTTTGAATTGCTTTTATTTAATTCCGCTCAACGTCTGGCGGTCGGGAAGGGCTCTGATTGGACAGTGGGCACACTTACGTAATTACTGTCTACCGGAAGAAAACACACTCCAGCTGGCTAGCAGCTTTTTTGTCATTTCGGTTTAACGTTACGACATGGACACGAACATAATACACACAGTCAAATATGCCTACTCTTTAAGCAGCAGCTCGAGAATGTTATCACGCTTCACGTATGTCTGCTGAGGAAGAGAAGAAGAAGACAGATGACTTCTTCAGTCCACTCCCGTGTCCCACTCACAAATCCAAAGAGCAGTGGATGAAAGTCCGAAGCAAGGACTGAATCTTCTTCTGCTGCTTCTGCTTTTTCTTCTTACGAGCATGCGCTGAATGATCAGAATAAACTTTAAGAAGAATAAACGTTTACATGAAAGAGAATTAAAGTAATTTGGCTTTAGATGTGGAATAAACCACCCACTTACTTCGGATTTAAGTTTAATTCCGAATAATCATTTGCATTTGGAATTTAATGTTTACATGGTCTTTTTAAAGCAGAATTAATTTTTATTCAGAATTAAATTAGTTTTATTCAGAATTAAAGTTCTCAGGTAAACGCAGCAACAGTGCGGTATTATTAACTCAGTTCCAGCTCAAACTGGATGACTAAATCACAGTTTGATAGTTTCATGTGCTCACACTATACGGCCTGATGCTCTGATGAGACCTGACTGCTCACACTGTACGTCCATACACGACACGTCAGACTCCTTTATCCGGAAATGCAAGAAGAAGTAGAAGAACCCTCAGGAGGGGCGAAGAGCCAAGCGGAATCATAAGTTGATATTTGATTCCTCACACACTGGATGGATTTCCTAGATATACTTTAATTACTAGATTACTGGTTTAAACTCAGTGTACTAGTGGAAGATGTGAAGGTACTGAGGGGCTGGACCTCCACCCACTGGATCCACATAAAAATAAGTATTAGATCATACTGTAATTACCACTGTGCAACTGTCAGAATTAAAAAAAGACAAGCAGACAGCACCACAGCCTCTGAAAGGATGGAAATAAAAATGATGTCAGCTGTGGTATCAGAATCAGAAACATGAAATTCCACCTTCCTGATGTAAAACTGGTGGATCCAGATTTTTAGGTCAGGCAATCATGTTTTGGTCCCATGAAGACAACAAAAGGTGACCGAAAAGTGGAGACCAGCCCACCGTGGACAGATCCAGATCTGGCTTCAGAGCCAGGACTGAGACTGTTACTGTAGACCCTGCTGCAGTAAAACGAAAGGTTTTCTAAAGGGACTTCACTTGTCATCACCTTGTAGTAGCTTTAAGAGCCAGACTAGCTGACTCCAGTCTTAATGCTAAGCTAACTTGGCAGCTTATTCTTTTTTATATTTTAATGTTGTTTCTTTTGTGCTTTATTGCTTCTTAGAATCTTGCTTCTTTATATAATCTTTATACTTCCTGCTTTGAATTTCAACTGTTGTTAAGTAATATCTTTGAGTCAAATTTTTGCTTATCTTATCCTATCTTACCTTAACCACTGATCTCTCCTCCACACATACATGAGGCTACCCATACGGATAAGAAACAGAAAAAAAATATTAAAAATGTACTGAAATTCATGAATAGTATATGATTTACTCTTGAAAGTGGCCACTTTTGCATTCTTTTCATACAAGATATTAAAAAGAAGTATAAGGATATTGTCTGTATCACTCACTGTTGTATGTAAAGCATAAAACAGTGAATCTGGATATAAGATACTTAGCAAATTTAAACAAAATGAAACTTGTATGATTTGGGTATTTATTAGAATAGTATATGATACAGACAATATCCTTATACTTCTTTTTATTGTGATATCATGTCATGATATATCATGATATCAGTGATATCATGTCCTTCAATGCAAAAGATCAGGTGTTAATCACCTCTATAAGGTGTGTGTGTGTATACATAGAGTACTATAAATATAAAGTGTGGCTCTTTTTGTTGCTTTGCTTTGTGCTTTACCTCAGCAGTGAGCTCTGGCTTCACTGTCTTTTACTTTCCAGTATCTGATCACAGGACTGATAGACATTTTACAGCATGGTTGGCTGGAGATCTCATCATTTCACTGGTGTGTGACGTCACCATTTTTCACTGTTCAACTCGCCTTGCTCATTTAATCATGAAAATGTAGTGTTATATAAGAAATATATCCACAAAATCAGAAAACAACAGGAAAAAAAATAGTTTTTTATGAGATTTGTGTGAAGTGACCTTAACAAATGTTACCAGTTGACTCATTTGGTAGTGGGTGTTCGCCCTCGGCTGTCTCTTAAAGTCACAGTCACATGAACTCAAATTAAAGTCAGTCATGTTATGTTTTTTTTTTTTTTTTGGTCTTCATCAGCCTCTTTCCCGGGGTCCTCTAAGGTCCAGACTCATGATCATTCAGCACAGACTTGAGACCTGAACCTGAAGACCTGCACTGGACCAGGTTACTCTGAAACCTTACCAAGCTTAATTGTCTCTGAATAAAAAATATTAAAATGCCTTCAGCCACTTGACAGTGTGATCTAAACATCCATGAGATCAAATGAGCAGTTCATCCTTCTTCAGCTCAGGTCTGGAGCTGCAATCAGCCATCGGTCAAATGACAACAGAGGGGCAGACAGACCGGGAGAGGAGAAATTAAAACCAGATGTGTGGGGTTCACGTCCAGAACTACCCCCATCACTCAGACAGTCCAGCTTTGTTTCCAACCAGAGAAGACAGGAGATACAGCAGGGAGAGGAGGAGGGAAGGTGCACAGATCCTTTCCGTCTACCGTCTCTTTCTCTTTCTGGCAACGACAGGAGCTAGTAAAACCTCCTGAGCTGCTAAAATGTTTTCACAGTCTCTTCAAATACAATAAGCAGCGATGGAAATGCATTTATCGAATAAGTAACGAGTCGTAGCTGGCCCGACTTGAGTTCTATCTTATTGGGGAATTCAAGAGCGGCTTTGTACTTTTGGAACTACCTGACCTTCCCACGCAAGTATTAGGATGTCTCAGCAGAAAAAACACAGCTGGTTGTTTGTTCAACGCCCGGACCTCTTGTGGTTGTGTGGATAATATCCACTCTATAGCAGCTGAGCTGCAGGGTAGGGTTGAGGTTTGTCAGCACTGAAGTGAATTAGTAACTAAAATAAAATATGATGAATGAAGTCCCTGCTAATTACCTCCACCAAGGAGGTCATGTGATCACCAGGGTTTGTTTGTTAGTTTGATGGTTTACAAAATAACTCAAAAAGTTATGGACGGATTTTGACAAAATTTTCAGGATTGGTCAGAAGTGGCCGAACTTAAAACTGATTCATTTTGGTGGTCATCAAGGTCAAAGGTCACGCCATAGTAATGTATGGGAGATTTTGCATATTTCTGAACGCTCCAGGGTGTATTCTTACAGTCAAATATGAATATTTTCCACGATAATCTCAAAAAACAGTGCATAGAGGACAAAATCGGGGCATAATGCTGCCTTGACGGTGGTCCGCGCTCTCTGAGTGCTTTTCTAGTTATACATCTGCATTAGCACTAATCCAGCACAATCTTTATTTGCACTAAATGCTTTTTGCACATTTGGTTTTTGATGTAAATAACTGTATATTGTTGTCATAGTCAGTCTGAAGAACATAACATGACAAAGAGCTGCTACGTCAATGACAATAAAGATCTATTCTATTCTCCTTTTAAGTCCTTTGTTTCCATCACATATTTATGCAGTAGTGCATCCATCCATTTTCTACCGCTTATCCTCACATAGGGTCTTTGGGGGGCTGGAGCCTATCCCAGCGGCCTTAGGGTGAAAGGCAGGGTACACCCTGGACAAGTCTCCAGTTCATCACAGGACACATAGAGACAGACAACCACTCACACTCACATTCACACCTACAGTCAATTTAAATTAACCAATTAACCCAATCCCCATGCATGTTTTTGGATGGTGGGAGGTATCCACCAGAGGTACCAGAGAGAACCCTAAAAAACCCTTAAACTTAGTCTTTCTTATGCTAAGTTGTAAATTACTCTCCATGTCTAGCTTATCCTATTCTAATTATGCACCTGTTCACAGAGCTCCGGCAGTTGACTTCACACAATCCCAGCATGCAACTGTCAAAATCAAAGCACCATGCCATGTTGGCAGGAAAGCGCTCTGTTTAAACTACTGCCAGGGATCTCACCGCTTGCAGCTAAACGCCTATAAACGTTTCTCGGAGATATGGTGGATAGCTATTGTGCTCCAGGATGCCAGAACAGCTGAAGACGAGCAAAGAGAAGATCATTTTACAGGATTACCAAAGATCCTGAATGAAGACAGAGACGGATAACTGATACATTATAAAACGTGCAAGAAGTGATCATAAGGAAACAGAGCAGTGGGAACCAACAGCAACCACTTTATATCAGGTACAGAATCCAGTGTTCCCTAAACTTTATATCTGATTTATTTTACATGTTTTTATTCTGATTGTGAACGATTGTACTTTCATTAAACACACGTTAGACCATTATGGCGTGAATTTTGCGGCGCTTCCCATTGCTGACACAGCAACAAGCAAACACAACGTAAAAATGTTTGTCTGCAGAGTCGTTTCAGTCTTCCTTCAGATTAAACTCAATGCACGTTATGTCTGCTAGTGTGCTGTTTGAAGTCTGTTCTAGTGATTACAGCAACGAAAAGAACATTGTGTGATTTCCAATAATATGATTCACGAGAGAAGAGACTTTAAAACATCTACAACAACTACTAAACCTTTTCAAGATTTGTGAAAAGTATACTGGTGACATGATAAGGGTCAGAGATATTGCTCTATTTTACTGCATATAGTAAAATATTTTTGATTTAAAACTCTAACAGCGCAAATTTACTGCTGGCACCACTCATTTTGATGCAGATTTTACTGCCAATATAGAAGCGTAAAAAAAAGGAGTCGCATGACATCCTGAGCTCTATTAACAAAATACTGTATCTAATCGGCCAATCACATGACAGCACCTCAATGCCTTTTGTCATGTGGTCAAGACAACCTGCTGAAGTTCAAACAGAGCATCAGAATGAGGAAGAAAGACGATTTAAGTGACTTTGAACGTGGCATGGTTGTTGGTGTCAGAATGGCTCGTCTGAGTATTTCAGAAACTGATGATCTACTGGTACTTTCACTACAACCATCTCCAGGGTTCACAGAGCATGGTCTGCAAAAGAAAATCTGCTATCATGTCAATATGGACCAAAATCTGTGATGAATGTTTCCAACTCCTTTCTGAATCTGTGCCACCAAGAATTAAGGCAGTTCTGATGGTAAAAAGGGCACCAACCTGGTACTGGTGAGCTGTACCTAAGAGCTCTTAATTACTTACTTTTTACTCCTTTGAGCTTATCTCTGCCTCTAACACACCTCACCTCTGCCTCCACACCCAAGTTATTAACATGTCTGTGTGTTTCCTGAACCAACCTCAGTGGTTTCCTGACTTTTTCATCTGCATGAAGCTCTTCAAAATGCCAACAGGTGTGTTCAGCCCATCAAGAACAGCATGTACAGTCCATAAGTGATGCCATTCATGCTGTCTCAAAGTGAATAGAGCTAATGAAGTCTTAACAAAGGGGGTCTTTGTCTGGAAAATTGGGGTTGTTGAAGTAAACACATTGGGCTTTTATCAGTGTTCATTCAAGGAAAACAGACTATTTATTTAGAAAGAAAGCCTGTCATTAGCAGTCCTCAGTTGATAGGACAGGAGAAATGTCATCAATACATAAGGGAGGTTATTGGTCATTATCCTTGACAATAGACCGATGAGGAGTGGACGTCATTATTTCTGCGCACATTGTGGCGGAAAAGCACATCGTGCTGCTGGAAGTCAGAACAGGAATGCAAAGAGAAACACAGACTTCAATGGATGCAGGCCACTAAATGATCAATAATCAGTTGTTTGACTTGTTTACAATGTTAAATCTTTGACAGTCTTCGAGCTGACAGTGAGTCTGGCTCAGGAAACCTCTCCCCTGACTGTAAGACGACCTGTCTTCTGCCATTAAAATAGCTGGAAAAGGCATCCGGATGATCCATGAGAGCAATTGCAACGGGGCACATTAGTGTGCCAAACCCATCTGTACCTCTCAAATCAGTGAAGGCACATGCAACGGGGCACATTAGTGTGCCAAACCCATCTGTACCTCTCAAATCAGTGAAGCAAATATTTTTTTAAGTGCCCAAAAGTCCTATCAAATTATGGACTAAAGTTTCTGGAAGTGAAATTGTGGAGAAAGGACTGAAACTTAGATATATTGAGCTTAAAAACTTAAAATCCGTTTTTAGCTGCCTGGAAGATAAAACACACAGACGAGTTAGTTCCAAGCATGTCCACACCTTAATAAGGGGATGGAAGAGAGCCATGACTGAAAATGACAAATGTAAAATGAAAGACACGAAACAGCCAAAAAGTAATGAAAAATTTTCCACAGAGAGATCAAAAGAACAAGGAAAACAACCAAAAAGAGTTAGATAATGACCAAAAGAGATGGATAACAACCACACAGATGGCAAAAAGAGATACAAAACAAGCACAAAGATGACCAAGAGGAGTAAATAATGTACCAAAAACAGTTACATAATGACTAAAAAGAGATGGCAAACAAGCTCACAGATACAAAATGGTCCGTAAGAAGTGTTGTCTGTTGTTTTTGTCTCTCGTATCTCTTGATTGCCTCATAGATAGAGTTGTTCTTGTTTTTAGGATCAAGACTTTTATGATTCTTGTTTGTTGGTTTTACCCTGTAAAGCACCTTGTAAACAATGCTTAGGACCATTGGGTTTAGCTATAAATAATATCTATTACTATCATAATCATAGGTGCCTGTGCTCAGGGCCTATTGTCTTGGTTGTTCAGCTCTACATGCTCCTCACTTATCCCTCCTACTCACTCATTCTTCATCTCTGTGGCCAGTGTTGGATGGCCTGACAGAGTGGATTAGATAAACTCACCCTGCTTAATTAGAGTTGAAAATGGACGGCGAGGCTTGTAAATGACGTAGCATCTGCTGCTGATGTTTTCTCTCACTTTACACTACAGGACATGCAGTGTTCAAGGCCGCACTCTGTAAAAGTGATTTAATGGCTCACCATTAGCACGGTTCATTGCCTGCACAACCACTCAGGGGATAATTGTGTTGCAGTGTTTACAATACGTTAAGACCGTGATGTTTAATGTATTTATGGCTGGAGGCTGTGTCTCTGTCCGTTTGCTGTCAGTGGAGGAGAGGACACTAAAGGTGAGAGAATATCAGGTAATAACAGTGCTTAATAAATGTAATATTCCTCCACACAGTGTCAGGTGTTTACCACCTTTGTCCTAAACTAATAGTTTTACTGATTACCAGAATATTTTAATGTTTTTGTAATGGTTAATCCACCAGTATGTACAAACAAAAATATATACTTTAGATAGATTATTATTACAAAAAATAATATAAAACAATATCAAAATGCATTATTATTATTATTATTGATAAACTCCAATAGTACACAGTAGAGGACACTTTTTCACCACTTTTTGTCTCCGTCTCAGACTGAAGTCGCATGTCAAAAGATTGGATATGTATTGGTTTTAGGACCACATACCACAGTGGCAGCGGTGGTGTAGTGGGTAGCACTGTTTCCTCACAGCAAGAAGGTACTGGGTTCAAATCCCGGGCCCGGGGCCTTTCTGTGTGGAGTTTGCATGTGCTCCCCGTGTCTGTGTGGGTTCTCTCTGGTACTCCGGCTTCCTCCCACCATCCAAAAACATGCATGGGGATTAGGTTAATTGGTTAATTTAAATTGTCCGTAGGTGTGAATGTGAGTGTGAGTTGTTGTCTGTCTCTATGTGTCCTGTGATGAACTGGAGACTTGTCCAGGGTGTACCCTGCCTTTCACCCTAAAACAGCTGGGATAGACTCCAGCCCCCCCATGACCCTATGAGAGGATAAGAGGTAGATAATGGATGGATGGATATCCAAGTGGTCTGGATCGCATTTCAAAATAATCGGATCTGTGTCATTCAGACTGTAATTAAAAGAGCAGATACAGATCACATAGGGGCAAAAAATCTGACTTGGGTCACTTCAGGCTGCAGTCTGAACGTAGCCTAAGTTCACGTACAGTACCTCGTGCTCCCTGTTTCCTCGTGTCCTCGTCCTCTTGCTCCATCTGATCTTCTCAACCTCATGTTTCATCCTTCACTCAAAGTTCTCCTCCTTGTCTCCATCTCTACCTCTCCATCAACTCTGCCTGCCTCCTCCATCCAGCCCCACCCTAACTTCTTCTTTTGTTTCAATCACATTTAAAATGTTGAATGTAACTTACGGCAGTTTAAAATTACAATGAACGTGAAGAATGATTTGAGTGACTGTGACAATGAGATTCACTAAAGTACAACACTAATTATCATTAACAAAGCAGCGAAGGAAACATTCAGCCAGCTGCTTTTCTCTTCTTTCTTTCCAGCTCTGACTTTCAATCGTTAAAATGACAGGCAGCTCTCTCTAATTAATGCTTTAATATATCATCCAATAATTCATGTGTGTGACTTCATAATTGTTTAATTTGTGTGTTCTCTGCAAAGACTGGCTGTTCTTAACATTATGGGTTTTTGTGGTTTCGACAAATTAAACTTTTTCTCCTGTGTTAGCCTCTCTGCGCTGGCTCCCTGTAAAATCTAGACTAGAATTTAAAATCATCCTCCTCACCTACAAGGCACTGAATGGTCAGGCACCATTTTATCTCAAAGAGCTAATAGTGCCTCATAATCCTGCTAGAACTCTGCGCTCTCAGAATGCAGGACTATTAGCGGTTCCTAGGGTTTATAAAAGTAGAATGGGAGCTAGAGCTTTCAGTTATCAAGCTCCTCTTCTGTGGAACCAACTCCCTCTTTCAGTCCGGGAGGCAGACACCATCCCCTTATTCAAGAGTAGGCTTAAGACTTTCCTTTTTGATAGTGTTTATAGTTAGGACTGATCCAAGGTTGACTCAGGCTGCCTTGGATCAATCCTTAGTTATGCTGCTATAGGTCTAGACTGCCGGGGGACTTCCTCTGACACACTGACCTTCTCTTCTTCTTCATTTCGATGCCTCCATTAAGTCATTTTACTAACTCATCTTCTTCCCCGGAGTCCCTGTGCTTTCAGCTCCACAGTAGTGGAGAAGAAGATGTGTTTACTCTTCCTCCCTTTAACACATGCTGCAGATTAGTTTTGTGCCTTGTAGTCTCTGTGCGTTCTCATCTCACAGGTATCCATGGATCCAGTCTACCTGGTGGAATAGGGGTTGTGGTGCAGACCAGTCAGGCTTCATCTCCTGGTACTGAGTGACATGGTGGAGATGAGCACTTCTCCTGCTTGGCATGGTGGAGAGGAAGACGTACTATCCAGGCTTCTCCTGCTTGGCATGGTGGAGAGGAAGACGTACTATCCAGGCTTCATCCGTTGGTGTGGTGGAGAGGAAGACGTACTATCCAGGCTTCACCCGTTGGTGTGGTGGAGAGGAAGACGTACTATCCAGGCTTCACCCGTTGGTGTGGTGGGGAGGAAGACGTACTATCCAGACTTCACCCTTTGGCATGGTGGAGAGGAAGACGTGTTGCTCGTCCATTGCTGACAGCTTGATGATGCTCTTCATCCCCTTGGACACTTTCATACAATTCTCTATGTAGTAACTGTTGTTATATGTAGTGTTAATGTGTTTTCATTATTGTTATTCTGTACACATGGCATCTACTGCACGTCTGTCCATCCTGAAGAAGGATCCCTCCTCTGTTGCTCTTCCTGAGGTTTCTTCCGTTTCTTTTTCCCTGTTAAAAGGGTTTTTTTTTGGGGGGGGGGGGTTCCTTAGTCGATGTGAGGGTCATTTGTAAAGGACAGAGTGTCATATCCTGTACAGATTGTAAAGCCCTCTGAGGCATCTTGATAATTTGTGATATTGGGCTATACAAACTGACTTGACTTGACTGAACTTTGTGACACATCATTTAGCCTGTTTACAGCCTTTATCTGGACTCTACATGGAAATAATGTTGAGGCTGACGACGACTAAGTGGATAAATACAGTATGAAAGGTTTGAAAACACATCTACAGCATGTCTGTCCCTCCTTCAGTCTGCATGAAAAGACATATGAACGATATATGTGCAAGACATGTAGCGTGCATTAAGTACGCCTTTCTCTACGCCATGTGTCCTGTAAATAATACTACAAGAATTAGGGACATGGTATAAAAAGGGTTGATGGTCCAATAAAGTGGACATTCATCCAGGAGACACGTTTTAACACCGGTGTGTCATGATCATAGGCTGTGTATGAATAGCCAGTGGAACTATCACTGGTTGGTTTGTGAACAATGGAAATGAAGCCCATACTGATGTAACTAAACCTTCATTCTTTCTAACAACCAGCAGGGGGCGATACTGGTGGTTTCAAAAAGAAGTCTGTTTTTGTTGAAGTCTGTGGGAAAATGACCTTTTTCTCTCCTGCTGTAAACATGAGTTTATGGTCTGAATGATTAGCTTAACGTGATGTTGAGGCACAATTTGTCCAGTGGTCTAATATCATCCACAGGCTCACTGCAGGGGTGCGTCCTCTCCCCTCTGTTGTACATACTGTACACCAACAACTGTTGTAGCCAATATGATCATAGGCACATTATAAAAATTACAAATGACTCTCTAATAAAATTTCCCCCCAAGGGGGATGAATAAATAAACTATTCTATTCTATTCTAATGAGAAGCCCATGAGGATGAGCATGGTCCTGTTATTAAGGATTTTGTGTCCTGGTGCAATGATGCTTTTTTGCACCTGAACATCAGCAAAACTAAGGACACGTCCAAAGATTTTAGACGCAATCCCCTTGGTTTTAAGCACAGTGCCATAAACGGCAAAGATGTTGAAGCTGTATCATCTTACAAGTCTAGGCAACTTGATCAATGGCCGCCTTCAATTTGACCTGAACACCACCTCTTGGTGCAAGAAAGGGCAACAGAGACTCTCTGCACTTAGCCAAGAAAATTAGACACGTTTCAGGTGGACAAAACACTGATGACACTGTTTTATAAAGCTTTTATCGAATCAACCCTCAAATTCTCCATTATCTGCTGGTATGGAAATGTCACCATCAGACCTCTGATAAAACAGGAATGGAACAAGGTAAAAACGATTGTTTTTTTTTCATGATGAAATAGAGAGTCTCTACTTTCATTTCAGCTATTCAGTGTTTTCAGAGACATAGTACAAAATATTCTGTGGGTCTTACAATATGACTCAAAATGGGCAAAAATGCTGGAAAAAATGGCTGGCACTCAAAGAGTTTGTGACAGCTTTCTCTGAGGATAAGCTATCTTCTGTGACTGCACAGGAGGAGAGTCAGTCTGGTGATGTTGCATGTACTTGTGTATCTTGTGTGCACCATGCCCATGTAGGGGCTCCCTACCCAATCAAAAGCCTCCTAAATCAAACCCCACCCAGAAACCTCCATTCTTCAGACTCTTGCCTGCTCGTCTCCACCCTTCACACCCATTGCCGAACATTTGGACAAAAAACTCCAACCTTCTGGAAGGGTCTCCCCACCAACATACTACTTTGGATATTTTCAAAAACTGTTCAAAACCACCTTTTCACCACCACTTACAAGCTCTCCTCACTCATTCCACGCTTCTTTCTCATTGTCTGCTTATTTCAAAATCCCAGAAAGGTGCTTTATACAGTAAATTTGACTTGTTATTATCATTCTAGGGTTGACCATGTGATCATTTTCTCTAAATATACAGTTTAACAGTATGGGAAGGTCGTTTCATAGGAGGGTGTCTCTATAGGTCACACATAAGGCCCTGCTTTCTCAGACAGGCCTATCAGATGAGGAGAAAGCCTCTAATTCTTGCTATCATCTGCTCAGTGAGTTCATTGGTGCACATGGTGCTATGATGGAGAGACCATGAAATGGTGAGGGAAAGGATATTGTCTCCAAAGCTACTTCAAGGGCAGTCCCTGTATGTCTCCCCTGAGCTGAAGGCTTTTAGACTAATTTGACAGATGCTTAGGCCACGCTCCAAAGAAAATGTCTTGTGGATCCTCCTCCTCCTCTCTGTTGGCAGCAGTCACCATGTGACACATCTGTCTGATTATAGAGCAAAGCAGTCCTGACTCCAGTCTGTGAAGGTAAATGATGGACCTGGAGGTAATATGATGTCAGAGCACAAATCTGAACTTATTAGATAATCTAAACCTGAACTCACCATAATAAAGGTGAAAAAATGGTCATTTCTATGTTGAAATATTCATAACTGTGTAGATTTTTTTCTGTAAATAGTTATTTATATCAATATAATGTCAGCTGCTGCTGCATGTAGATGTGGAAGTGAGGTAGCAGCAGTGATGTTGACAGTTTGATTTCTGCTTTTTCTAATGAAAGAAGATATAACATTATAATAAAACTGATAAACCTGCTAAATGTGAAAATGATGGTGTTGGATGCAAAATGGAGAACTATTGATTTATGTTTTTTTCTGAGGAAATGAGGCAATATGCAATATCCTGGTATGCAGTGTTTTAGTCTTGCAAATATAGATTTTAATGGACATATAGATCACATCATGCTGTTCAATGATTTGACTTGGTTTTTTTGGGAGTTTCAAACTGAAAAACTTTTTTTTACTGTTAAAACTGACCAATAAAGCTGAAGAGCTGAGGATGTTTCTGCTGAACCTGCATGATTTTGTCAGTTCCTGTACGGATGTCAGTGTCAGTGTGTCAGTCCACCACCCGACTGAAATATCTGAACACAACTGAATCGCCATAATTAGTGTTGGGTAGTTATTCCAAAAAATAATGGATTAGACATATAGTTACTTGCTTTACATTTTAAAAATAAATTACCCACTACTGAGAGTAGTCTAATAGTTACATTACTTCTTATTTACTCTGTAACATCACCTGAGACTCAACTGCCAAATAATTTCAAAGTAAAGCTCCTTATTGTAATAAAATGAGGACAGACAGCAGATGATTTCAAAGGAAAGCCTCTTATTGTAAGTAAAGGAGGACAGACAGCAGATAATTTCAAAGTAAAGCTCCTTATTGTAATAAGAGAACAGACAGCAGATAATTTCAAAGTAAAGCTCCTTATCGTAATAAAAGGAGGACAAACAGCAGATAATTTCAAAGTAAAGCTCCTTATCGTAACAAAAGGAGGACAGACAGCAGATAATTTCAAAGTAAAGCTCCTTATTGTAACAAAAGGAGGACAGACACCAGATAATTTCAAATTAAAGCTCCTTATTGTAACAAAAGGAGGACAGACAGCAGATAATTTCAAAGTAAAGCTCCTTATTGTAACAAAAGGAGGACAGACAGCAGATAATTTCAAAGTAAAGCTCCTTATTGTAACAAAAGGAGGACAGACAGCAGATAATTTCAAAGTAAAGCTCCTTATTGTAACAAAAGGAGGACAGACAGCAGATAATTTCAAAGTAAAGCTCCTTATTGTAACAAAAGGACGACAGACAGCAGATAGTTTCAAAGTAAAGCCTCTTATTTTAAGTAAAGGAGGACAGACAGCAGATAATTTCAAAGTAAAGCTCCTTATTGTAATAAAAGGAGGACAGACAGCAGATAATTTCAAAGTAAAGCTCCTTATTGTAATAAAAGGAGGACAGACAGCAGATAATTTCAAAGTAAAGCTCCTTATTGTAATAAAAGGAGGACAGACAGCAGATAATTTCAAAGTAAAGCTCCTTATTGTAATAAAAGGAGGACAGACAGCAGATAATTTCAAAGTAAAGCTCCTTATTGTAATAAAAGGAGGACAGACAGCAGATAATTTCAAAGTAAAGCTCCTTATTGTAACAAAAGGAGGACAGACAGCAGATAATTTCAAAGTAAAGCTCCTTATTGTAACAAAAGGAGGACAGACACCAGATAATTTCAAAATAAAGCTCCTTATTATAATAAAAGGAGGACAGACAGCAGATAATTTCAAAGTAAAGCTCCTTATTGTAACAAAAGGAGGACAGACAGCAGATAATTTCAAAGTAAAACCTCTTATTGTAAGTAAAGGAGGACAGACAGCAGATAATTTCAAAGTAAAGCTCCTTATTGTAATAAAAGGATGACAGACAGCAGATAATTTCAAAGTAAAGCTCCTTATTGTAACAAAAGGAGGACAGACAGCAGATAATTTCAAAGTAAAGCTCCTTATTGTAACAAAAGGAGGACAGACACCAGATAATTTCAAAATAAAGCTCCTTATTGTAATAAAAGGAGGACAGACAGCAGATAATTTCAAAGTAAAGCTCCTTATCGTAATAAAAGGAGGACAGACAGCAGATAATTTCAAAGTAAAGCTCCTTATCGTAACAAAAGGAGGACAGACAGCAGATAATTTCAAAGTAAAACCTCTTATTGTAAGTAAAGGAGGCTAGACAGCAGATAATTTCAAAGTAAAGCTCCTTATTGTAATAAAAGCAGGGCAGACAGCAGATAATTTCAAAGTAAAGCTCCTTATTGTAATAAAAGGAGGACAGACAGCACATAATTTCAAAGTAAAGCTCCTTATTGTAACAAAAGGAGGACAGACAGCAGATACTTTCAAAGTAAAGCTCCTTATTGTAATAAAAGGAGGACAAACAGCAGATAATTTCAAAGTAAAGCTCCTTATTGTAACAAAAGGAGGACAGACAGCAGATAATTTCAAAGTACAGCCTCTTATTGTAAGTAAAGGAGGACAGACAGCAGATAATTTCAAAGTAAAGCTCCCTATTGTAATAAAAGGAGGACAAACAGCAGATAATTTCAAAGTAAAGCTCCTTATTGTAACAAAAGGAGGACAGACAGCAGATAATTTCAAAGTAAAGCTCCTTATTGTAACAAAAGGAGGACAGACAGCAGATAATTTCAAAGTAAAGCTCCTTATTGTAACAAAAGGAGGACAGACACCAGATAATTTCAAAATAAAGCTCCTTATTGTAACAAAAGGAGGACAGACAGCAGATAATTTCAAAGTAAAACCTCTTATTGTAAGTAAAGGAGGACAGACAGCAGATAATTTCAAAGTAAAGCTCCTTATTGTAACAAAAGGAGGACAGACAGCAGATAATTTCAAAGTAAAGCTCCTTATTGTAACAAAAGGAGGACAGACACCAGATAATTTCAAATTAAAGCTCCTTATTGTAACAAAAGGAGGACAGACAGCAGATAATTTCAAAGTAAAGCTCCTTATTGTAACAAAAGGAGGACAGACAGCAGATAATTTCAAAGTAAAGCTCCTTATTGTAATAAAAGGAGGACAGACAGCAGATAATTTCAAAGTAAAGCTCCTTATTGTAATAAAAGGAGGACAGACAGCAGATAATTTCAAAGTAAAGCTCCTTATTGTAATAAAAGGAGGACAGACAGCAGATAATTTCAAAGTAAAGCTCCTTATTGTAATAAAAGGAGGACAGACAGCAGATAATTTCAAAGTAAAGCTCCTTATTGTAATAAAAGGAGGGCAGACAGCAGATAATTTCAAAGTAAAGCTCCTTATTGTAATAAAAGGAGGACAGACAGCAGATAATTTCAAAGTAAAGCTCCTTATTGTAATAAAAGGAGGACAGACAGCAGATAATTTCAAAGTAAAGCTCCTTATTGTAATAAAAGGAGGACAGACAGCAGATAATTTCAAAGTAAAGCTCCTTATTGTAACAAAAGGAGGACAGACAGCAGATAATTTCAAAGTAAAGCCTCTTATTTTAAGTAAAGGAGGACAGACAGCAGATAATTTCAAAGTAAAGCTCCTTATTGTAATAAAAGGAGGACAGACAGCAGATAATTTCAAAGTAAAGCTCCTTATTGTAATAAAAGGAGGACAGACAGCAGATAATTTCAAAGTAAAGCTCCTTATTGTAATAAAAGGAGGACAGACAGCAGATAATTTCAAAGTAAAGCTCCTTATTGTAATAAAAGGGGGGCAGACAGCAGATAATTTCAAAGTAAAGCTCCTTATTGTAATAAAAGGACAGACAGCAGATAATTTCAAAGTAAAGCTCCTTATTGTAATAAAAGGAGGACAGACAGCAGATAATTTCAAAGTAAAGCTCCTTATTGTAATAAAAGGACAGACAGCAGATAATTTCAAAGTAAAGCTCCTTATTGTAACAAAAGGAGGACAGACAGCAGATAATTTCAAAGTAAAGCTCCTTATTGTAACAAAAGGAGGACAGACACCAGATAATTTCAAAATAAAGCTCCTTATTGTAATAAAAGGAGGACAGACAGCAGATAATTTCAAAGTAAAGCTCCTTATTGTAACAAAAGGAGGACAGACAGCAGATAATTTCAAAGTAAAACCTCTTATTGTAAGTAAAGGAGGACAGACAGCAGATAATTTCAAAGTAAAGCTCCTTATTGTAATAAAAGGATGACAAACAGCAGATAATTTCAAAGTAAAGCTCCTTATTGTAACAAAAGGAGGACAGACAGCAGATAATTTCAAAGTAAAGCTCCTTATTGTAACAAAAGGAGGACAGACACCAGATAATTTCAAAATAAAGCTCCTTATTGTAATAAAAGGAGGACAGACAGCAGATAATTTCAAAGTAAAGCTCCTTATCGTAATAAAAGGAGGACAGACAGCAGATAATTTCAAAGTAAAGCTCCTTATCGTAACAAAAGGAGGACAGACAGCAGATAATTTCAAAGTAAAACCTCTTATTGTAAGTAAAGGAGGATAGACAGCAGATAATTTCAAAGTAAAGCTCCTTATTGTAATAAAAGCAGGGCAGACAGCAGATAATTTCAAAGTAAAGCTCCTTATTGTAATAAAAGGAGGACAGACAGCAGATAATTTCAAAGTAAAGCTCCTTATTGTAACAAAAGGAGGACAGACAGCAGATAATTTCAAATTAAAGCTCCTTATTGTAACAAAAGGAGGACAGACAGCAGATAATTTCAAAGTAAAGGTCCTTATTGTAACAAAAGGAGGACAGACAGCAGATACTTTCAAAGTAAAGCTCCTTATTGTAATAAAAGGAGGACAAACAGCAGATAATTTCAAAGTAAAGCTCCTTATTGTAACAAAAGGAGGACAGACAGCAGATAATTTCAAAGTACAGCTCCTTATTGTAACAAAAGGAGGACAGACAGCAGATAATTTCAAAGTAAAACCTCTTATTGTAAGTAAAGGAGGACAGACAGCAGATAATTTCAAAGTAAAGCTCCCTATTGTAATAAAAGGAGGACAAACAGCAGATAATTTCAAAGTAAAGCTCCTTATTGTAGTAGAGGAGGACAGACAGCAGATAATTTCAAAGTAAAGCTCCTTATTGTAACAAAAGGAGGACAGACAGCAGATAATTTCAAAGTAAAGCTCCTTATTGTAACAAAAGGAGGACAGACACCAGATAATTTCAAAATAAAGCTCCTTATTGTAATAAAAGGAGGACAGACAGCAGATAATTTCAAAGTAAAACCTCTTATTGTAAGTAAAGGAGGACAGACAGCAGATAATTTCAAAGTAAAGCTCCTTATTGTCATAAAAGGAGGACAAACAGCAGATAATTTCAAAGTAAAGCTCCTTATTGTAACAAAAGGAAGACAGACAGCAGATAATTTCAAAGTAAAGCTCCTTATTGTAACAAAAGGAGGACAGACACCAGATAATTTCAAAATAAAGCTCCTTATTTTAATAAAAGGAGGACAGACAGCAGATAATTTCAAAGTAAAGCTCCTTATCGTAATAAAGGAGGACAAACAGCAGATAATTTCAAAGTAAAGCTCCTTATTGTAACAAAAGGAGGACAGACAGCAGATAATTTCAAAGTAAAGCTCCTTATTGTAACAAAAGGAGGACAGACACCAGATAATTTCAAATTAAAGCTCCTTATTGTAACAAAAGGAGGACAGACAGCAGATAATTTCAAAGTAAAGCTCCTTATTGTAACAAAAGGAGGACAGACAGCAGATACTTTCAAAGTAAAGCTCCTTATTGTAATAAAAGGAGGACAGACAGCAGATAATTTCAAAGTAAAGCTCCTTATTGTAACAAAAGGACGACAGACAGCAGATAATTTCAAAGTAAAGCTCCTTATTGTAACAAAAGGACGACAGACAGCAGATAATTTCAAAGTAAAGCTCCTTATTGTGACAAAAGGACGACAGACAGCAGATAATTTCAAAGTAAAGCTCCTTATTGTAATAAAAGGAGGGCAGACAGCAGATAATTTCAAAGTAAAGCTCCTTATTGTAATAAAAGGAGGACAGACAGCAGATAATTTCAAAGTAAAGCTCCTTATTGTAATAAAAGGAGGACAGACAGCAGATAATTTCAAAGTAAAGCTCCTTATTGTAATAAAAGGAGGACAGACAGCAGATAATTTCAAAGTAAAGCTCCTTATTGTAATAAAAGGAGGACAGACAACAGATAATTTCAAAGTAAAGCTCCTTATTGTAACAAAAGGAGGACAGACACCAGATAATTTCAAAATAAAGCTCCTTATTGTAATAAAAGGAGGACAGACAGCAGATAATTTCAAAGTAAAGCTCCTTATCGTAACAAAAGGAGGACAGACAGCAGATAATTTCAAAGTAAAACCTCTTATTGTAAGTAAAGGAGGACAGACAGCAGATAATTTCAAAGTAAAGCTCCTTATTGTAATAAAAGGAGGACAAACAGCAGAAAATTTCAAAGTAAAGCTCCTTATTGTAACAAAAGGAGGACAGACAGCAGATAATTTCAAAGTAAAGCTCCTTATTGTAACAAAAGGAGGACAGACACCAGATAATTTCAAAATAAAGCTCCTTATTGTAATAAAAGGAGGACAGACAGCAGATAATTTCAAAGTAAAGCTCCTTATTGTAATAAAAGGAGGACAGACAGCAGATAATTTCAAAGTAAAGCTCCTTATCGTAACAAAAGGAGGACAGACAGCAGATAATTTCAAAGTAAAACCTCTTATTGTAAGTAAAGGAGGATAGACAGCAGATAATTTCAAAGTAAAGCTCCTTATTGTAATAAAAGCAGGGCAGACAGCAGATAATTTCAAAGTAAAGCTCCTTATTGTAATAAAAGGAGGACAGACACCAGATAATTTCAAATTAAAGCTCCTTATTGTAACAAAAGGAGGACAGACAGCAGATAATTTCAAAGTAAAGCTCCTTATTGTAACAAAAGGAGGACAGACAGCAGATAATTTCAAAGTACAGCTCCTTATTGTAACAAAAGGAGGACAGACAGCAGATAATTTCAAAGTAAAACCTCTTATTGTAAGTAAAGGAGGACAGACAGCAGATAATTTCAAAGTAAAGCTCCTTATTGTAATAAAAGGAGGACAAACAGCAGATAATTTCAAAGTAAAGCTCCTTATTGTAACAAAAGGAGGACAGACAGCAGATAATTTCAAAGTAAAGCTCCTTATTGTAACAAAAGGAGGACAGACACCAGATAATTTCAAAATAAAGCTCCTTATTGTAATAAAAGGAGGACAGACAGCAGATAATTTCAAAGTAAAGCTCCTTATCGTAATAAAAGGAGGACAGACAGCAGATAATTTCAAAGTAAAGCTCCTTATCGTAACAAAAAGAGGACAGACAGCAGATAATTTCAAAGTAAAACCTCTTATTGTAAGTAAAGGAGGATAGACAGCAGATAATTTCAAAGTAAAGCTCCTTATTGTAATAAAAGCAGGGCAGACAGCAGATAATTTTAAAGTAAAGCTCCTTATTGTAATAAAAGGAGGACAGACAGCAGATAATTTCAAAGTAAAGCTCCTTATTGTAACAAAAGGAGGACAGACAGCAGATAATTTCAAAGTAAAGCTCCTTATTGTAACAAAAGGAGGACAGACACCAGATAATTTCAAATTAAAGCTCCTTATTGTAACAAAAGGAGGACAGACAGCAGATAATTTCAAAGTAAAGCTCCTTATTGTAACAAAAGGAGGACAGACAGCAGATACTTTCAAAGTAAAGCTCCTTATTGTAACAAAAGGAGGACAAACAGCAGATAATTTCAAAGTAAAGCTCCTTATTGTAACAAAAGGAGGACAGACAGCAGATAATTTCAAAGTAAAGCTCCTTATTGTAACAAAAGGAGGACAGACAGCAGATAATTTCAAATTAAAGCTCCTTATTGTAACAAAAGGAGGACAGACAGCAGATAATTTCAAAGTAAAGCCTCTTATTTTAAGTAAAGGAGGACAGACAGCAGATAATTTCAAAGTAAAGCTCCTTATTGTAATAAAAGGACAGACAGCAGATAATTTCAAAGTAAAGCTCCTTATTGTAATAAAAGGAGGACAGACAGCAGATAATTTCAAAGTAAAGCTCCTTATTGTAATAAAATGAGGACAGACAGCAGATAATTTCAAAGTAAAGCTTCTTATTGTAATAAAAGGAGAACAGACAGCAGATCTCTCTTTTCTGATCTTTATCATCACAAAACTGACAAGAAATAGTGAGCATCAGTCCAAACAGCCCTTCACAGTAAAAGTCTTCTCACTTCTTTACCGTCTCATTCTGGTTCCTTTAGATCAACAAATTCTCAGTAATGTTCATATTTCCACCCTCTAAAGACATCTTAGCTAGCTCCTCCATCTTTTGTGCACTGCAGATTATTTGGTTATTCCTAAAATAAGAAAAAACAAACAAACTTAGATTTAGACTTGTTAGAAAATGTTATCCTTTAAAAGTTAATTTCTTATTTTAAGTGTTCAACTTCACACCGTCATGTTTAATCAAGATATCTTGTTGTGAAATTATCTTGCTACTGTGACAGATCATTTCCCTTGTTTTTTTTCACTTGATTTAGTGTTTTTATCTTGTTTTTAGACACCACTTTTTGCAGTGTGGTTCATTATTTTTGCACATGTGCAGTAGGTAGGCTCCAGCCAGGTCATTGGCTTCCTTTACAAAGACAGAAACACTAGTTAAACACTGGTTTAATCTGGATGGAAGCACAAAATAAAGACTTTCTCTTAATGTGCATTGTGCAACCTTTTCTGTGGGACTCTGTTAGTGCACTGCAATGTGAACAGCATCTTCTATCAAAGTTATCTGAGGAAAGACAAGACATAAAAAACACATTAGCATCCTGCAAGCTGATTGAATCAGCAGTGATTAAACCTACTTGTTGTGAGAGGTAAACTTAGACACTTAGAATTATCAGTCGGTTTTATCCTTAAAGCACATAGAGCGCATATTTAGTTGGTCAGGTTTGTATCTGTATCTGTGTTCAGGGATGGATTCATAATCCATTAAAAATATTTGAAATATTCAACCCAGTGTGTGCGTTAACAAGCCCCAAAATTGATGGTATTGTGGAGGCTGTGTTTGTTTAGCAGCTTCTTTTGTGTAGAAGACTCTTCTGTGTTCACACCCGGCAGCAAGATTTAATTTGGCAGAATGAGGAAAAAGCTACATCGTCTCTGTCTCTTTTCAGCCTGACTGGCTTTTCTTTCCACATAACAAGCAAATAATTAACGATTAGATGCAGCCTTTTGGTGATCAAACCAAACACAAAACGCTGATTTTTCCAGCCACATGAGGGCTTCTCTTATCATTCACTACCTGCTAACTGAGGTGAAACAACCATACAGCTTTCTCAGACTCACATTTTATAACTGATGCATCCATGCTTGATGCTGATGACTGACTGATGATTCAGAGTTGCAGTAAATGTAGACAGAGAGGGAAAGGAGAACAGAGACCTACAGTCTCATTGTTATTCAGCAGAAGGTCTAACTGAGGCATTGTATACATGACACAGTGGTATCATGGAAAGCATACAAACTTAGCACCAGTGCTTTGTGTTTCCACAGCCTAAGCACCGGCCCTGGTGCTTAAAACTGGGGCCAGGTAAGCACCAAGTCTTTGCTGGTCCAGAGCTAAGCACCGAGGCGTGATTATTGAGACCAACAAGACCGGAGTAAATACTGGTTCGATCACAAATGTATTGAAAGGACTCCCAGGACACATGGAACTTTTGCAGCTGCAACAGCAACAGGGAGAGTTATTGCAATGCCGAGGGCAATCCAGAGATTTGGATGCAGTTCCTGCAAATGATTTTCATGGAGAAAAGTCAACATCTCCGGAGCAATTGTTTGTGGTGGCATCTCTGGGCCTTCTCTGTGTGTGCTATATGGTTGCACGAGGGGACGCATTCTTGCAAATGAGCAATGGATGTGCATATGCATAAATGCGTCCCCTCATGCAAAATAGCTCTCCATGGAGGATGAGGCCCTAAGCACAGCGTGTGCTCTGTGTTTAGGGAGGGGAGGCACTGACAATAGATCTAATGATGCAAAAAATAAAAATTCAGTGGTACCGAGATGAAGCACCGTTGCATTTCAGTCTGGTTGCTACAGTTTGCGTCACCACCGGTGTCATTAAGGTACAGAGTATTGGTATGTAATCGGTAATGTTTGTGGAGGTAGAGGATTAATGTAGCAGCCTTCAGGCCAGAGGAAAGCATTTAGTTCATTTCTCATGGCTGTACCTCGTCCATCTGAAATGAACAAGGAAATCAGTGATGAGGTCTATAACTATCAAGCAGAGGACTGGAAATCCAGATCAGCACTTTCCAGCACTACATCTGGTGAGTTTGATTCTTTAGAGGGTCTTCCAGTGCAGGTATTTGGTCATAAACATGACAGCATAGACTCATTACATTTTTAATGACCTGTTGGTGGTGCTAAAGGAAAATAGGGAACGCTATGGTGAGTTATTCCCATCACGACAGTAATTCGTCCTTTGAATAGACGAGTGCAGAGCATGAAGAATGTGCTCATTGCTTGGCCTTTATTTTCTTTTTCAATACAAAGGACTTAACTCATGAATGTTTTTTTTTCAAACACAACAGTTATCAATGGAAGCCAAAGTCACATTATTTCTGGGATAGTTGTATTATATCTATGGAATAAGTCTGAGTCTGGAAACATGATCGTACAGTGTGGTAAATTAGTCATTAGCCGCTGTTATCGTTTCAGTTTGCTGATCCTGTCAGGAGGAATGACATGACATAGATTGAAATGATAATCTGTGAGCCAGATGTTTACTTTTATACAGTAAATTATTATGTATGTATAGAGGGTGCACAATGACTTTATCCATGAGTAAAGACTTTGTTGTAGCTGTTTATCAAATGCGGGACATTGTCAGAATTTGCCACACAGATCAAAGGTGGTAAAAATGCTGGTCACCCCATCATTAATTAATACATCCACCAAGTGTGGAGTTAAGGCACAGAAATACACAGTAGATACAAACAGAGACCTTCCATTTCAGATAAATATTGGGATATTTCACTGGTTAAGTGAAAACCTGAAGGTTCACTAAAGTCGGCATACGATTCATCTCTGGGTGACAGTGAATATGAATGTATGAATGCCAGTATAAAAGCGTTGATGTTAAGGTCCATGTGTATAGTCAGGTACAGGGTGTGACGGCCTCGGGCTTCACTTCTGCTTCTTGTTGAGCACAGAAGGAATGTGGTGTGTTAATGGCGTAACGCCTCATTAAAACTGGGACTCTGCTGATCAGATCACAGTGGAAAGTCTTCTGTCTTTCTGCTGACTGCACAGTTTGACGAGATTCGACTCCAGTGGTTCGCAGGGTTACGCTACACCATACTGACGGCTTCAACTGAACCACTCTGTCTTCTTTGACAGCTGCATTATTTCTCTGGCTGCTGCGGGAAGGAGGCTGGGACCATAATTCATTCAAGGGATTGTTTTTGTGTCTTTTGTGCCAAGATATTTTGGGTTCAACATTTAATACAAGTAATTTGCATGAGGAGTTATTGTTGAAGCTGTTTGTTTTTGTCTTTATGTGTCTTCACAGCATTTATCTTTCACTGTCGCTATCATCCCCAGACACATTCACTCAAACAGACGTTATCATTTAGCTTTTTCAGGCAGAGCAGCATCTAAGACAGATATGCATGGCAAACTACGGCCTGCCAAACTTGTCCAAATTGTATTATTTCATTAATTTATAGGATATTTAGGGCTGCGAGATGGTAAGTCTACTGATTCAAACTGCCTGAAATGTGTAACAACTAAAGAAGATTGAAGCAGGTCATGAAGCAAAACTCCATTCAAAAAATTAAGGAAAACAACAACACAGTCCTAACTAATGATCAAACACGCTGATAAAATTAGATTAACCATCTTTTTTGAATCTGTCCAAGTTTCTCCTGTAATTCAGCAAACAAATAATCCCCCAGTCTTTAAAGTATTGATTTGTAACGAGAAATGGATGAAAAGGAAAAGAGATTTTCACAAACATGGTGCTTATTATGGCGTCGCTCTGATTTCAGCTGAACTGTTTAGAATAGTTCAAGATTATGGAAAATACACTTATTATCTTTCTTTCTGAGGTGGCTTCATGTTTTTGGCTGACTGGCATGAGAAAAACTATGGGTATGTTTGATTATTTTATCCAGAGAAAGTGGTTGGCCCCAGATCACATATTTGAAGATATTAAAAAAGCAAAAAGTACAGAAATCGATTCAATGACTAATGACTAATCCAGAGCCATTTTTAATAATAAAAAAACACCTATTCCTGAGGGTCTATTTATGCTGGCATGTTATTGCACTTTTCCACTAAATGGATGTCTTTAATGTTATCATATCAATGCAATAACTTCTTCTGTTGTATAAATTATCCTCAGAGGGCTTCTCAGTCTGTACAGGATATGACTATCCTTTACGGTATCACATGGACTGAGGAAAAACAAAATGTTAGAAACCTTAGGAAGAGCAGCGGAGGAGGGATCCGTCTTCAGGATGGACAGACGGATTAATAATATTCATTTAATGTTATATTGTATGGAAAGAATATGTCCACGGGGATGAAGAGCAGCATCCAGCCATCACAGAAAAGCACAGTGGAGTTTTTAGGTGGAAAAATGTTAGGCAACAAGTACACAGATGCAGAAATTTACAAAAATTTAAATGTTCTAGTTCACATCCGACACACAGTTAAACACAGGAGATAATAATCAGACTGCGGACACTTGATGTTAAACTGTTCAGTGTCAGTTTATGTGGAGCACTGTCCTGCTGTGTTTGTGTTTGATAATCCTATCAGAACGATGCTTCACATTGAAAGCCTGTTCTGGACCAGAAACCATCTCCTCCCAGTCACACACCTGAGCTATTTTGTTCCTGGACAACCACTCCATCTTAAAGGGGAAGTGCTGGTTTTTACAAATTGGACCTTATTTCTGCGATAAAATACTGTCATTTACTCACCCATTTCACTTTGGAGTCATTTTGAGTATTTCTGATGATATTTGGATTTGATGATATCCATTTAACAGGAGTGAAGGGGGCACAGAATGCAGCTAGTAAATGACACAAACTTGACCATTTCTGAAATAACAGACATGTAATAAGATGGGCTACACTATTACTATTCTCATTTCAGTCAGGAGTTGTCCGTAATTTGAGAAAATTCAATCTGTAAACAGACTCTACGTCATTGGCTGTTCGGCTGAGCAAACCAGCTATCCACCCTATTTCTGAGAAACATTTACAGACGTTTAACTACAAGCAGTGAGATTCCTGGCAGTAGAATAAACTGAGCGCCTTCCTGCCAATATGGCGGTGTTTTTGTTTTGACAGTTGCATGCTGGGACTGTGTGACGTCAGTTACCGGAGATCTGTACTTGAAAAGTTGCTAATAAAACTGTGGCTTGGCACTAAGAGTCCAGCTCTACTTGACATCATATTAATGAAATAATCAGTGGCAGTGTTTTAGATACAGTATAATTTATGCATGGCAGGAACTTCCTGTTCTGTTCAGGTTCCATGGTACTAATCATTATGAAAAACTGCCCTTGTTTTTCTACAGTGCCCTTGTATAAATCCTGCTTTGTATACAAATATTACAGGATTCTACAGCAAAATGATCCAATATTAACATTCATATCTGGTGTCAGGGTTGGGAACGTTTCTCTGCCCTCTGGTGTGTTTTCACCTCTGTAGGGATTAATTAAAGTGTGCCATGTGTTGTGTTGTGTGTTTACCTCCCAGCTTTAAAGGAATTTAGTACTTTAACATAACAGGTCTGTACAATATGCAATATTTTAGACCATAAAAGGAAACCATTAAAGGACGGAAAAGCTTATTTCACTGGGGTCATGACTCACTTCCATCTGTGCCTCTCAGGAAATGAACTTAAATGCTTTCAATGTTTGGAATAGAAAATACCGTTCATATTTAAGCCTTAATTTCATCTCTCATTAAATACCTGAGTTACAAATTAGAATAAAATTGCTCGCAAAGGTTTCAGAACATTGTATCAGCCAAAGTAAACAATCAGATTAGATTTGTTTCCCTTAATTAAGTTCAAAGGTTGGAATTAAGTTCTTAAAAACAGAGACCCACTGAGTTATCTTTGAATCATTTTCATGTTCAAAATGTTGCTTCTGCGTTATGTTAGTCATCATGTCAGTGGTGTAATTTCCACTGGGGATTCAGGATCACGTTGACAGCAGGACTGATGTATTAATCTGAGCCACCCTGGGTTCTGCCTCTCAGGCTACAGACTGCTCTAACTTATTAGTGGAGGTTAATGAATGTATGCAGACAAAAACAGGAGCCTGATGGCACAATATAGGGTGGAAGTACAGTATACTTGCCTCTCTGGCTCCATCCATCCATCATCCACCCATCCACACATCCATCTATCAGTCTATCATCCATCCATCCACCCATCCACCCATTCATCCATCCATGCATCATCCAGCCATCTGTCTATCAGTCTGTCATCCATCCATCCATCTATCAATCTATCTCTCCATCCATCCATCCATCTCTCAATCTATTATCACTCCATCCATCAATCATCCATCCATCACCCATCCATCCATCTAGCAATCTATCATCAGTCATCCATCCATCCGACCATTCACCCATCCATCCATCCATCAATCTATCATCAATCCATCCACCCATCCATCCATGCATCATCCATCTATCAATCCATCCATCCAACCATCCATTCATGCATCATCCATCTCTCAATCTATTATCAATCCATCCATCCATCCATCCATCAATGCATCCATCATCTATCAATCTATCATCAATCCTTCCATCGATCCATCCATCGATCCATCGATCCATCAATCTTTCAGCCATCAATCCATCTATCCATTCATCCATCTATCAATCTATCAGCCATCCATCCATCCATCCATATAGCCATTCATCTATCATCTGTCATCAATCCATCCATTCATCCATCCTGATTCTTTTATTCACCTGCTCCTCTAGCCTGGGCCCGCCCATACTTCCTGTGATGCCTCACAAAATTTCACAAGTCAGTCTGGTCAAGCTGCTGTTCTCTTTAATTTCAAATTCACCCAGAAATAGCGACCAATGAAATCTAGCATTTCAAACGGCTTGATTGAGGCATGTTTAAGGCAATGATGCTCACAGAACTGGATCAAGCAGTTTCCATCGCTACGCATACGTCAGAGTAAAGAGTGGTCTGATTGTTGAAGCTTTGTCCAGTAGCACACAGAGGCATTTGCTGAATGCAGGTTAAGCCCACCTTCTGAGAACTCAGTTTACATGACAGCTTGGCCAGACTACACTCACAGAGCAACTAGTCGTGATAGCCAGGCTACTGATTCTCTTTCCAAACAGTATAGTAAATATTTCCATTAATTCCTTATCATTGTCTGTCATTCTGCACCATCCTTCTGCCTCACTCTAACCTGTGGACTCTCACTTCCTTCTGTTTGGACTTCTATTCATGCCAATAAGCTTAATGTAGCTTATTTTTTTTTATCAATAAACTGTTCCTGTCTGCCTGATTGTTTGTGTTGGGTCCTATCATCTGCCAACAATCTGGCCAACAAATGCACAAAACAGCTGTTTCTTTTTTAATTAAATGAGATGAGTCATGTCATTGAGTGTCTTCATATCTGCTGCCAAAAGGCCTCAGTATTGAGCAGAAGGACGCAGCTCTGTCAGCCTTGGCTGGTGAGGTTGTTTTCATAGAAATTTAAAGGAATAATGTGAGAAATTTCTGTTGTCTCCACGTGGCTTTCAACATGGCAACATTGGTTGGGATGTAGTATGAGGGCAGTGCAGAGTGGAGGTCATTAGCTAGCCAGCAGAAAGACTCATGTAGCATCAAGTTAGCACCACGACTGGCTAGCAACAGGACTGTTGGCACGCCACCTGTCGGTCCTGATCCTGTTTTGCCAAATCTTTTGGGCCTTTAATGAGAAGGCAGGATGCCCATGGCTTAAAGTTGTGAGTGTGGAAAATCCATCACTAAAGTGAAATAAAAATACCACAGCTATTGCAGAGAATTTCAACTTTACCCTGAAACTAAGGATACTATCTCCAACCACCTCCAACTGTGGTTTGGATTTCATCACCTACTGGACTGAAAACAAAGCAGCTGAACTGGATCGATGTGGACCCTGATATGAGACGAAAACTCTCCATTTTTCTTCCCAGAAAAAGCAGCGCCATTCATCATCAATAAGATGAAACTCTCATTTAATTTAATTGAATTTAATTTAATTTTTACTTTAATTTTTCATACTGTTGAGGATATTTGGGGGTGTTTTTCTGGTTAAGTGGTCTGAAACAGTCTTAACAACACTACTTTAGCATACTATGAAACTATTATAACAAACCATTAAAGGAAACTTGAGTTTCTGGTGCAGCTCTATTTTATTATCCTATATTGCTTTGCTCATTTGATGAGGGTTCAGAGTTTCATGTCACTGTGTGTTATTAAAAACATTACTAAGACCCCATTTCAGCAAGAAATTTAGAAAATGAAGTGCCATGAAACATTTAAGGGTGTAAAAGTAAGACCTAACTCTGGGGCTTTTCTATACTGTCTGATGTATAAGGTTTCCTTAGCTCCCTGCTCAAAATATGTGCTTCATTTCCGAGCCTCTAAAAGCTGCAGTTTGTGACTGTCTACAGCACATTAGAGGTTTGACTGTACAGTAACACACTGACATAAAGCAGCACATGGACTTCAGCCACAGAGTGATCTAAGATCTCTGAACATTTTAAGCCTCTTGATGGATTCCTGTGAACAACACGAACTGGACAGGATAATAATAATAAGTGTGCATGTGCCACATGTCAACAAAACTACTCCATTTCGGGAAGTCTTACTGACGACGGGGGGCTCACTGATAGTCAAATTAGCTTCCGAATTGAATTCTAGCAGTGGTTTCTGTGGTTGCCATGGTAACACTGCAAGTCACGACGGCAAGAGGACAAAGTTAAACCATCATAAACTCTAAATGCATCAACAAATAGGTGTGTGGAGTCATGAGAGCTGAGGTCTCTCCTCCCCACTGGACACTGGAGGCTGCTGCAGCATCACTAAAAAGAACCACAGGAGTTATTAAGGTAATCTATAAGGCATCAAGTGAACATTTAGTGCTCAGAGTTGATGTTAGAAGCAGGAAAAATGTTCCAGCTTCAGGATTTTTCAGGCGTTTGACACCAAGAAGCAAACAGTGATGTCTAGAGGACTGGATCAGAGCATCTCCAGAACTGCAGCTCTGGTGGTCTGTTCTTGGTCTGCAGTGGTCAGGATCTATCAAAAGTGGTCCAAGGAAGGACCAGTGGTGAACCAGAGACAGGGTCATGAGAGGACAAGGATCACTGATGCAGGTGGGGAGTGAAGGCTGGTCCTGGTGGTCTGATCCAACAGACCAGAGGAGTCACTGCTGCTGAAGATAGAAAGGAGTCACATAGCACAGAATAAACCTTCAGGGGTCAGAGGTCACACAAGAGGACCAGCGCTAGATTAGACAGGAGGTCATCATGTTATGATTGATAATATCTTTGATAATAATTGATAATTATCTTTGTCACCGTGAGGCTTTCAGGAGGTTTCATAAAACTTTCCTAGCAAGATCAATCAATGTTCTTTTTTCCAAAATGCTATCTTTTATTAATGTTATATGGCTCATCTTCAGTGGAGGTTTTGTTTGTGTATTTATTTAGATCCCCAGGATATTTTAATTAATACATACATAATCCATAAGCTTTGCTTTGTGACTCTAAGTGTGGTAAAACCGCAACATCCCACTCTCTATTCGTCACTTTTTGATTCTTAGGAGTGTTGAGATGACTGATGAACACCAGAAACTCTGGTTATTTTCTCTTATTTCTCTCCTGACTGACTGCAGTGATATTTACCACAGAATGAAAGAAACATGCTGCAAAAGAAACACAAACTCTTACCAGAACCATTTTCTGGATCATTGTGAGTAATGTGACACAAGCAGCCAATTTTTTTTGGGAATGATAAGTTGTGTTTATGGTTTCATTTGTCCCAGTCATTTGACAGATGATTTTCCAAAATTACTTTCTGCAACATCATCTTTTAAAATGATTTATCTGAAAAATATCACTATGGCAGTTGTGCACAAATAATTATGACTCTGCTGTCAACTATTGACTATAGACCAGGGGACTGCAACCAAAAGAGCCATTTTTGTCCTCTTCCTCCAAATAACATTTTTAGCCTCTAAAGTTTATTATACAGTGATACTGCATGTACAACAACGTTGTTGTGTTTATGAGAATATATAACAGTAATAAAAAAAAAACCCTGATCTTATTTTACTTTCTATTTTTATCTGTTCTGACAAATAAACTCTTATGAAGAGGAGGAAAAAATTTAGAGCCCATGTGTTGGCCTGACCCCTAATTTCCACCGGATGCAGAACGACGCCGCCATCCATCAAAAAGCACCAAATCTGCCTGCTGTGGCTCCACCAGACAGCTAGAATCACAAGAACGAGATCTCGTTCATGTATAATCACACAATATTGTTGTAGCGGAGTGTCAGTGAAATTTTCTGTGCACGACTTCCTGTCCCACACGATCGGCTCTGTGCTGAATTCATGCGTCGGCATGTAGCACATTCAGTGGAAACGAGGGGTAATATATGAACCACAGAACTATGCAGGCCTATGTGAGTGCTACATACAGTTACAGTACAGTTACTATACAGTTTAAGCCATTGTTGCAGTTACGACAAATAAATCTTTCCATGCAGAATTAAACTCTGTTTTCCTCTGAGACTATTTTTTTATTTATTCATGGTTAACTTGTTGAGGAAATTCAAGGTTAGCTGCCTGCAGGTAAAGGTTTGAGCCATAGATAGCCATAGATATTTTTAAAAATGTTATTATAATTGTGCAAAAAAGAAAAGAATATAGTAAAAATATTCCATTGAAATAGGAGGGGCTAAAGAGCTGCAGGTTGCAGACCTCTGCTATAGACTATAGACTATAGACGGTCATGGCAATGACAAGGTCATAATCCAGTCTGGATGTAAACCTCAGGAAGGTCTAGTCATAGTCATAGTCATCAGGTTTAAAGACAAAATTAACACTCGTTATAAAACGAAAGTTTCCCTTTTTTTTGAAACTGCAAAACACAAAATGACAAAGTGAAATGACAAGTGAAGAGACCATTTAGTGAGCCTTTGTAATAATAATAGAGACATGAACTCAACATTTATATTTATATATTTTTAAGCCGTTTCTCTCATGTTGTGCAGAACAGCGCTGGCTCAATTTTGCAAAGACAAAATCCTTAAACTGAAACAGATCCACGGACGAACAGTTAACAAATATCCATACAGCAAATACAGAAACACACAGAAAGAGTCCAACATCATCTGAAAGTCTGGAGAAAAGACACACATTAATAAATTAACATTCCTCTTATCAGGGTGATGTCAAACATGACGTCCATAATATATATAATATTATCAAATTATGTCTCACTGAAAAGTAAAACATCCAGAAACGAAATTTCCCAGAAAGGTCAGTTGGTCCACACTTTTGAATTGATCTTTGTATTTAAGATCTGCCACAACTACACATAACAAAGACTAGATCAATTACATTTAAAAGTTTGAACAACATGTGTGGAAATCCCTTTTTATTCTGTATTCTCATAAATATTTTATTGATATTAAATAATGGCTAAAATTGTTTTTGGTCCATCACTGTTTATTTTATTTGTGAATTAATTATGGGAGGTTTCCTGAACAGACAGTGAACATTATTTTTTTTTGCAGATTATATGCAATTATTTTTGTCATGGTAAGAATTTTTAACAACTTTTAAATTTTAAATTGAAACCTTTAAAGCTGAATTTTTAACAACTGAATTCTGTGTACTTACAGCTTATGATAAATGATGTTGAAATTGAAGAATATTACGAATAAATAATATTTAAAAATAAATGGTCATTAAATTAAAGGCACTTGAATTTAAACTGTAAATTTGATAAAATAAAAATACTTCTTAACCTTAAAGTATCCAAAAGTGTTTAAAGAAAACCAATATGCCAATCTTATGTGAGAAAAGTTTAAGCTGATTTAATTTGATGAACTAATATGAAAATGTATAATCAGAATGGCATGTTGGCATTAACAGTACAGGCATTTTTAACAGTGTTTAAAAAAAAACAAAAAAAACCCCAGCAAAATAGAAGTAATTAGTAATAATTATTGAACGACAAAAATATCTTAATATGAGCAGCAGAATGGTGAGAATCACATGACTCTCTTGACTCTTTTATTCAAGATAAATTTTTTTTTATGAAATTAATGGATCAAAATAAATTTCTAAATCAACTGGTGAAACATCTGTGAACTGCAAAATTTAGGGACTGTAGAGGTGCCACTGGCTGCTTGATTGGAGAGCATCTGTAAATAAAACAATTACATGAAAAATGAACATATTATATGATAACTTCATGGGGTGGCTAAGCAGCCTTGGATGCATATAGCATATATGGGATGACTGTAGTAAATGTAACAGAATCAAAATGTTGTGCTTACATTCACCTGTGCATTGCATCCTTGCCCACTTGTAAACAGGAAGTGGGATCCTCACAGCTATATACATCGTTTTCACTTTTCACGCTCACTTTTCTACTCTCAACACATCATCCAGCCGAACTTCTCATTTTCTGCTCATTCATTGGTTGTTCTTTAGGGTTTCTAAGCTTCATCCCAGAGCTATAATGACTCCTGACATTAAGAAGTTTACATGTTGTTAAGTTTTTGTATGAGACACTCCAGTAGCTATTACATTATATGATATATTTGAAAAAAACTTCTCTCTAGGTCGTGGCTTCTTGTTTAGCCACTGTTCTTGTTACACTGTGGTTGTACGGGACGTATATGTCCCGTTGCGAAACACCATATCCGAAGCCAAACAGTCCTTGGGAAAATCCAGAGGGCTACATGTTGCTTGTCTCTTTAGATCTACAGCACAGTAATCCACCTGCTCTGCGTCCAGCCCGGTCTCCAGCCACCGGAAACAAACAATGCGCTGGAACGAGCGCCGGAAATTGTCCGACACGAAGCCGTATAGGATAGGATTGGCTCCGCTGTTGGCGTAGCTGAGAATGACGAAAAGCTGAGTGACCATAGGGTCTGGGGGCCGATGGAAAACACTGACCAGCTGGACGATGTAGAAGGGCATCCAGCAGAGGACAAACACTGCCACAACCAGCAGCACCATGCGGGTGATCTTCTTCTCGGAGCGCCGCCTCTGCAGCCAGCCTGCTTTCAGCCCCACCGCTCGCATCCTGGCCACCATTAAACAGTAGCACAAGCAGATGGCTCCGACCGGCAGCAGGAAGCCCAACAGGAAGGTGTACACCACGAATGCTTCTGACCACGCCGACTCAGGCCACAAGAAGTTACAGTCCACACCACCATCCTGCGCCGGGACAGTGTCTGCGAAGATAATGATGGGCAGGATGACGATGAGCGACAGGCCCCAGACACACACATTCACCACTTTGGCTACGGTGGGTCTTCGGTAGCGGGCGGCCTTGATAGGGTGGACCACCGCTACGTAACGGTCCACACTGAGCACAGTCAGGCAGAAGATTGATGTAAACATGTTGATGCCATCGACACTCAGCACCAAGCGACACATCAGAGACCCGAAGGGCCAATGACGGACGGCGGCTGATGTGGCCAGAAAAGGAACGCTCAGCATGAACAACTCATCAGCGATCGCTAAGTTCAGGATGTAAATGTTCGTGGCTGTTTTCATTTTGGCATACTTCAGAATGACGTAGATGACCATGGCATTGCCGGTGAGACCTACACAGCAGACAAGAGCGTAGATGGACGGGATGATGATTTTACTGGCGTCAGGCTCCTGGTAGTAGTCCTCATAGTCCATACTTGTGTTATAGGGCAGTCCTGTTGGATAAGACCCATAGTCCTGGCTCCCATTGAAATCCATGGTCTTTTTTGTGGCTATGTGATGCTAACTTCTTGGAATTCAGAAAAGCACAAATTACCAAAAAACAAAAACAAAACTGTAGGTCATGCACCCCTGCAATAGTATGGATAAGGACAGTAATACTTTACTATTTATTCAATAACTCTGTTTCTGTGAACTATCAGTAAACCCGTTCAGCACAGGAAGTATATGGCGTAGACATTGGATATAAGTGTTTTCACACCCCGATAGTCTGGAAAGATCATATTGGAGCTTTCTAAATGTTAACAAATTAGTCAGTGTTATGTTATTTTGTTAAAAATAAGGAAGGTTTCCTTTGTTAAAGTCACCCAAGAAAGAAAAGGCTCCTCCTTCTCAGAGTCCACATGTCCTTCTTCTTGTTTTTTTTTTTTTTTTGTAACTGCTTGTCAGCAAATTCTCTCTAAAATTCAGACAACATTCTTTTTTCTCTTTGCTATAGAATAAAATTGCAGAAATGCTCCCAAGGCACTGACTATATGCCCTGATTCTCAGTCATATGGCGCTCCATTTTCTTTTCTGAGTAAACATCTTATGGCCCATCTGTTCCAGAGAGCAGAGTTGTGACAAAAAGCACGGTACATAGAAAACACTCCATCTGCTGATTGAAATGAGGCTCTGGCAGGTCAATTCCCAACGAGTGTCCACTTAGAAGAGGTTGTGCTGCTCGGCTGCTGCACTCATATGGTCTCAATCAGTCTCACGGATGTTGCAGAGTGCAGAGAACTGACGAGGTGTCTGCTGAAGCTGCCTTTCAGGATATATTGTGACCTGAATCAAAAGAAAACAAAGAAGTGTAATTTAGTTTGCCTCTAACACACACACTATCAGAGTAGCAGTGAGTCATACGTAGGGCTGGGTATTAGCAAGGACTTGATACTTGAGTATTAATACGATACATTGTGAGATTGTGATATTCTACAAAGATCACTGAGAAATTTTAAATTTATGCTGTGGCTCAGTGGGTAGAGCAGGTTGTTTAGTGATTGGAACGTTCGAATCCCGGCTCCTCCTAGGTCCTTGAGCTGAACCCCAATCCTGCATGACAGCCTCTGGCATCAGTGTATGAATGAGTGAATGGGGCATGTAGTGTAAAGTGCTTTGAACTGTCGGTTTACTGGAAAAGTGCTATACAAATGCAACACCAACACCATTATACACATAAATATACTGTATCTACACTAAGAGGTATTAAAAACACAACATTGTATTTTTTCGATATTAATTTGAATTTTCTTAATTTATTGGGCGACTTCACTTGGTATGATACTGAACATGAATGAACAAAAGCAACAATAGAAAAATGAATCGACATGGATTACAAATGTCAGTATCTTGTGTGATCGTCGTGGCATAGACATGATGAGCGCGTTGATTTCGGCCACTGGAATCGCTTCCCGCTCTTCCAAGAGTGCAGTACGGAGATCAGCAACCGTCACCGGCAGTGGAACACGACGCCGTACACAGCGATCCAGATTGTCCCAAAGGTGTTCAATCGGATTCATATCCGGGGAATAAGGCCAGTCCATAACCTGCACATTATGTCTGTGCATAACGTGCCTGCAGGCGTGAGATAGTGCATCTGTGGACGCCAAAATGCCTGGCTACCCTCGCTTCGGTCGTTCCGGATCTCAGCATACCAATGGCCTGCTCCCTCATATTTGCTGCTAAGCGTGGCATGGTGACCGTCTGTGACAGCTTGCATTTTTCCTCCGGGTTTTTAAAGCCTTGACCAGTTGAGCTCAAATCTCCAAAAGAAGTCATAGTATAGTATATTAGGGCTGTCAAAGTTACCAAGTTTATTTCAAGGTGGATTCTGGATTTGTCCCAAAGCATGACTTTGTTGGGTGTGAGGAAAAACATATATTAAAAAATTAAAAATCCATATCATATCAGAAGAAAAAGTATTGTGATATATTGCCATACTGATATTTTTTCCCACCCCTAGTCATACGATGAGAGGACCCAACTCTGCAGCAGTTTTACTGATACAGCCCTACATTTACCAGGAATGTATAGGTGCATTTCTATCTATTTCTATTTGACAGGCTCAAAATAATGTGTCATATCCACACACAGGCTCTCAGCAGCAACACTTATGACCAACAGGCTATGAGTAATGATTTAGTACTGGACACTCACCTGCACAGGTCGTTTCTCTTATTTCGGGGTCAGACATCTAGTGGATTGATATCTCTGTGATTAAACTTTCACTTAAAGGCACATGACTGGTAGTAAAGTCAAAAATAATTTGCAGATAAGTTGATAAGTGTTGTAGAACAGTTTGAAGAGTAGGTCTACTCTAACTCAATGTCAGGGCATTTTAAAGACCACATTTGTGCACTGTTGGAGGACCTGAGCCCCCCATGAGCTAGACCTGTGCCAGGATTTTGAACCATGCATCCCTAATACATAAAAAGTAACCACATCAATTTCAAAAGAATGGTAAAAATGTGACTTATGAGAAACTTCAGTGTGTGATATTTTCAGTTGGAATGACAAACATCAATTTAAGTGTCCTCCCAACACAAGGTGACTGCATTTAAATAGTTAATAACTTAATAAAGATTAATGGCACATTTGATCACATAATAGCTCATGTTCTATTTCATATTAAGAATAGTTTTGAGTATGAGTGATGCTCACTGAGCTGTCATTGTTTTACAGCCATTTATTTTGCAGTGGTTGTGACTTTATTACTTTTATGGTCTCACCATAGTTTTGAGTGAA
Organism: Synanceia verrucosa; assembly: GCA_029721515.1. Classification (NCBI taxonomy): domain Eukaryota; kingdom Metazoa; phylum Chordata; class Actinopteri; order Perciformes; family Synanceiidae; genus Synanceia; species Synanceia verrucosa. The sequence continues at coordinate 16,387,340 of CM056569.1, read as the reverse complement.
AAAATGAGGCAGAAATAATTATAAAATGAGCTCAGTCACAAAGTAATATGAGGATGAAGGGATGATGAATATCAGCATCAATCACTCGCTGTTCATGTCATCTTATCTGTGCTGCTGTGTCTGTCATCAGATATGAACTGCTTTATGGACCCAACAGCGACCACACCTTATTTCTCATTTTAGTGAAAACTGAAAAAAGTAGCTACACAATTGCCATGTCCATGAATATAACTGCTAATTGTATGATTGGACGTTTTGTAACAGCATATCATAGCATGGAGATGATCCCATCATGCGGTCTCATTGTATTGTGGTACAAATGTGTTCATATTGTCACATGTTAATCCCAAGGGGGAGTTGTGGGTTCTCCAAGTGAGGACCACCTCCGCGTTCAAAATGCAATTCCTGTCCGGCCGCTGGGGGCTGGCTCCAGAAGTGAGCACTTCTCCATTGACCGCCATGTTAAAAAAGCCAACTTTACAGCATTAAAAAACATATTTACAGCCTGGTACATTTTAATTTTTTGGTCTCTACAATAGTTTAGTTTTTAAGTGTAGTTTTTTCTGGCAATATGGCGTGTTGTGGGTGGTGTATTAGTTAGCACTGTCGCCTCACAGCAAGAAGGTACCGGGTTCGATTCCCGGCCCGGGGCCTTTCTGTGTGGAGTTTGCATGTTCTCCCTGTGTCTGTGTGGGTTCTCTCTGGGTACTCCAGCTTCCTCCCACCATGGGGATTAGGTTAATTGGTTAATTTAAATTGACCATAGGTGTGAATGTGAGTGTGAGTGGTTGTCTGTCTCTATGTGTCCTGTGATGAACTGGAGACTTGTCCAGGGTGTACCCTGCCTTCCACCCTAAGACAGCTGGGATAGGCTCCAGCCCCACCACGACCCTATGAGGATAAGCGGTAGGTAATGGATGGATGGATGGATGGCGTGTTGTGCTGCTGACTGTACGAACTGACCGTCAAAGATCCTCTGTTGCATTTTTTTCGGTGTGTAAATATCTAGTACTATTTTACCCACAGACTGTATAAAATAGATTTTACCTGGATGTTGGCACTTATTGGCATGTATCAGCATATTTTGCTGCTGGCTTAGGATGACTTAGGACTCATGGTCCCTGCTGATACAGATAGATGACCAGAGCACGTTGAATCTGTTTAGTGTGGGAATACAACCTTATTTCGTATCATTGTTCTGTTCAAAAAGTCTGACATTGCATGGACAGAGATGCTCTGTCAGAAATGCTGCTATGCTGAATAACATTAGTGGATGGAGGCAGTGTTGAAACCCGGTAAATAACATATTAAACAATCGTTTCACAGTTAAATAGTATAAATGAATTTTCCCCCACAACTCCACTAAACCCAGCAGCTCCACCTAAAACCTCTCAATCTGAAGAGGTGATTTTTAAAACACAGCAGCAGCATTATGGTCTGTTTTTGCTGCTGGTAGCTGCTTATTAGCCTAGCCTAGCTGAATAGCCTTAAGGCTGGAATATACTTGTCCGACTACGTAATAAGTTATCCGACTACGTAGCTACGGAGACCCCTCGAGCCCTCGCACTTCTCCGTCGTGATGCGTGTTGTGCAGCCCTGCGCTGAAATGCAACCCCTCGGAAAGTGAAGCAATTCACCTTAATATCGCAGATAAAAGCAGGGGAAAATACTATTTTGTGATTTAATTATTTGTGAGGGAGATAGAAGAGAACAACATTAATTGCTTTCAGTCTTTAAAACTCCTCTTCCTCTTCGGAGACGACGGAGAGGCTCTCCGGCGATGCAGAGGGCTCTCCGTCTCTACGTATGGCACTTTACGGAGTACTATAAATTGGCCTTTAGGCTAGCTCTGTTAAGTTGAGTTCAGTGGGCAGGATCTCGGCCGGCTGACCCATAAAGTTATGCCTCTCTTCCAAATATGGAAAGTACACGCCCACTAAAATCCAAGATGGCGCAGTTCAAATGCCCATGACAGGAGCACAAAACGGACTCCCCCAAACCAATGGGTGACATCATGTGTGCTACAGCCATTCTTTTTACAGTCTATGGTTAATATATGATATGAAGAGAATGTGCAGTGTTGATTTTGTTGATGAAAAAAAAATTCTGACGGCAATGAGATGATAACTAAATAAAAAATAATCTATAATGACGACAATAAAAACTGATCTGGGGATGCAGATGTTTACATAAAAATCCAATCAAAAAAACAGATGTCATGTGACCTGACATACTGTGCTGCTGGGTGGAACGATGATCATTAACTTTGCTTACTACTTTATATACCATATTTCTATACTATCCACTTGGAAGTGTCACTGCAGGACAGCCTGAGGTCAGACCAAGAGTCCTGGAGAAGGGCTTTAAAACACCTCAGGTCCAGACCTTATGCCATCACTGCTAAGCATGGCCATCTGAGGGTGCAGACAGCACATGGGATTTATTATAATACTAAAATCAATATCAAGTCCTCCACTTTGGTCTTTTGTGGAAAGTAACAGACATATTTTTTCCTCTGAGACTTGGGTTGATATGTCTTTAGTTTAAAATAAAAACATATCACAACAGATGTGTTACATTTTAACTAAACAATATATGTCGACTAAAAGTGGACTAAAACGCAATAAAATTCAGATGACTAAAACATGACTATGATGAAGACTAAATCAGACTTTGCTGTCCAAATGAGCAGTGGTGATGTGACAGTGAAAGCTAAGCAGACCTCGGTGAATCAGCGTCAGTGCAGGTTTTATCAGTCCTGACTGCTGACCTGTCACTTCCTCCCCTCACACTGAATGTCTTCTCTTTGTCTGGTAATCTGCATGCTGCCAGCACTATAGGATTGCACCACAACAAATTATGTTCACATGCAACTATTTAGCATTGTGCTTTTTGAGTAAAGTGATGTCACTGGAAATTGACTTTAATGACTGGATTCTACAGCTGGTCATGTATGAATAATAGAGAAACCAGTGCTGACTACTAGTTTTTAGTTTTGGAGCATGAGCCCAGGACACTGCTGCTGACACTTAATGCTCTCCATCCTCAGCTATGCCCTCCAGTGTGGAGCTATTAACACTTTTTGATGGGGTCAGATGATAAACTGTACAAAATAAACAACGTCTGCAGTACGCTGACGACTTTACTTTTTATATCATTGCCAACCGTGGCGGAGCAGTGGCTAGATGGTGATGATTTATTACTGCCTGCTGCACAAAAGAGTCATAAATTGTGGAAGCTTGTGTTTAGAATTCAATGGTAATAATTTGTATTCAGTGTTCAGAGTGGTGTTTTAGTGATGGGAAGGCTTTTCAAAGATTTGTCTCCTCTGGTTCGGCTCCCTAAAAAGAGCCAGCTCTTACTGCTCCTCAGTTAGCATCACTCTGAAAAGTTATGAATAATTTGTGTGTTGGTAAGCGATTTTTCATTCACTGTTTTCAATGAAGCCTTGTGTTTACAGTTACTATTGTTGAACATTTTAATCAAACTATTAGAGTTTTAGTCTAGTCTTTGTGTCAAACTGTTATTTTGATTTTTATTAGTTTCAGTCACGTTCATACTCTTTTTGTCGAGTCAAGTTTCAGTCGACTAACAGTCTGAGCATTTTATTCTGATTTTAGTCAAAATAATTAACGACTATTTTAGTCTAGATTTAGTCAATGAAAATAGTATTTTAATCTCTTTTTAGTAATGTAATTCTATTCAGCCCCGTCAATATAGTACAATGACCTAGTATAGTATAGACAAAACCATTTTTTTCTTTTAGTCAAATCAGTTGTATTTTATTATTATGTTATAAACTCAAGAATATATCCATTCCAGACATGGAAGATGCTCTGCTCAGCATAGTTATTGTTGAACAAACAAACATTAAGACACACACACAAACATTTAAATAAAATAAATACATAAAATACCATCACATGACTGACATAAAAATATCAATACGTTATTAATTTTGTTATTATCATTTGGTTATTTTGTGGCCGCATTTCTCCCCATTTTTTTTCCACGACACATTCCTTTTGTTTTCTACTTGGATGTAATCAAAGTATGTCCACATATCATTACTTGTTTTTCTCCTCTGTGCATTGCGACAAACAGCAACACAGTTGATGTTATTTTAGCTCGTCTGGCTTTTGTCAATGAAAATGAAAAGACATTTTAGCACAGTTTTTATTTTGTAAACCACATTAAGTCTTGTTTTTAATCGTCAACAATATTGCATGACATATTTAATTATAGTTATCGTCACACAGCCACCATTTACGTCTCGTCTCGTCTTCGTCACGTGATAGAGGTTTGTTGATGACAATATTTCTTCATGAATAATTTTCACTGACAAGAGCAGCACTATATATTTATCTGATGAGGTGGGTTCGAATCCCGTTATTGTTGAGTAATATTTGGGAAACGGAGGGTTGCTGGTTCAAGTCCAGTTCGGACCAAGTCTGGGGAGTGGACTGGTAGCTGGAGAGATGCCAGTTCCTCCTCCTGGGCACTGCTGAGGTTAATAAAGTAATTCATCTTTCTCTAACTTGTTGTCTTTGGAGCGCCTGTCCTTCTCTCACATAATGGTATGATCATAGACTGTAAAAAGAATGGACGTAGCACCCGTGACGTCACCCATTGGTTTGGGGCAGTCCTTTTTGTGCTCCTAACTGCGCCATCTTGGATTTCAGTGGGCGTGTACTTTCCATATTTGGAGGAGAGGCGGTGACTTTACGGGTCAGCCGGCCGAAATCCCGCCCACTGAACTCAAGTTAACTGCGCCGAACTGAGCTAGCTGAAGGCTAATCAGCTAGGCTAGGCTAACAAGCAGCTACAGGCAGCAAAAACAGATCGTAATGCTGCTGCGTTTTAAAAATCACCTTTTCAGATTGAGAGTTTTTAGGTGGAGCTACAGGGTTTGGTGGACTTGGTGGAGTTAGGGGGTCATTTGTACTATTTAACTGTGAAACGATCGTTTAACATGTTAGTTACCGTGTTTCAACACTCCATCCACTAACGTTTATCCAGCACAGCAGCCGCTTTCTGACGGAGCATCTCTGTCCATGCAATGTCGGACTTTTTAAACAGAACAATGATACGAAATAAGGTTGTATTCCCACACTAAACAGACTCAACATACTCTGGTCATCTATCTGTGTCAGCAGGGATCATGAGTCGGCAATAAAGTCTTTATAAGCCAGCGGCAAAATATGCCGACACATACCAATAAGTGGCAGCATCCAGGTAAACTGTATTTTACATAGCCTATGGGTATTGAGTAAAATAGTACTAGATATTTACACACCGAAAAAAATGCAACACACAATCCTTTGACAGTCGATTAGTACAATCAACAATCCCCATGCATGTTTTTGGATGGTGGGAGGAAGCCGGAGTACCCGGAGAGAACCCACGCAAACACGGGGAGAACATGCAAACTCCACATCGGGAACCGGGTACCTTCTTGCTGTGAGGCGACAGTGCTAACCACTACACCACCGTGCCGCCCACACACACCATATTGCCAGAAACAAACACAGACCCCTGGGTGTAGCCTAGCCTAGCTCAGACGACGCTTTAGCAAAGAGCTAACTGCCGGTAGCTGTCTGTGAACCTGTCACTCAACGTAACCACGCCCTAATTTATGCAAGAATTTTAAGCCGAAATAACACTAAAACGGTTGTGGTAAAAAAAATTTCACCCACCTCACAGTGTTCACAGAGGTGGGAACTATCGGTAGAGACCAAAAAATTAAAATGTACCAGACTGTAAATATGTTTTTTAAAGCTGTAAATTCGGCTATTTTAACATGGCGGTCAATGGAGAAACGCTCACTTCCGGAGCCAGCCCCCAGCGGCCGGATGGGAATTGCAGCTTTTTGAACGCGGAAGTGGTCCTCACTTGGAGAACCCACAACTGACCCCTTGGGTATGATCCTGGTTTGTCCTTGCATGTGATTGGCTGCGTGATGAGCGCATCAAAATAAAGTCCCTACCCTGCCTGAACGAATATGCTGTATGTTGTTATCGTGGGTTCATTCACTGACCCACAGTCTTCCCACATTTTCATCTGAGGCAACCATAAAAATAGAACAGGAGTAGTACTACTGTATAACTATTTATTTTTCCAAACAACAAATCAGTTGTACCTGCACAGAGCAAACTGTGAAATGTGACAGAGGAGAGGAAAACACAACAGAGTGCTATGGAAATGAACTTTCTACTACAAAGCTCATAGTTGCTGTTGAATTTAAAGGGATGTTGCGTAAACCACACAAAAGAAGGTTTTTGCTCTTTGCTTCTTTGTGTAGCTCCAAGTTTCAGTCAAAACAACATTTCCCACATGTTGGAAGAGAAACACTGTTCAGGGACGGTGCTGCTATAAAAAGCAGCCTGCAGTGCTGCAGTGAGAGCAAAAGCTGCATCCATTACAAGCTAATCCCCTTCAGTGCAGTTCTGAGCTGCTCTCTATGGTTTATTTAACAGTCTTTAATGGGCACAGACTTCTCTGTACATGGACAGCATGAAAGCTGCTGCACAGAAATAAGATTTGTCTAAAATTACAATCATCAACAATCACAATGGATACTGCTTTCAATTAACCCATTTTTGGGCCTCTGTTGTTGTGAAGAGCTGAGGAACAGCCTTATCTGAGAAAGACACATTGGGAAACAGAATGGTGTAGAGAACATTCATCTTGTCTTGAGGGAGGACTGGAACAAATTAGATGCTAGAAACTAAAAATTTGTTTTGCCCTTTAGGTCTAAGCCAGGTTTTTGAGTGTGTGAGTCAGACTTGGATGGTCTACACTGGTGTTTGGATGGTCTGGTCTGATATTTATCTCTTTATGCTGGTTTTATGTTGTCTGTGTGTTTCTAAATGGCCATGAAGCTTCTTTATTTGTGTCGACCGCGTTTTACTCTTTCAGTGACGTTGACGTGTTTGTACGTCATTCATAATACACCACTTGAGTGCCAGTGACTTATATATATACACATCAAAGTGTTTATTCAGCAGGCAACAGGCACAAGAGGGCGCTCTCACACATCCTGTGAGTAATACTGGGGCTTCTGGGATTTGTAGTCAAAGCATAAAGAGATGGTATACACCAGTGTTTCCCAACCCTGGTCCTCAGGGCACACTATCCTGCATGTTTTAGATGTAACCCTGCTCCAACACACCTGATTCAAATGATCAACGAGTCATCAAGCTCTGCTGAAGCCTGATAACGACCCACTGATTTGAATCAGGTGTGTTGGAGCAGGGTTACATCTAAAACATGCAGGATAGTGTGCCTTGAGGACCAGGGTTGGGAAACACTGGTATACGCCACAGAGATCAAAACAGGAAGTGGGGATGATTGAGATTAGAGAACAAAACAAACAGAATCTGGACAAAAAGTGGTGATTTTGGTGAAAGTGTCCTCTACTCTACCTCTGATAAAACAAGAATGGAACAAGATAAAAACAAACATTTTTTTCATGATGAAATAGAGAGTTTCTTCTTTCATTTGAGCTACTCAGTGTTTTCAGAGACATAGTACAAAATATTCTGTGCGTCTAGAAAGATCAAAGTGGGCAAAAACGCTGGAACAAGGCACTTCCTGTTTCATGAAAGGGCAGGCACTCAATGAGTAAATGCTCATCACTCGTGGCCTGCATTGGTGAGTTTGATTGTCTAAGCCGTATATTTGGTGGTGTAGAAATTGCAGTCATTGGTTCCTGAGCTGATCTTTGGTGTCGTTGGTCTAAGAATGTCTTTTGAGGGTCTAATATGGGCTTTTGGTCATATGAAAAGGTGTCCATCAGGCCTCTTGCTTCACCTGTGTGCAGTCAGGTACAGGGTCAGCTGATGTCCCTGATCATCAACACCTTTTATTCCAACAAAAGGGAGCTCATCTCCAACGCCTCTGATGCTTTGGACAAATTTCACTATGAATTTACACTTGGCACAATGCATCAGTGTGCTGGTGGGGGGTCTCACTTATCTCTGCTTCATAGACTCAGGAGGTTGTTCATGTTTACATTTAGCTTCAGATTTTTGTAAGGTTTAACAACCTTACATGAAATATTAGAAGTCTGTTTGCAACCTGATGGTGATCATTTCTGCAGATGGTCTTCTCCCTTGGTTTGCTCATATCCCTGTGTGATGGTTTGGTCTGGTTGGGGGGAGCCAGGAGTACATATACTATATTGCCCAAAGTATTCGCTTACCTGCCTTGACTTGCATATGAACTTAAGTGACATCCCATTCCTAATCCATAGGGTTCAATATGACGTCGGTCCACCCTTTGCAGCTATAACAGCTTCAACTCTTCTGGGAAAGCTGTCCATAAGGTTTAGGAGTGTGTTTGTGGGAATTTTTGACCATTCTTCCAGAAGTGTATTTGTGAGGTCACACACTGATGTTGGGCGAGAAGGCCTAGCTCTCAGTATCTGCTCTAATTCATCCCAAAGGTGTTCTATCGGGTTGAAGTCAGGACTCTGTGCAGGCCAGTCAAGTTCATCCACACCAGACTCTGTCATCCATGTCTTTATGGACCTTGCTTTGTGCACTGGTGCACAGTCATGTTGGAAGAGGAAGGGGCCAGCTCCAAATTGTTCCCACAAAGTTGGGAGCATGGAATTGTCCAAAATGTCTTGGTATGCTGAAGCATTCAGAGTTCCTTTCACTGGAACTAAGGGGCCAAGCCCAGCTCCTGAAGAACAACCCCACACCATAATCCCCCCTCCACCAAACTTTACACTTGGCACAATGCAGTCCAACAAGTATCGTTCTCCTGGCAACCACCAAACCCAGACTCATCCATCAGATTGCCAGATGGAGAAGTGTGATTCGTCACTCCAGAGAACACGTCTCCACTGCTCTAGAGTCCAGTGGTGGCATGCTTTACACCACTGCATCCGACGCTTTGCATTGCACTTGGTGATGTATGGCTTGGATGCAGCTGCTCGGCCATGGAAACCCATTCCATGAAGCTCTCAGTGCACTGTTCTTGAGCTAATCTGAAGGCCACATGAAGTTTGGAGGTCTGTAGTGATTGACTCTGCAGAAAGTTGGAGACCTCTTCACACTATGTGCCTCAGCATGCACTGACCCCGCTCCGTCAGTTTACGTGGTCTACCACTTTGTGTCTGAGTTGCTGTCGTTCTCAAACACGTCCACGTTCTTATAATACAGCTGACAGTTGACTGTGGAATATTTAGGAGTGAGGAAATTTCACGACTGGATTTGTTGCACAGGTGGCATCCTATCACAGTTCCACGCTGGAATTCACTGAGCTCCTGAGAGCGACCCATTCTTTCACAAATGTTTGTAAAAGCAGTCTGCATGCCTAGGTGCTTGATTTTATACACCTGTGGCCATGGAAGTGATTGGAACACCTGATTATGATTATTTGGATGGATGAGCGAATACTTTTGGCAATATAGTGTATATGAAGCATCTTTGGCAGTGGTTGACAACTTGATGAGAGGCTGTTTGAGGCTTTATTTTGTTCTTATATGATTTCCTGGGACTTTGTTGCTCTTTATCAATTTGTATTTATTTTTACAAAAGCCTTCATTTCTGCCTCCTGACACTGTTTCTCAAAAAAAACACCTTACTGCCTCACTCTAAATATATACCCAGTCTTTAAAGTTTACAGCATGTTAGAAACAAAAGCTTTCCCCTCTCAAACACTGGAGAAAAAACAGGATGATATTAATTGGGAAATGAACCTTGAAGAACAAGCAGTGCCACCCACCACTGCTGAAAGGGGGCCTATCAATGCGATGTGGAGGGGTTAAGACATTTTTCTGCAGACGTCTACTGAAAAACAGCATGACAAAAACTCAGTTTTGCTTAAGGCCCCTTGTATATTTGTGTTATTTAAATAATTTAATATTCTGTTCAACTTGCACATCACAACATGCCTGAAAAAGACACCATTTTTGGATAAAGTTTGTATGTTTTTTCATTCTTTAAGCACCAGCACCATTTCAAAAGTACCGGTTTGGCACCGGTATTGGATAAAACCTTAACAATGCCCATCCCTAGTGTCCTAGTGTTGGGGATAACGCATTACAAAGTTCTGTAATCAGATTACATATGCGTGTAATGCCCTAACTATCGTTAACTTAGTAATCAGATTACAGTTACTAATCAAAAATCCTTCAACTGTCTTTATAACAGGAGGACAGCAAATCAAATCAAATGTCTCTTTTCCTGTTTGATCAGCTTTGATCATGATTTTGACTTTAGAGCTGGAGCTCATGAATAAAGATGAAGGACCTGGTTAAGACGTCTTTAGAGGGTGGAAATATGAACATTACTGAAGATTTGTTGATCGAAAGGAACCAGAATGAGAAGCATTTTACTGTGAAGGGCTGTTTGGACTGATGTTCACTGCTTCCTGTCAGCTTTAATAGAGGTCTAGTGTCTGTCCTCCTTTTATTACAATAAGGAGCTTTACTTTGAAATTACCTGGTGTTTGTTCTCCTTTTATTACATTAAGGAGCTTTACTTTGATTTTTTTCTGCTGTCTGTTCTCTTTTATTACAATAAGGAGCTTTACTTTGAAATTATCTGCTGTCTGTTCTCCTTTTATTACAATAAGGAGCTTTACTTTGAAATTATCTGCTGTCTGTCCTCCTTTTATTACAATAAGGAGCTTTACTTTGAAATTAACTGGTGTCTGTCCTCCTTTTATTACAATAAGGAGCTTTACTTTGAAATTATCTGCTGTCTGTTCTCCTTTTATTACAATAAGGAGCTTTACTTTGAAATTATCTGCTGTCCGTTCTCCTTTTATTACGATAAGGAGCTTTACTTTGAAATTATTTGCTGTCTGTCCTCATTTTATTACGATAAGGAGCTTTACCTTGAAATTATCTGCTGTCTGTTCTCCTTTTATTACGATAAGGAGCTTTACTTTGAAATTATCTGCTGTCTGTTCTCCTTTTATTACAATAAGGAGCTTTACTTTGAAATTATCTGGTGTCTGTCCTCCCCTTATTACAATAAGGAGCTTTACTTTGAAATTATCTGGTGTCTGTCCTTCTTTTATTACAATAAGGAGCTTTACTTTGAAATTATCTGCTGCCTGTCCTCCTTATGTTACAATGAGGAACTTTATTTTGAAATGATCTGCTGTATGTCCTTCTTTTATCACAATAAGAAACTTTATTTTGAAATTACCTGGTGCTTGTTCTCCTTTTATTAGAGTAAGAACCTTTACTTTGAAATTGTTTGGCAGTTGAGTTATCGTGTATCTCAGGTGATGTCACAGAGGAATCCAAAAGTAATGTAACTAGTAAGTAATTACTTTCATCAGAGAGTAATTTAGTCCCAAATCCAGACAGTAGAGAGTCGTGCACATGTGGCAGCTGTACAAACACTGATGGATGAGGAAGAAGAGACAGTTCAAAGTCATAATGAGTGTCCTGCTCCTCCACTCAGACCTTCACTTCCCTTCTGCCAGCTTTAATGACAGACAGTCATCCTTTTGAAGTCACATTAGTGCTGTTTGAAAGAAAGAATCTCTCATGTCTGTGTGTACGTACTGTATGTTAGGAAGACAGGGTGTACGGGGTTACATTATCTATATCCTGTGCTTCATTTATAAGCACCCATGGCTGCTTCTATGGCTCTATGTTTTACATAAATATCACTCAGATATTTGACCCCACAACCAGACATCCATTTGCTGGCCAGATAAAAGCCTTGAAGCCTTTGAATTTTTGGTCCATTAGTGGAGGGGCACTCAGGATGAAAACACTGATTAGTGAGTCCATCTGTCTGTCCAACACCAGGATGCACCAGCTATTAGCAAATCACTGCGTTGTGTAACGTCCTTCCCAAAATCCTACTGGTTAGCTTCATACTGGGGATTAAACTAACCAGTCCCAGCTTTGAATGTAAAGAGTTAAAAAATACAAAGCCAGATATCTTATTCCTTCATGATATTGTGGTAATTATTGTCTAAAAATGATTTATGCATCACACTGTTGCACTGGTGATATATTTTAAAAAGCTATTTATTTATCCTGCAGGGCATTACTTTCATATGTATACTCACACTGTAGTGAATTTGGTTTATCCCACTAAAACCATCCTGTTGCCCCAAATACTCACTAGAGCACCAAATAGGGATTAATCTGCACCTGAAAATAGTCACCATGCAATATTTCCTCCTGCTTGAATGATGTGTGCTAAAGGCTGCAGCATCCAGTGGTTTTAGGAACTCACCAAGCCTATTTTAAAATTAATATATATATATACTTTGATCCATTTGTAAAGATTTCTACAGTAGCACTCAATTCTGCTCAATATTAATTTGATTTCTTCATAAGAAGCAAAAAATGGTGTGTTTTTTAAGAATTGACAGGCGTAAAAATGTGGAACAAGCACACAGAAATACATAAATATGCCAATAGTGTCACTACTGAATCAATCATTCGTGTTTTTGCATTATTTAAAAAAAAAAAATGCGCGTACATAACGTGTGGCTCCAGCTTTTCATTGCAAACGAACATGGAGCAGAACGCCATCCAGATTGTTTGTGTGCTACCATGTCATGAAAGAACAAAACCTAAGTATGAGTGTTGTCGTTGCTGCTGCAGCCGCTGCTCATTTCAACCACGTCTGCTCTCATTGGCTGGAGCTCTTTTTACGTCAGTGCGACTCGACTGACAAGGCAAGATGTTCATTTTTTGTCAGCGCCAGCGAGCTTCTGACAGGCGTCTTTGAGGTGTTCACACTTAACGACAAAGACCTACGTAACGGACGACTTCCTTACTCCGATCTGGGGAAGGGGTGTGAAAAAACGTTGCTAACGTGCCGATTGGCTGAAAATCGTGTAGTGTTAACGAGGCTTTAGTGGTGAAGACTTTAGTAACGTGTGGAGCTGATGCTAGACATCAGTGATGCTGTCCAATCAAGGCAATGTAAACATGAATACTTTCTTTTTCCTTCAGAACTGCCTTAATTCTTGGTGTCAGACTTAACAAAGTGTTGGATAATTCCGCAAAGATTTTACTCCATATTGACATGATAGCATCACTCAGTTGCTGCAGATTTATCTGCTGCCCATCTATGATGAGAATCTCTGTTCCTCCACATCCCAAAGGATCTACTGGATTGAAATCTGGTGACTGTGGAGGTCATTGGAGTCCAGTGAACTCTGTCATGTTCTAGAAACCAGTTTGAGATGATCTGAGCTTTGTGACATGGAACATTATCCTGCAGGAAGTAGCCATCAGAAGATGGTCCACTGTGGTCATAAAGGGATGGACATGGTCAGCAACAATACTCAGGCAGACTACAGTATTTAAAGCATGCTCAGCTGGTACTAAGAGGCTCAAAGTGAGCAAAGAGAAAAAAACAATCAAACAGTCCCTGTCACTAATGTAATTAAGAATATATTACATACATTACCCAGCATCTCAGATACATATTCCCCATGTAATTGATATGCTCCCCACTAATGAACAGAGGTGTTGATGCTATTGTTTTTCTTCATGGACATGAATACAGCTTGTTTCTTCCTATAAATCAGGGCAGCACTGTGTCTGCGTTACTGCAGCACTTCATGCAACAGTCTAAAGAGAAGCAGTGAAAATAGCATACAGAGCTTGGCTGTCAACAGTGTGAATACTGTGTTATCTTACTGCCTGTATCTCTGTCTCTCTATTACCTACCTTTCCTCTCTGCTTTTCTTCTCTCCAACAGGCAAAATCCACACCTCCACTCTCCTGCTGCGTCTGATGACATCCTCCCCTCATCATCCCTTCAGCATCAAAATGTGCTCACTGGATGGAATTTACCAGCGAACTAAACAGGCAGTTTCCAGTGAAAAAGCTCTAAAATGCCTTGGTACTCTACCTGCTCAACACCAAACCAAAGACAGACATTTAGACCAGACCATGCCATGCTAACGACCTGTCAATCACAACCTAACCCTGGCCTACTGGGAGGTTGTCATTACTGTGCTTTGTGTGAAAGGCCTTTAAAGCTAATAGTCTGTTTGACTCTAAATGGGACCATAATTCACTAAATGAACATCAAGATGTGTCGAAGAAGACTTGAAACTAGAGACTGAGACCATGAACTCATGTTTACAATGTTTACTGAGAGAATACATGAAGTGAAAAATGGGTTCATTTTCTCATGGACTTCTATACAACAAGAGGAGGCGCCCCCTGCTGGCTGATAGAGAGAATACAGCTTTAAAACGTTTCAACATTGGCTTCACTTTTCAGACCTGGAAGTCACCAACTAGCTGAAAGAAAGTGAATAATGGACTGACAGCCATCAGATGGACACAAGCAGGACTCCAAAGTGGCCAAGAATGCTGTTAATATACTATACAGTACATTTTAAAAGTTGATATAACGAATAGGGTTAGCACTGTCGCCTCACAGCAAGAAGGTACAGGGTTCGATTCCCGGCCCGGGGCCTTTCTGTGTGGAGTTTGCATGTTCTCCCCGTGTCTATGGCTTCCTCCCACCATCCAAAAACATGCATGGGGATTAGGTTAATTGGCTAATTTAAATTGACCGTAGGTGTGAATGTGAGTGTGAGTGGTTGTCTGTCTCTATGTGTCCTGTGATGAGGTGGAGACTTATCCAGGTTGTACCCTGCCTTTCACCCTAAGACAGCTGGGATAGGCTCCAACCCCCCCAAAGACCCCAAAGCTGGAGAGGCGCCAGCTCCTCCTCCTGGGCACTGCCGAGTGCCCTTGAGCAAGGCACCGAACCCCCAACTGCTCGGGGCGCCTGGATAAGGGGCAGCCCCCTCACTCTGACACCTCTCCTCCAATGCATGTGCATGTGTTTGTTTCATGACTTGTGTGTGTAATGTGCAACTGAAAAAAGTTACTAACAGAGTGAAAAAATGTAATTTCCCCATTGAGGGATCAATAAAGTAAGTCTTCTTCTTCTTCTAACGGTTAACTCATTGAAAAAGTGCTTTGAGTCATATTTCAAGACCCACAGAATATTTTGTACTATGTCTCTGAAAACACTGAACAGCTCAAATGAAAGAAGAGACTCTCTATTTCATCATGAAAAAAATGTTTGTTTTTACCTTGTTCCATTCTTGTTTTATCAGAGGTAGAGTAAAGGACACTTTCACCAAAAATCACCACTTTTTGTCCAGAATCCGTCCATTTTGCTCTCTAATCTCGATCGTCTCCACTTCCTGTTTTGATCTCTGTTGCGTATACCCTCTTTAAGCTCTGACTACATCTCCCAGAAGCCCCAAAATTACTCACAGGCTGTGTTAGAGTGCCCTCTTGTGCCAGCCACTGAAAAAACACTTTGACATACAGTATATATACAACAATTGCACTCAATGAGTTAATATTTGGGTTTTCTTTTGTTTTAATATATTGAATCTCACTGAACATCACTATTTCATCTCATGCCATGTTAAGCACTTAAATCATGTTACATAATGTCCTATATCTATTTAAAGTTTCATAGAAAACCTGCTTCATGATACTGGTGGTATGGGATGATCAGTGTGACACAGCCTTTGTTTTATTGTGTGATTAATTTGCACGTCAGCTAGATATTTTTGTCTCTAACACTTTCACACTTTTATGTGAATAAAGTGACTTTTTTTTTACTGAAAGGTTGATTTTTCTGAGCGTCACACTGTTTCTAAAGGTTTCAACCTTTTTCTCCTTTCAACCTTGACAGGCAGCACAGAGCAGACTCCTTCTGTTCATATCTTTAATATTCAAAGCCCCATATATTTGAATATTTCATATTTGCTTTGTCATACAGGAGTCAGGACTTGGTGACTATATTGATAATTGTTAGAGAAAGCTATGAACCGAAATTATTTAGTATATTGGAAATGCTGTACTTTCTCTATCGTGGGAAGACTTTTAAGTGCTAATTAAAGAGTGGAGAGGTATAAAGAGGACTGTCATGATTTGTTCTGATACTATCAATACTCAGGGGATATTTACCTTAGCTTCAGTTGCTCCACATTTCTTTTACACATTTTCCTCCCAGAGGGCTGCCTCTGCTGCTCTAATGATCGTCTGACAAACCTAAAGGAGCATTTCGTCAGACTCAAACACTAAATTGATCCCCTGAGCAGAGCTGAAATTGCCCTCCTTTGAAAAAACGTTCACCCTATTTTCATAATCGTGGCACAGCGTGGGGAAAATGACCTGAGAGCACGCTTTGAAAAGCTCCTTCTTTCATTTGCATTCTGTTCGCTCTCTCTTGCTGTGGTGGCTACTGTTGACATGCAGGGCCTATTTTCAGCTCATTTCATGACATATCTGCAACTGGCAGTCTGGAGTGCAGTCTGTGATTAAATATGGAAAAGGCTTCAGCTACAAGAGGAGTTTGAAGAGCATCTGACAGTGAATGAACTACCGAACATCGTCTGGAAGATTAAATGGCTTTGCTCTCACAGGTTGGACAGAACTATGATTTAAAATTGATTTGAAGTGATAGCTATTACACCGTCATTCAGTTGAGGATGTCTGGTGATTTTTGCAAGAACATGTTCATGTTTTTACCCTTAATTTCAACTGAACTTGGAATGATATTGAGACCTGCCGAAACAGAGCTTCTTTTTTTGCTGATGGCAGAGCAGATCATGCAGGATATCCAGTTTATTTCAAAATAAAATAGTCTGTGTTCACAGCAGATCATAAAATTAGTGGGAAGAGATCTAGCCTGGCTGTAGCACTGCATAATCTTCAGATCAATTATCATTTCCCTGCAGATTATGTCTGGGTTTGATCCCCTTGGACTTGATTTCTCAGGAATTCCATCCTAGTCAATCAGTGAATGGTGGGGGACGGGGGGAGGCGGGTGTTAACGATGATGTCAAATGCACAGCATTTGCGTTGTAGTCTAGCTGGTTGTAGTTTGGCAACGGCGGTGGAGAAGTGAAGGAAGCCATTCAATCCGTTTTGGCTAGGTTCCCAAATATTCAGCAACTGAAGTCGAAGCAAGAGGAATGTTTAACCAGTTTTATTGCTGGTAAAGATGTCGCTGGAGCCTATCCCAGCTGTCTTAGGGTGAAAGGCAGGGTACACCCTGGACAAGTCTCCAGTTCATCACAGGACACATAGAGACAGACAACCACTCACACTCACATTCACACCTACGGTCAATTTAAATTAACCAATTAACCTAATCCCCATGCATGTTTTTGGATGGTGGGAGGAAGCCGGAGTACCAGAGAGAACCCACACAGACATAAGGAGAGCATGCAAACTCCACACAGAAAGGCCCCGGGCCCGGGATTCGAACCCAGTACCTTCTTGCTGTGAGGGGACAGTGCTAATAAAATCAGATATAATCATTTCAAACTTCAACGGAGTTCAACTCTCCCGTTTGAAATCGGTTCTCAATGGAGGAATGCCAGACCCTCTGTACGATAGTACGAGGGTTTGGTAAGACCAGGCTAGAAGAGACTGTGCAAAAGCGTTTAACTGTTTTCACCCTTTAACACCTAACGTGTCACCAGCGATACATCGCACATTCACACTTTGGATTACTGTAATTATGTAATGTTTGTACTATCAGAAAAAAATCCAAGGGTTTCAGAGAGCTGACATGTTGCGCTTTACAGTCAACATGGTGTCATTACAGTAATTACATTATCATCTCTCCTGGGAGCTTTGGTCCCTGTGGTTGAATAAAAAAAATCTAGTTTAAATTTTGTAGCTGATTTTTGCACATTCAGAGACAAAGACTCACACAATTGTATCTTAAATAGTTTTTATACTTTTCAAATTTAAAATTTAACATGTACATTTGTTTTGTGTTTTTCCACATTTTAAACTACTATTACACTCTTACAACATGCAGTTAATTGTAAATAATTTCCAGATATTGATATTTTCTGAGGCTCGGGTATTAAAGGGTTAACACCATGAACGAGGAGATGCTAATTGTGGAGGTCCAGAGCAATATTATAACATTACATTATCTATGAACTTGTTTGTCCTTATGATTCCAGCTGGCCAGCGGACAACAACAGACAGTGACAGACATCACGGTTCTTTCGCATTCAGTGTAAATTAGGGGTTATCTGAAACATATTTAAAAGGTGCTAAATTCAAACTTCACAGGATATCTATTGCCTCTACATGGCTCTCAATATGGTGACAGCTAAGGCAGCAGTGAGCAGCTAACAATGTGAGTCTGAATTGTTTTTCCAAACATCAGGTTTCTCTCGAAAAAGAGTCCAGAATGAGTAATGATGAGCTTCTCTTGTGCTGATTTAATTATCCTGTAGTGAACTCTATTAAATATTGCAGAAGGCTGAGTCTTGCTGAACTCTCCTGAGTCAATTTAAGAGGGAAAATAGATGTGGTATTTATATTATGTTTACTCAGTTGACACCTTCACACCTTCTCCCCGTCGCCTTAGGCCTGGGAATGCTGGATATAAAAGACAGCTTAACAATGCACACCATTAGTGAAAATATAAATTAAAACACGTCTGTCCTCAAGGGGCCTCGAATATTTTTCATATGGCTCGGGAATGGATGGGAACTGCTGAGTGTGGAAGAAGTGAGTAAGGTTTAGTGCTGCTGTGCCCTCAGGGTGTCTTAAACCTTTACTTGGCTATCATACACAGGTTCGGTTTGCCTTATCGGTCAGCACCAAACATGTTCCTCCTCCACCTTTTTCCTGAAAAACAACAGTCATAAGGCCTTTACACTCAGTCAGTAAAAGGTCAGCATCCTGTAGATTTGTGCAGGCAGAGCAACAACTACTGGGATCGCTGGCAGGCTGTGCTACTGTAAGCTACTTTCCTTTTAGATAGATGATCTGAGAGAATTTCAGTTCTGTCTGGTAAGTGTAGTGAATGTACTCAGGATTTTATTGTGAAAGGTAAAAGCAGGAGTGGAAAAACTGTATTAAGATTATATACTGTATATAAATAATGGACAGAGCTATCGTGATGTCAAACGTTAGTTTGTGAACAACGGAAATGAAGCCCATATGGAAGTAAAACTTCATTCTCTCCAGCAGCCAGCAGGGGGCGATACTGGTGGAAGTCTGTTTGTATCGAAGTCAATGGGAAAATGACCCTTTTCTCTTCTACTGTATTACTTCTTTAAACACTATAAATATGAGTTTATGATCTGAATGGTTACTTTAAATCATGTTATAATACAACAAGGTGTCATTTACTGAATTATGGTCAAATATACGGTGAAAAAAACACATAAAGCAGGAGCAGCTTTGGGGCGTGGCTACAGGTGTGATTGACAGCAGAGACCTGTCAGCTCTGAGGAGCAGCTCTGATGGTCTGAGCTCATATTTCCTTCATCTGAAGAGTCACTGGCACCGTTTACCAGTAAGTAACGTTATGTTGAGCCACAATTAGCATTCCGCCTAATATCACAGTTAATGTGAATTACAGAGACTCATCTCTAACCAAGCTAGCTCGCTAGTGCTAGCGTTAGGTGATAACATATACCGGTACCGGTGTAATATATATCTATGTTTATGTCTACCTTCCTGTCTGTGAAGAACCTCCTCAAAGTACATTGTGAGATTTGTTCCCATTTTATTTTTTTCATCATGAGTGTGGAGTTAATGTTACCATCACATTAACACATGCAAGCAGCCTGGTAACGGTAACAGTACCGTTAGCATAGCAACCGCTATGTTATCAGCTAACACTAGCATTAGAGAGTTAGCTTGAATAGAGATAGGCTTCCATAATTCACATGAACAGTGATATTAGCTGGTTAATTGTTAATTGTGGCTCAACATAACGTTACTTACTGGTGAACGGTGCCAGTGTCTCTCCAGATGACGGAAACATAAGCTCAGACCATTGTGGTGTGATCTATGTGTAAGCACTATGCCAAGACACCAGAGGGCGGTCTTACATGGGAACAGCAATGTATGTTACATATAGAGCCACCCCTGAGTTGTTGTTCAGAGGAATACTAGTCTGGAAGTAAAGACTCAATATCGGGAAATCCATCTCAGCATTCTTTATTATAATCCAAAGAACCCAACTCACATGGTGTCAGATGTGGCACAGCGATGAAGGGAAGGATAAAGAGCAACATATACGAGAAGTAAACAAGCAGTGGACTAACTGAAGTCACGCTTCATCAAGCTAGCAAGTATGTCGCAAGAAAGGGAGCAACAGCCAGCGCAGGCTGCGCAGCAAGCCACGTTCTCGATAAATCCACCCGAATCTTTCTACTTTTCGAAGCCACACGACTGGGAAAAATGGATAAGACACGCTTCCGAGTGGCCAGCGATTTGGACAACAACAACAAGCTAACCAGGTGACCACGCTTATATACTGCATGGGGGACGAGGCAGATGACATGTTGAAAGGGCTATGTTTAACGAACGAACACACTTGAATACAGCTCCGTTAAGGATGGCCTCACAGGCCTTTTTGTGCCTAAAACGTGATTTATCAACGAGCCAAATTCAACATGCGAGCTCAAGGGCCAACAGAATCTGCAGACTCGTTTAGAACCGCTTTATATGCACTGGCTGAAGATTGCGAATATGGGGCACTTTGTGAAGAGATGCTACGATACAGGGTCATCATAGGCATGAAAGACGGTGCACTATCACAGAAAATGCAGATGGCTAGCGGACTGGATTTAGCACAAGCCATCAACGTTGTCAGGCAAGTGGAGAACATTAAACGGCAACAAACAGACTTAAGATTAGATGCAGCACGTGCAAATAAAGCGACAGTGGACGCGGTGCACCGTAACAAAGAGAAAAATCAAGCCTGGAAAAACAAAAACAGCCAAGTAAGCAGAGCAAGGACAAGCACGAGACACGGGGCAGAACAGTCATGCCAGAAATGCGGTAAGACTCCAATTCATACTAAATTCCACTGCCCTGCAAAGACTGCAGATTACCACAACTTTGGGAAACAAGGGCATTATGGCAAAGTATGCAAGTCTACCAAGCGTGAGTGCTGTTTCAAAAGACACAAACGAAGACATATTCCTTGGCACAGTTGACGCAGGCAAACAGGCAGTTGACTTGTGATCGGAGACAAAAAAGTAAATTTTAAGATAGACATGGGGGCCGACGTCACTGTCATATTCAAGCAGGTGTACAGACAGATATGCGGAGGAGACGTAAGCAGCCTCGCACCAGGTCACAAGGCATTGTATGGGCCGGGGCATGTGCCTCTCTCTGTAGTGGGAGTAGCCAGAGAAGTGCTGCTCTGCGGGGATAAGCACAGCACGGAGGACCTGTAGGTAGTGAAGTACCTGAACACAGATCCGTTGAGCAGACCTGCATCAGTTAACATCAGACTGGTAGCCAGGATCGATAGCATTGACTTGGACTCAGTTAAGAAAACTTACCCGAAGCTGTGTGATGGGCAAGGACTAGTACAACAGCCATACACTATTAAACTTAGACTTGATGCCAAGCCTGTGCCCCCGAAAGTGCCACGTGTCCCACTGCCTCTGATGGGAAAAGTAAAACAGGAACTCCAGTGCATGGAGCAGCTAGGAGTCAACAGCTGGATTGAACAGCCAACTGAGTGGTGCTCAGGCATGAGGGTGGCACCAAAGAAGTCTAAAGATGAAATACGAATCTGTGTCGACCTCTCTCCTCTAAATGAGGCTGTAAGCAGGGAAAAGGTCATCCTCCCATCAGTGGACTAGACCCTAGGTCACAAAGATAGATGCCAACATGGGTTTTGGCAAATCCCGCTGACAAAAGACTGTGCCCACTACACTACATTTATGACCCCATTTGGATGCTACTTCTTTAATTGCCTACCACATGGCATTACGTCCGCACCGGAACACTTCCAAACTGGATGGTGAAAGTCACGGAGGGCTTAGACTGAGTCATCTGCCACATGGATGACGTCCTCATCTAGGGTGCTACACAAGCAGAGCACGACGCCGTGTGCACGCAGTTCTGCAGAGGGCACAGGCTGCAGGCCTCACTCTGAATACAGCCAAGTGTGAGTTCAGCAAGACAACAGTGAAATTCCTCGGGTATGTCATATCGACAGAAGGAGTAAGCCCAGACACAGAAAAGACGTGCTATGTGAGACATGGATCCGCCACAGAACATTAGCGAACTCAGAAGTTTTCTGGGCATGGTGAATCAATTAGGCAAGTTTCTGCCAATTTAGCTGAAATGGACAAAGTTCTTGGAGACTTGCTGTCAAAAAAGAATCAGTGGTACTGGGGGCCTGAGCAGTGCAAAGCATTCACCAGTCTCAAGCAGGAGTTGTCATCCACGCTGGTGCTGCAGCTGTTTGACCCAAACAAAAACATAAAAATCTCTGCTGATGCCTGTACAGGCTAGACGGGGTTCTTCAAACGTCAGGGCATCTGGGCGCCGGTGGCATATGCATCTAGAACGCTCACAAGCACAGAGCAGCGGTACGCTCAGGTGGAGAAAGAAGTGCTGGCCCTGACCTAGGCATGCGAAAGATTCAACGACTTCATCATAGGTCTTCACTTTGAGCTGGAGACTGACCACAAGCCCCTTGTGAGCCTGCTAGGTGGACAAGCGCTGGACACACTCCCTCCTAGAATACAAAGATTCAGGATGAGGCTCACGAGATACAGGTACACCATCACACACTTTCCAGGAAAAAGCCCCACGACTGCAGTGGAGTGGAGTCACCGATGGGGAGGGCTTGATGGAGGAGAGAAACAAATACAGTCATGGAAAAAATTATTAGACCACCCTTGTTTTCTTCAATTTCTTGTTCATTTTAATGCCTGGCTCAACTAAAGGTACATTTGTTTGGACAATTATAATGATAACAACAAAAATAGCTCATGAGAGTTTAATTTAAGAACTAAGGATTATTCATTTTCCATGGTTTTCTTGATAATAACCAAAATTACTTAAATTCTTACATCAATAGCTATGGCATTGTACACTTAAAAACACTACTTTTAAGCATTCCATGTTTTCTTTTCTGTTTGCTTTAAACACATGATACACACAAGAGTTAATACTTGATTGCATAACCATTGTTTTTGATGACTGCAGCCATGCGTCTTGGCATGCTCTCCACCAGCTTCTGACATTGTTCTGCTGTCACAGCAGCCCATTCCTGTTGGACAAATTCAAACAAATTTTCTTTGTTTTTGGGCTTGTGGTTCTCCATTTTGAGTTTGATGATTTTCCACAGGTTTACAATTGGATTAAGATCTGGTGATTGAGCAGGCCAAGGCATGGTGCGAATGTTGTGGTTCTCCATCCAGGCTTTAACTGACCTTGCCGTGTGGCAAGGGGCATTGTCTTGTTGGAAAATCCAGTCATTCGAGGCAGGAAAGAGTTTTCCAGCTGATGGAAGAAGACTGTTTTCAAGGGTAGTCCTGTACTTGACCTGGTTCATTCGGCCTTCACACAATTGCATTTGCCCTGTTCCACTCAGACTGAAACAACCCCAGATCATGACTGATCCACCCCCATGTTTTACTGTAGGGGCAAGACAGTCTGGGTTGTAAGCTTCTCCAGGCTTCCTCCTAACCAGTAAGTTGGCTGGAGTGGGCATCAATTCAAAATTGGATTCATCACTGAAGAGAACCTTAGCCCAATCATCAACAGTCCAATCCTTGTGGTCTCGAGCAAAGAGTAACCGGGCCTTCCTCTGCCTTTCATTGATGAAGGGCTTCTTGCGTGCTCTGTGTGACTTCAAACCAGCTTCAACAAGTCGGTTTCGAACTGTCCTTGCCGAGCAAGTCACATTTCTCGACAGTGCCCACTCATTTTTAAGGTCCCTGGAGGTCTGACGACGATTCCTGACACAGGAACGGATGAGTGCACGGTCATCTCGTGGGGTAGAAAGACGTTTCCTGCCACGGCCAGGTAGCAATTTGGTAGTGCCATGTTCAGCTTGTTTTTTTTTGTTGTAATGAACGGCTGTCTTGGAGATCTTCAGTTTTTTCGCTACCTGTCTCTCACTCATGCCAATTTCCAGCAGTGCCAAGATGGCTGCCTTTGTTGCTCCACATAATTCTTTTGTTTTAGGCATTATGTGAGAGCTGACAACTTCTGAGTTGTGCTACGGCTTGAATGTAAGCAGGAAACCACTCTAGGCCTTTGCATGTGCAGTGCTGCTTGTGACATGAAATGGCCTCTTATATACCCTGGGAATCAATTAAGCTTAAGAATGTCAAATAGGACATAAAGTATTATGTGACCAGCTGCATTTTTTGTTGTGTTCATTGTATTATACGTTTAGTGGTACCAGATATTAGAATGAACAAGAAATTGAAGAAAACAAGGGTGGTCTAATAATTTTTTCCATGACTGTATGTGGACTCCTGCCAGCAAGCGAGGCTTACAGCTGAACGCAGATAGCATATGTTCTGAAGTCATGAGATACTGCACAGAGGGCTGGCCAGATCGCAGCAGACTGGACACTCTAGTTAGACCCTACTGGGCTGAAAGGGCCGTTCTTTGCACACATAGTGGACTGTTACTGCGGGGTACTAGGCTAGTAATCCCTTCAGTGATGAGGAACAATGTGATGGAGAAGTTTCATGTGGGGCACCAGGGGATAGTCAAATGCCGCGATGCAGCCGAGCCTCTCATGCTTACCAAGCTGCCAGGCAGGCCATAGCAGAAACTAGGGGCTGATCTGTTTACATTAAAGAACACTATCTGCTTGTTGTAGACTATTTTTGTAGGTACATTGAGATTGCATAGCTGAGCCCGACTAGGTGTGCAGACATTGTACACCTCAAGTCCATTTTTGCAAGGCATGGCATACCTGAAACTTTAGTCACCGTTAACGGGCCACAGTTTTCAGGTGCCCAAATGTCAGCATTTGCAACTGAGTATGAGTTTGAACACGTGACAAGCAGCCTGAGATACCCTCAATGCAACGGTGAGGCCGAGTGTGCCGCCCACACGATCAAAAACCTGTTAAAGAAAGCTGCTGACCCTTATCATGCACCGCTGACTTATGGGAGCACTCCTTTTAGCAATGGCTTCAGCCCAGCCCAGCTGCTCATGTGCCGCAGACTGCACACCACAGTGCCTGTATTTCCGGCAGTGCTCAAGCCAGCCATCCCAGACCTTCAGACAGTGTAGAGCAGAGAGAGCCTGTCTCCAGCAGACCGTGTGTGGATCACAGATACAAAAACACCAGGTACTGTGACATCTGCACATGTAACACCTAGATCTTACCTGGTCAGTGGATCCCAGAGCACGTTAAGGAGGAATTGTCGCCACCTTGTGCCCATGTCATCCGACAACAGCGATGAGAGACAAGACCAAGCTGCTGGGGCAGACCTGCAGGACACTCCCATGGACACTGGTGTGGTGTCCCCAGAGGGGTCACAAGGTTCTCCCCTAACCATCCAAACCATGTCTGGCAGACCTGTCATTAAGCCAGATCAACTGGACTTGTGAAGTTTTAATTGTTGAAAACAAAACAATGTGGAAAAAAAGAAAAGAAAAAAAGGGAAAAATGTTAAAAAGTGTTGTATGATGTTTTGTGAAATGTTTTCCTGAGTGATCTGGTGAGGTAATGGTCAGATGTTTAAAAGAAACAGAAATCTGTTATATGTTGATTTCATGTGTCTAATGTTAGTTCCTAGATAACCTAAAGGCATTTGTGAGTAATACTCTTTATCTTCGTAACGTCAAGAGTGTATTTTTACAGTAGTCAGAACAATGGTAATCCATCCATCCATTTTCTACCTCTTATCCTCACATAAATTCGCGGGGAGCTGGAGCCTCTCCCAGCTGTCTTAGGGCAAGAGGCAGGGTACACCCTGGACAAGGGTGAAACTTCACAACTTTATCGTCCACTGTTGAGGCCAGAAAAACAGTGACATAATCGATTATGGCACGTTGCCGCATTGATGCTAAATCGTGCATGCCCCGCATTGCGATTATAATCAATTATTGTTGACACCACTACTCTAAACTGGTCCTAATGTCAGTGTGAATGGTTTCTATCTCTATGTGCTGGTCTCTGATCTGTCCAGGGTGAACCAGCCTTCACTCGGTGAAGCTGGGATGGATAAGACGTGGAACCATTAGTTAGTCATATTTTTTACAATGAATGAACTGAATCAGGATAGTTTTTATCCAGAGGGAAAATATAAAAAACAGCAACTTAAGCATCAATATGTAAACACTGTATGGGTGAGAAGTCGGTTCATGCTGCAGGCAAAAGACACAAAACAAGTATCCAATCATGCACACACTACACACACACACACACACACACACACTCTCTCTCCACATGGCAGCGTCTTTATGTTTTCCCGTCTGAAATACTAATCCATGATCCAGCCATCGCTCTAATTAGATCTGAATCGTTGCACTTTGTAAGCTCAGTTTCATTCATCACTGAATGCTACATTGATGCATTTTAACAAACACATTTAATCAAATTGCCACTATGGAAACAATGACAAACCTGAGCCAGCCAGAGCCCTCAGGCTTATTTGTGCACAAAAACACTCAAAGGCTCAGGTGGAAGAGTTTCGATAAAATGAGTGAAATAGAGCAGCTTCAAACTGTGACCTGTAGCTTGAGTTTCACACATGGACAGTCCTGCTGGATCAATATGGTCAATCCATACATACTGAGAGTACCAGCGACTCACAAGACAAAATGTCAACATTGGTTTCACTCGATACACAAACAGCGGTCTCATATTGACTCCCATATTGAATGGTACCACTGGTAAATGGACTGTACTTGTACGGCATCTTTCTAGTCATCCGACCACTCAAAGCTCTTTTACATCACACACTGATGATGGAAGATTGAGCCACAGCCACCCCTGAATTATGTTAACAGTGGTTATTTCCACCAGACAGGCATTCTTATTAGACTTTGTATGTATTTTTCTGCAAAGCACAATGACGAATTCATCTTAATCTGTCATTTGCAAGATGGATTTCTCTTCATACACGTAAAGACATGGATGGATATGCCCTGCATTTGTAATGTTTATCTCCATTCAAACTGATAAACTACACCCACACTGTTAAGCAGACATGGTTCCACCTGTAATTCTGCTCTGAATGTTCTTGAATAAATGTGATCCGTAACTTTGTCGCTCAGGACAGCAGTTGCTGTGTGTCCTTCAGAGAACACCACAGTCTGATTGATGAGTGCAACCGAGCGCATTTTAACTGCATTTTAACTCCGAGTAGAGTAGGTAATGAGCTGTCACTGATGAAATAAACAGATGCATTCATTTAATTTTGAACAGATGACATGAGTTTGGTCTGGTGTTTCATCCTTGAAAATCATAGATAACTGAAGAAAAGACACTCAACAACAAAACGTGTTTAACCTTCACTGGATCTGATGATTAACTTTGATTCTTGCAGGTGTGTGTTGGTAACTCACCGTCTGGCTGGAGCTGCTGTCCTCTCATCCTTATCACCGTGACGACGAACACGGACCTGGTATCTGGTCTCCTCCTTCAGCTCGAGTCTCTTCTGTTTCCCTCCTCCCATCAGCAGCTGCATGGCTGTCAGCGTCCACTGATCTCAGAGCAGCTTGATGCTGCTACTCACTCTCTCTCTCTCTCTCTCTCTCTCTCTCTCTCTCTCTCTCACTCTCTCACCTACCATCTCTCCACTGTTTCAAGTTTCATCTCCACCTCTGGTGCTGACCCTCTCTCCCCCTTGAAAAATACATCTTAAGGTGAGATAAGAGGGAAACGATGATGAAAGTTTGATGCAGATAAAATGGGTTGTTGCTTCAAGTTGCAGGGAAAAAGAGAGATGGGAAATAAACACGAATGCAGAGTGAGGATTTTAAGCAGACGGCAAAAGATTCAGAATTATTCATTGATACGGTGGAGAAACTGGGGGAAGAAATGAAAGCTAAGCTGCTGAAAGAAATACAATTTACAAGAGATGAAAAAATGAAAACAGAGATATTACATAAAATGTGCCTCCAATACAGGAGGGATTAGTATAATATGATGGATGAATCTGTTTTTTTTAACCCAGCACAACATCCATGAAAAGTTTCAGTCTGGTTTTAGAACCAGACTGCACAGCTGTAGGTTTTAACCGATTTGCTCTTAGCTGCTGACTTAGGTAGTCCTGTTGTCCTGATGCTCTTAGACCCATCCGTCGCCTTTGATACTGGGGCTGGTTCCTATCCCAGCTGTCTTCGGGTGAAGGTACACCCTGGACAAGTCTCCAGCTCATCGCAAGACACAGATAATAGAAAACATACCTCAGTAATATTTTTATTTAGTTCATAAGATGCAGATCCTTATTCTGGCGAAACACAGAGTGGTATAGTGTATTTTGTAAATGTTTGAAACACTATTTACGTATGTATGTATGTACTAGTGATGCATATTAGAGCTTTACCGCCTGTAGAGACTGATCTGATATCAGCCCACCATCTGTCATTTGATGGAACAATTCCTCTTTGTTTACAACCTCCACTCTAAATGACCTTTCTCTCTCTCATAAATACATACTAACATCATGTTTGTGCTGATGAGTGCTCCATAATGAACGTGAAATGTAACCTCCGGTGTCTGAGCAGTGGGTGGTGTGGATGGTTATTAATGTTAGAATAATATGCACGAGGCTCTGAGCGCAACAGGTTCACTGTAACAGGCTGACAGTGATGAGGTGGCATTATCATACAGCTGCATCACGGATTACAATGTCCCATCACTGTTACCATGGCAATCATTGCCACCAGTAGACAGACGCACCTTGTCTGCTCTAGTTAGAGCTACATATCTGCTCAGATGTTTTCAGTACAGTGCTCAGATCTCACTTGTGTTTCTGACCTTTACGAAATTCCTGCAGCTGAGCTTCATGCTCAGAGAAAAGTGGAGAGGCTTAGACCAAACCAGGGTCACCCTGCAGGGAAATGATTCAATTTAGTGCCAATAAAGGAAAATTCATTGTGGAAATATGCTTGTTTCTTTTTGTGGTGGTGTGCTGGTTAGCCAAGCTTAGCATAAATACTGGAAGCAAGGGTGAGTGGTGAACATATCAGGCAGTCTGACACAGTTTTCAGCAAGAACTATCCATCCATCCATTTTCTACTACTTATCCTCATAGGATCATGGGGGGGCTGGAGCCTATCCCAGCTGTCTTAGGGTGAAAGGCAGGGTACACCCTGGACAAGTCTCCAGTTCATCACAGGATACATAGAGACAGACAACCACTCACACTCACATTCACACCTACGGTCAGTTTAAATTAACCAATTAACCTAATCCCCATGCATGTTTTTGGATGGTGGGAGGAAGCCGGAGTACCAGAGAGAACCCACACAGACACGAGGAGAACATGCAAACTCCACACAGAAAGGCCCCGGGCCGGGAATCAAACCCAGTACCTTCTTCCTGTGAGGCGACAGCGCTAACGACTGCACCACCATGCTGCCCTTCATCAAGAACTACTTTTCCTAGAATGTTGTCCCATGCAGATCCATTGTCGTATGGGTGCAATATATAATCACATACAGCATTTTGTGTGATAACTTAGGAAAGTTTCGCATCATCTCCTACTACTGTCCAACAGCACAAACCATTGGTACGCCTGCATTGTTAAGGTATGTTGGTAAAGTAAGTGTGTTGGTTACAGATGGGGTCTGGGGATCCCCAGGGAGTTTTGAGAGAGTTAGTTAGTCAGTTTTACTTCTACTTTCACTTATCTTCCTTGTGTTGTTATTTCATTACACTCTGGTCATAGGCGGAGTTTGACTTTTGCGCTGGGGGGGCAAAAATTTTAACATTGCCTGCGCACCCACATACACATGAAGCCAAGCTACACAGTGCTTCACACATGGAACACAACTGAAGCACACTGGCAGCCAACCATAAAGTTCAACTCACACAATTAGTTGACGCTCAACAACGATTGTTTCAGTATGGTTGTAAATACAGTATATTGTAGGCCTACATAGTAAATGGTAAATGGTCTGTATTTATATAGCGCTTTACCATACCTGCAACGATACCCAAAGTACTTTACATGATACATCACATTCACCCATTCACACACACATTCACACACTGATGGCAGAAGCTGCCATGCAAGGCGCTAACCACGACCCATCAGGAGCAGTTAGTGGTTCGGTGTCTTGTCACACCTCGACATGAACGCTCCGGGATCGAACCGGGACCAAACTGGTAACCCTCCGGTTACAAGACAGCCACTCTACCCACTATAGCATGCTGGCGTTAAATAACTGCTGCCGTTAAATAACTTGTCTTACCTAGACCAGAAGTAAACGCCTTTTTTGCGTCCTGCGTAAATATCCATAACCTTCTCAGGTGACAGCTTGGCAGTTATGTCGAAATGTTGGTTGAAGGACGTTTTAAAAATCGCCGAATATCCATTAGCATTCACTGAATAACATAATAACTGTGCCGGTCAGGCCCTAGCCAGGCCAGACTAGGACCATTAGGGGGCTAGCTCAGTGCTAATAGCCCTGGGCCACAAGCCCCATGCCCCAAAACTGTTTGTGTTCACAAAACGTCACTGATATAAGGCATTATCAAACAGGATAGGTTTGATAAGTTTGATAAAGAAAGAAAGAAGCTGTTATGTAGGCTACGTGCGGGACGATGGCAAAGAGCAATCGAATTGAACAACAGGAACGACGACTGAGAGCCATGGCATGGAGGCACAAAAGAATTGAGATATGTTAACCATAAAACAATCCGTTCATAATGCCAGCTATACCACATCATCACAAGGCTGTATAGAAGATAGCTCACTAACTGATAGGCTATTTGTTCACATCGATAGTAGCAGGCTACAGAGCTAACAGGAAACACCAGCAACCTTGACACCACCGCTAGCCCTGCTTTGACCCTGCATTGACCCTGCATTGGCCCTGCTTTGGCCCATGGTTTAGGTGTTTAGGTGGGGCCAGAAATCCCGGGCCATTAGCGCCAAGATGGCCCAGATGGCCCGCAGGTAGCAGTGTGAAAGCACTTAGCACCAGCCCAGCCCGTACTGTCAGTGCCCTCCCTGCCTCCCCGCAAACTCCGCCCATGGCTCTGGTGTTAATATTACTTCTTACACACTTTATATTTATTACTCTACTTTTTTGAGCAAATGTCTAGCAAATAATGTTTGCCTTCAGTTGTAATAATTGTTATTTTATTCTTTGAGTGCCAAAAACATATATGTACGTCATTTAAAATACAACGCTTGAGACGTGTATATACATCTTTCATTTTTTTCGGCAGCAGGAATATTTCACACAGCCTGTGAGTAATATTGGGGCTTCTGGGATTTGTAGTCTGGACAAGCAGAGCTTAAAGCTCCATCTTCAGAATTTACCTTGGATGAGTGAGACCAAAATTATCTGCGAGTTTAAACAGATCATCTATTGTGGGAGTGGTCAACCTCGTATGTATTTCTAAATTGAACAATGACATTGTGAACTCACGTCGGCCAGCTGAACACACACAAAGCGTGGCTCCAGAGATTCTTTTACAGATTGATCCCGGACGAGCCCCCATTTATTTTCCAACCCAGCTCGTTGGTGAAAAGGGGAAGCAACACAAAATCAGATTTCCATGGTGTAACATCATTTCATTAATTAGCAGGGGTTAAAAGGGTAAAAGCCAAAGGAAACAAGTGAATGATAATAAAAAACAAACAGAGCCTGTGGGTGCTGAACAAATCAAAAACTGAATATGACAATAGGAGGGCTCTAAACTAGAGCTGCGATCACTAGAAGGAATAAACAAATGAAAATAAAGCCTGGCTGCGAGCTTAACTACTTTAACAAAACACAGCAAGTCAACAGCACCCCTAACCTACTGCTTTTAGACAGAAAACTCTCAATGGTGGAAAATTAGCCAAAGCTTGGCCCGTTACACAACAAAAACCAAAACTAATATTGAGCTTACAGCGTGGCACGTATTTAGCACCTAACAAAGGAAATCCTGGCTGTCTCTGCTGATTGGTGCAAAGCTCTCCGCTGGCACCCAGGTGACCACGCTGTATATACACACACAACACTGTCGAACATTCAGGACAATTCTGCCGTGGGATTGGTTGAAAGGTAGTCACGTGTTTGGTGTATGCCATGTTGTCCGTATTCTCTCTATACATGGCTCTGGCCTGTGAGAAATTTTGGGGCTTCTGGGAGATGTAGTCAGAGCATAAAGAGACGGTATACACCACAGAGATCAAAACAGGAAGTGGAGACGATCGAGATTAGAGAGTAAAACAAACAGAAAGTGTCCTCTACTCTACCTCTGATAAAATAAGAACGGAACAAGGTAAAAACAAAATTTTTTTTCATGATGAAATAGAGTCTCTTCTTTCATGTGAGCTATTCAGTGTTTTCAGAGTCATAGTACAAAATATTCTGTGGGTCTTGAAATATGACTCAAAATGGCCAAAAACACTGGAACAAGGTGGCAGGGCATTACTTTTCACAGTTACAATCAGTGTGAGCCATGTCCCTATAGATTAATATACAACTTCCTCATCAAATATCTACTGCAGCATAAAATATTCCCCAACAACTGACCTTTTTCTTCTTGCTTGAGTAACAATCCCATGTGCAGACCCAAACAAAGATTATGCTGGTCTGTCTCTAAATCCTCATTAGACCCTCATCTCATTATACTCACAATGCTCAAGGAAACGGCCAT
This sequence comes from Synanceia verrucosa, assembly GCA_029721515.1. Taxonomy (NCBI): domain Eukaryota; kingdom Metazoa; phylum Chordata; class Actinopteri; order Perciformes; family Synanceiidae; genus Synanceia; species Synanceia verrucosa. Next base: position 16,354,762 of record CM056569.1, on the reverse strand, counting down.
GGCTGCAATTTTAATATTTTTTTCATGTTTTCTCCAGAGTGTTATTCTGTTATCAAACAAGCTTGTTTTCTTTTTGATTTCTTGAGGTAACAACATAATTAACCTGTTCTTAGAGGAAAACTTACTAATGAATTAACTGCTGCTCTCTCCTGTCGACGACAGGATTAAAAATAATGAACAGAAAGACTGCTTTTGTTATTTTTGAATGACATATCACACATCAGTGGCACAGCTGTCCTCAGGGATGCTAACGCTTCACTGTGTCGGGATTAAATGCAATTGTTTTCTTCAATTTCTTGTTCATTTTAATGCCTGGCACAACTAAAGGTACATTTGTTTGGACAAATATTACGATAAGAACAAAAATAGATCATGAGAGTTTAATTTCAGAGCTGATATCTAGCCATTTTCAATGATAACCAAAATCACTTCAGTTCTAACATCAATGGCTGGGGCATTGTACTGCCAAAAACAGCTTGTAGGCATCCCATGTTTTCTTTTATCTATTTTAGTCTCATGGTACACAGGAGTTATAGTACTCGATTGCATAACCATTGTTTTTGATGACTGAAGCCATGCATCTTGGCATGTGTAAAACAAACAAACAGGACAGAAGCTGCTGCAACTTCAATGTCACTTTCTACTGCTGGAGACAGACAATCTACAAACACATCAGTGATTGTGCCCGTGTGGGTGTCATCAAAGAACAACCCAGGAACAGAAAAACTTGTCACTGCTCTTTTGGATAAGCAGAGTGACACCACATTCATTGACCGTGAAGTGAGCAGCATGCTAGAGGTGGACTCCTGTCCAGTTAACTGAAGATAACCACCATGATTGGACGTACACAATCATAAAAAGTGCAAGAATCAGGTGCCTCCTGCCTGTTTTTGTAAGGCAAATGGCTGGAGAGAGCCGCACAGCAGAAACCCATCAAACACTCCCTCATCCTGCTACATATACAACCCCACATCAAAATATCTAACCATCCCTTTATGCTCGTTGGTTATGAATAAAGTAAAAAAAAAAAAAAAAGTCTGAAATCCACAATTGTATATGACAGATTTTATCATCAAGGTAACATAATATATGTTCCTTGCAGTCTCTCTTCCACTCGCTTTATCCAGCTGTGTGTTGGACATGACACACTTGAAATATTAAGTGTAAATAAGGCCTGTGTTACAGTATATGAGCAGTGGCTTATTGTGAAGTGGACTGGCAGCCATCAACATCCATCCCACCTCACAACCGCTGAGGTCGAGCATTTGTGGTGGTATCAGCAGGTGAACAGACCATTATGTTACAAATTGATTGCACCCGCTGTCCTGCACGTGGCATGACCCGACACATGGAAACAGATTAGTTCAAGCTCTGCTGGTTTCCCTTCAGCCTGTGGAGAATCCAGTAGCTCCAACCAGAGCTCAACCTAGCTAACTATTGCTAATGTTCATGGTTGGATGGAAATAGGGAAGAACTGCTATAACTACAGTGCTTGACAAGTTTATCAGAGCAGCAGCTTCACCTCCAGCATCATTTACTTCACTTTAACTGGACTTTTTGTTTCTCACTGAGTTCACTACTCTTTACCATTTTGAACAGGAGTGAGGAATTTAAACTGAATTCACCTTTTTAGACCCAAATTTGATCCAGAACACTGGAATTCACTGAGAAGTCAGAAATGAATCCAGAATAACAAACAACCACTAAAACACATTTTTCTGTTCAGCAATGACAACAAATAACTGAACTAATAAAGATGAGTTTTGATGTTTTTTTCTGCTTTTTTTGTAAAACAGTAGGTATTTTAAATATCACAGTATAAAAATTCTCACAATAATGTTGTGGCGTGTGACGGTAACAAACAACAACTCAGAGTACTCCCGTCAAATGTTTAACTCTGTCCACATTGAGCCACATTGGCACTAGGCTAGAGGGTTAAGGTTAGGGAATCACATTGGGTTAGGCATATCACATGTGACGATCAAGCTGAGCCAGTCCCCGATCTGCGGGCTGCAGCCAGGGGCTACTCAGCACAAAGCAAGAAAAACCTCCTGCAAAGTTGAAATCCTAAATATGGATGCATTTTGGTTTTGTTGTAAACAAAAACAATCAAGGTGAAAACCAGTGGTGTCGTATAGAGGGGAAAGTGATGACAATTCTAAGGGCCCACCGCTCGCTAGGGCCCCACACAGCCCCCCGGTAGCATCTATGACAAAATGATTATGCATACGCTGAACTAATATATATTCATACGAATGAATCCAACTTAAAACAAAACCACAAGACATACAATATTCTAATTTTAATAATTTCAATAACCCCCTTAGCTCTTTCTTAAAAAAGGTTTGGTCCACGCCATGGTTCTTCCTTATCGGAATTAAGTGAACGCGAGCGAACTCCAGCAGGGTGCCCCCCAAAAAACACAAGTCCAAACACCAGAAAAGAGTTGAGAAGGAGGCTAGGAGCAGGAGCAGGAGGGTTAAAATGATCCGTTTATGTGTGAATAAAAGTCAGTGGTGGGGCTCTACGTACAGTATATCTACAGAAGAATAATGGGGTTCCTCCTCTCTATCGGGGTGTTATTGTGTGTAACTGAAGCGCCAGTGAAAATAAGTTAGAGTGGATTCCAGTGAGGGCGGCACGGTGGTGTTAGTGGTTAGCACTGTCGCCTCACAGCAAGAAGGTACCGGGTTCAAATCCCGGGCCCGGGGCCTTTCTGTGTGGAGTTTGCATGTTCTTCTGCGTGGGTACTCTTCGCTTCCTCCCACCATCCAAAATCATGCATGGGGATTAGGTTAATTGGTTAATTTAAATTGACTGTAGGTGTGAATGTGAGTGTGAGTGGTTGTCTGTCTCTATGTGTCCTGTGATGAACCGGAGACTTGTCCAGGGTGTACCCTGCCTTTCACCCTAAGACAGCTGGGATAGGCTCCAGCCCCCCCCCCCCCCCCCGCGACCCTATGAGGATAAACGGTAGAAAATGGATGGATGGATGGATTCCAGTGACTGAATAAAGATCTCTGCTGCTCTCTGCTGGCAGCTTCAGGTAGGTGAAGTTCAACTCTCTCTGCCAACGTAGCAGAACTCTACAGCTCAGATCTTATCTTCACAGTTTGGGCCATCATGTCGGTTAAGAGAGCGAGAAATAGAGAGTCTCTTCTTTCATTTGAGCTATTCTGTGATTTACACAGTACAAAATATTCTGTGGGTCTAGAAATATGACTTAAAATGACCAAAAAACACTGTTTTTATAAAACATCTGGTACTCAAAGAGTTATCAAGTCATCTAGTAATACCATACCGTGGCCTTAAAACCATGAAAATATTGTACAGTGAGATTTTGATATCATTGCGTCCCTATAAAACACTAAATTTGTAATAGCTAAATAATAACAATAATTATATTTTCTCATTAAAAATATCATTTTGATTAAAGATCTTGCACGTACTGGTGGATTAACCATTACAAGAACATTAAAAATATTCTGGTAATCAGTTATACTGTTAATGTAGAGCAGTGATGTAAACACCTGACACTGGGTGGGGGATAATAAATCTGTTAAGCTTTGTATGTTACACTAGAACATGAAGCATTTCTCCTCTTGGCTGAGTGGAGAGTTGCCCAAACACAAACAAGCAGTAATGTTGCTTTTGATTTACCGGTACTACCATCTCGTACAAAACCACTGACAGTTCATGAGGAGGGCAATAGCTACAGAGAAGTTGGCAATTCTTTGCTTCAAAAAGGTCACTGTCTAGCAGCTGACTTTCAAATATGTACTCTTGAATGCACCACTAGTTTTCACATCACTCCCTGCTCCCCGTTGCATAACCATGCAATGAAAAGGTTACTGTGATAGATTACCTATGTGAAGAAAGTCTCTGCACACTGATTTTAATAGTGCACCAAGATGAGAGGAAAGCAGAGGCTGCCTAGAGGGCAGGAAGTCAATTGCAAACATATGGAAAATGGGTTTAGAATGTGGGCAGCAGTAAAGTGAGGTGTGAAATATGTGATTTATAGGTAATGGAGTTACCTTTGTAAATGGGGTATTTCTTTTGCTATGTCTGCTGTGGCCAGAGAGAGCAGATGGTTAAAAAATAGTTTGTGAGCCACTGGTAGGAGAAAAAAAACATTTTGAGAATAAAGGTGTGATATTACAAGAAAAAAAAGTCACCACATTATTGGAAGGACGTGGCAGGATTTCATGAGAATGGCAGGTTTACATTAGTCCAGTCTAGAGGGCAGGATGGGGTAGGAGTTACAGGGAAAGGGAATGAAAAGAGGAAGGAGGAAGGAAGGAAGAGAGAGAGGCAGGAAAGAGGGAGGGAAGAAGGAAGGAAAGAAAGAAGGGAGAGAGGAAAGGCAGAGATAAAGGAAGAAGGGATGGAAGGAGAGAAAGAAGGAAGAGAGGGCAGGAAAGGAGAAGAAGAGGGAGGCAGGAAGGAGGGAAACAAGGAAGTGGGTTTAGGAAGGTTCCTTCCTCCCTCTCTCCCTTTCTTCCTCCCTCTCTTCCTTCATTCCCTTCTTTCTTCCTCTTTCTTTCCTTCCTGACTACCCATATACAGTATACAGTTCCTGTTTTCACAATAAAATACTAGACTTCTGTGCATAGAGCCACTTCTGACACAGGGTGTATTCACACCTGCCTTGTTTAGTTCGATTAAAACAAACTCAAGTTCGTTTCTTCCCTTGGTTCGGACCTTTTTGGACGGTATGAATACAATCACTCGAACTCTGGTGCGGACCGAGGCTCAGCTGAGGAGGTGGTCTCGGATACATAACAAAGGAGGCTGTGCCCTGCAAACACAAGGTGGGTAGTAATGTGCTGTGATCGACGCAGCACTCTCTTACTGATTTATTTTGAAGGAATCGTAGTCCTCTGGGGATCTCCCTTCTTCATCCTCCACTTTGTTGTGATGTTTCAGGATGATGAAGGGAAGCTTGTCCTTGTGGAGGTTGCTGTCATGTTGAAGCTCACAGACGCAACAGGAGAAGAGAGAGAGAAACAATCTTGTTTCCGCAATTTCTGCGTTAATCAATAGCAGCTTCTCGTCAGGAGTGGTTCCTGTGAATTTTAAACATTCAGTTGTGCAGCCGTTGATTAAAAAACCTGGACTAGCTCATGCTGCTATGGCAAACTTTAGACCTATTTCTAAACTGTCTTTCCTTTCCAAGGTTTTCGAGGAAATTCTCAGCTCATGGACTTTTTAAATGACCAAAATGTTTTTGAAATTTTCCAGTTTGGTTTTAAAACATTGCACAGCACAGAATCAGCGCTTTTAAGAGTTTTTAATGATCTTTTTAGCTGCTGACTCTGGTCCTTGTGTGATCCTGGTGCTGCTGGACTTCGATACAGTGGACCACCCTAGACTGCTTCAGGTCCTGCCTGTCCCATCGGACATTCTGTGTCAGTCTTGGTGACTCTGTGTCCTTCAGTGCTCCTCTCTTATGTGGGGTCCCACAGGAGTCAGTGCTGGGCCCTCTTTTATTCTCCCTATACCTCCTGTCTCTTGGTTCCATTCTCAGGAAACATGGCATTTCATTTCACTGCTATGCTGATGACTGCCGAATCTGCAGTATGTACCCCTAAAAAAGGCTGACTCATTCTCCCTGAAACCATTGACAGACTGTCTGAATGAAGTCAAGGCCTGCATGGCGCTAAACTTTTTAAATTTCAGTGACAAAAAGACAGAAGTAATGGTCTTTGGTGGCAGCTCTGTGACCCCCAGAGTCGAGCTGGGTTCCTTGGCTCAGTATGTTAAACCTATTATTCATGCTTTGGGGGTAAATGTTAATGCAGAGCTGAAGTTCGACAGCAAGATTAAAGGAGTGGTGAAAGCAAGCTTTTTCCAGTTGAGACACTTGGCAAAAATAAAACAATTTTTCAGAGAAAACAATTTGAAACAGTAATCCACGCCTTTGTGACCACTAGGCTGGACTCTCAGGTCAGCTGACCAGCTGCTTCTGAAGGTTCCTAAATCCAGGCTGAAGCTCAGAGGGGACAGAGCTGTGGAATGATCAGACAGGCCTCCTCACTGTGTGATTTTAAAACGCTTTTAAAAACCCACCTCTTTTCCTTGGCCTTTCCAACAACATAGGCTGTTTCATCTTATGTGCGTAGGTGTTTTATCTGGGATGGACTGTTTTTATTTATTTATGTTTTAGTGTTTTTTATTGTTATTGTTATTTTTTATGATATTTATTAATTCACTGTATTTTTATTGTGTGTGATTTAATGTACAGCACTTTGGAAACCTTGTGCTGCGATTGCTGCAGAGCTAATGTTTGTGTCCTTGAGTAATTAATATGAGGAGTCATTCAACATAAGCTCTGTGAGCACAAGGCTCATTTGAAGCTAGCGTTATACATTTATTTGTAATTTAGGTGACTCAGACTACTGTTAACAGTACTGTCCGTGCACTGCAGAGTGACGTTAGTAGCCTCTTTTTGACAGTGACAGTAAAACATATATATATATATATATATATATATATATATATATACATATATATATATATATATATATATATAGATATATATAATGCACGTATATATATATACATGTATGTGATATATACGTATATATACACGCATTTATATACGTATACGTGTGTATATATATATATATATATATATATATATATATATATATATATATATATATATATATATGTGTGGTATATAAGTAAACAGAAGCACACTGAGAGAGCCACTTCCTGTCTCCAGAGAGGGGGCGTGGTCAGACACAGTTCAGGAACATTTAAAGGTACAGACACAGAAACAGTCTGTTCTCAGCAGAGCTCAATACAGTAATTTTTAACTGGCTGCAATTCAGGACCAGGGCTGAGTTTGGGTTTATACACTTTGAATACAATATTGATGGATGTCTGAGACCTATGTAAAATTGCCGAAAAAGTGTATAATAAGAGACCTTTAAATTAACCTAATCCACATGCATGTTTTTGAATGGTGGGAGGAAGCCGGAGTACCAGAGAGAACCCACACAGACATGAGGAGAACATGCAAACTCCACACAGAAATTCCAATTACGGGATTCAAACCTGGTACCTTCTTGCTGTGAGGCGACAGTGCTAACCACTACACCACTGTGCCGCCCATTAATATGACTACTAAAATTAAAATCTTAAATGTTAGTATGAACTGAAATATAGAACTAGTAATCACAACACAACTGAATGGGTAATACAAGTGTAATATTATTACAAAAATAAAGACAATGGAAAAATATAAATCATAATATAAAGTGCTAACCAAACTAAATTAATAAATAAAACACTTCAAAAACCTTAAATAAACCTGAAATGTGATGAACTGAACAAGTCGAACGTCTAATGGCATCATGCAGGGTGGCAAATGGAGTGGCCAATCAGATTTCAGCTGGCACATGCCACCCCAGGCCACCCCCTAGACACGGCCCTGAAGAAATAGTCCCTGTGAAAACTGTGGACAGTGTGTTGTTTTATCCTCCTCCTCCACGCAGTGACATTCAATTAATCACTTGAATTATCCTTCATCACCAAAGATAAATGAAATTTTCCGGAGCATCCTGAAAAAATGCTCCTTGACTTGATCTCCGGCTTTCTTTTACTGCATTTGAGCAAACATGGACACTCAGATATTTTTTCAAAGAAATACAATTAAAAAACTGGCAGCAGGCTGAGGAGCAATTCATCATGAGATAGCTGATGAATTATGGCTTGTCTCTGCAGGCCACACACCACTCTGCATTCCAACAAGGGAGAGAATACATCCTATTCACTCCTCCACCATCAAAGAATATAATTAAATCTGTGCATAAAGGTAAAATATATGAGAATTTCACATTGAAATGTCACCTATATGTATTCTATGTTTCCAGCAACGTTCCTCAATTTTATAAATGGAAATGTTGCATTTAATTTTGTCATTTTAGTCAAAGACCCAACAGAAATCAGTTTGTATGTCACTGATATGAGTTAACAGGGTTTTTGCACCCTTTAGAAGTCAAATTTAATATTTTTTAAGACCTCAACAAATATAATTAAAGACCCAAAATTGCATAACAATTTATTTGGTAGAAAATAGTGAATTTATTGTCAGGCCCGACCAATATGGAGCTTTTGAGGCTGATGCTGATATCGATATTTAGCAGGAAAAAAAAAATCTGATAAACGATTAATGTAAGATAACAATTTTTTATTATTTTTTTCCAGTCCTTTAACACCTGTAATAATGACATAAATTGAAGGCATAACACTTTTTTCTACAACTTTAAGCTTTCAAGAACAAAGAAGTGAACTTTGGGAACAAAATAACATGCAAAATAGCAGTAAATCTCTGAAAGTTGTGTTTTCCAGTTGGCATTAAATGCACCATCTGAAAAATGCAATACCTACAGCAAATTTATGACTCTTTAAGACCTTACTGTAATTTAAGGAACCGCGGGAACCCCGGTTAAGACAGAATATAATTCATCGAAGCTAAGCTCCTCCAGGCCCAGTTCTGTATCCACCACTAACATTGTATTCATTTTATGTCGTTTTAATGTGGTAAAGTGAATAAAGTGCATACTAATTTTAAAATACACTGCAATACCTCATAATGATAACATTATAAACAGTAATACAGACTTCACTAAGATGATTTACACAAGTTAACTTAAAAAGTTTCATAGTGAGTTTCAAACTTGATCATCATTGATTAATGCAGCGTAATTTGTAAAAGGATACCAAAGTTAAAAATACTAAACTGATACGGTCCTTTTAAATAAAGTATTTATTTCAGTATTTTACATAATTATCAATGTTAAAGTTATAATAGACAGGTTTTGTCAGGTAGATGATTATATATAATTTGATTATTAGCACAGACGCATGAGCGTCTAAGGAGCATTTTAATATTGTATCTAGTCAGGATCATTTATCTGCTTTTAATGTGAAAAGTAGTAACTATACTTTGATGCCATAGAGTGGCATAAAATGAAAACACATAAATATACAGTGTTCTTGTTAAATATTGTATTTTCTACGTTCAGTACTTGATACAGTTGTTATTCCACCAAAAAAAAAACACACACATACTCATTCATGACATTACTGTTTATTAGGAAGCAGATTGTCGATGGAGAGCGTTTCAGTTTGAAAGGTTTGGACGTGACTTCCTGGTTTTAGTCTGTGAATGAAACTCATTTTACAACAGACAAACATCAGGTCAGTTCTTCTAGTAATAATCAGATCAGAGTGAACACACCTGACACATGGGATGTTATTTAACTTCAACTTTTTCTTCTGTCATCACACAATTTTTCATTGTCATACAAGCAAATGTATAAAATAACCAATACATAGTTTGTAGCATACATTACACTGGTTAAAAATGTTATGATCAAAGTTCCTGCTCCACACATAGCACCAAGCACTGTCATGATAAAACAGTTGTAGTTCCACAGTCGGTCCACATGTAGGCAGTGGTGTCCCACTGCTCAGCTCCATCACAGCTCAGCAGGTTAAGGCTGAAAGAACTGAATGGATTCATACAGCTAAATATATTCAACATGTTCAGAGTCTCTCCTTGAGATCGATGTAACTCTGCCTGCCACTTCCTGTTGTGCTTGAACCATATTATCAGTGTGACACACTCTCAAATGAACCCACGGTATCATTCAATCATATGCGCCGTACCGGTCCTTTTTTTAATGTGTTTTTTTTTCACAGCCATTCATGAAACATTATATAGTTGAGATAGGTAATCAAGTCAGTTTCACTTTTACAGTGCCGAAACTAATTTAGAGATAAAACTAAATGATGGGTTCCTCTAACACAGGGGTGGGCAAATTGTGTGTCTGTGTGTGTACATATACATATATATATATATATATATATATATATATATATATGTGTGTGTGTGTGTGTGTGTGTGTGTGTGTGTGTGTGTGTATAAGCTGCTAAAATCAGAACAACACCACATTATCTTTAAAAAGCTCTGCGTGTCTAGGGAGGTGTCCTGAAATCTGACCCCAGGTGCCACCCTGCATGATGAACTATCTGATCGTCAGACGTGACGGTTTGCAATTCGACCTCCCATTTGTTCAGTTAATCACATGTCAGGATTTATTGAAAAATTTATAGAAGTTCTTTATTTATTTAGTTTTATTTGGTCATTTTTTTTAATATTTTGATTTATATTTTTGCATTGTCTTTATTTTTGCACCTTTCATAAAAAAATAAACTATTAATATTAAACTTGTATTGTCCCATTCAGTTGTGTCATGATTATGAGTTATATTTGTATTTTTTTATATTTATTTATATTTCAGTTTCTACTAATGTTTAAGACTGTAATTGTAGTCGTCAAATTAATGATAAAAGACAAAAAAATTATGAACTGATGCTATGTTGATGGATGAGGAGGGAGGCAAAAACATGTGCTTAAGTGCCCCCCTTTGGCAGAATACACTCAATTGGGTGGCAAAATCGCACGCCTAGGTTCCCTCTTCGGTGTTGAGAACACACTGTAGGTGTCCTTTTTTTCCTCTCGCCCCTGCCCTTTAAAAAGTCTATGCACACCACTGCTTCTAACCTCTTGACTGACTACCTATCTCAAGTCTATTCAAGCTGATTTTCATTCTGAAATATTCTGCAGTGTGCTTCAGAAAATAGCTAAAGGATCATTACACTTCAATACAACTTGGAGAGCAGTTTGTGTACCCACCAACAGGAAGTACAGCAGGTCAAAGCTGAAGCAGGAAGTGGGTCTGTAACCACAGCTGTATTAAGCGTGAATGATCCTTTCATGCACACACAAATTACAGTGAATGGGCTACAACATGCTAAACCACTGGTTTATTCTCTCCTGAGCTTCTGCCAGACACATGTCAACCCTCTTACCTGCTCTAAGCTTTAAGGTTACAAGCTTACCAGCAGAGCAGTCTGTCATTATTGTTGCAAAACTATTTACAAATGTATTTCTAAATCTGTGTGTGTCATAAGATGTGTAAATGTGTAAAACATTCTGTAAATGTGTTGCGAGATTTGTGATTTCTAACAAAATCTGTAAATGTGTAGAAAGACCGATCAGGCATAACATCATGACCACTGACACTGATCACCTCTTGATCATGGCTCCTGGATATAAAAGGCATCAAATGAACATTTAGTGCTCAGAGTTGATGTTAGAATCAGGAAAAATGTTCCAGCATCAGGATTTTTCAGGAGTTTGATCAGAACATCTCCAGAAGGGCAGCTCTGGTGGTCTGTTCCTGGTCTGCAGTGGTCAGGATCTATCAAAAGTGGTCTAAGGAAGGACCAGTGGTGAACCAGAGACAGGGTCATGAGAGGACAAGGATCACTGATGCAGGTGGGGAGTGAAGGCTGCTCCTGGTGGTCTGATCCAACAGAGCAGAGGAGTTAATGCTGCTGAAGATAGAAAGGAGTCACATAGCACAGAATAAACCTTCAGGGGTCAAAGGTCACATAGGAGGACCAGCACTAGATTAGACAGGAGGTCATCATATTATGACTGATCGGTGTTTGATTACAGCTGATGAGCATCTCTATTGGTCGTCTTTCTACATGTGGCTTCTGCTTCACTTCTGAACCTTCTTGTACATTTGTAAATAGTGTTGCATCAATAACGGCCCCAGATCAACATCAGCTGATTCTAACCTGGATAAGACGTCCTAAAGGTCCTTCAATGAAATGGAAATGTTGAACATCTACAGCTCTCTGGCTCTGTGTGACGTACTACTGACCTTGAGTTGACATTATTGTGCCTGCCTTTTCTAAGGTCAATACTGAACTCAAGCTGCACCCAGATCAGCAGCTTTAGAAGCAGCTCGTCTTGATGCGGCGTGATGTCATGAATGTGACAGAACACGACAGCCTGGGCGCTTCTCAGGACGCCTGACCCATTCTCCACATGGCCAGCACCTCCCTCAGCATCTTTGATATCCTTTCTTGGTACTGGAAAGCAGCAGCTGGGCTGGTTACTGTGGTGGCGTGCAGCGGTGGCTCTTGTACGTTCCCAGGTGGCGGAAGCTGCGTCCACACTGCTGGCAGCAGTAGGGCGTGGCCCCGCTGTGGATCCTCTGGTGGGTGTACAGGTTCCCCAGCTCTTTGAAGCGTCTGCCACACTGTGGACAGGCGTACGGACTCTCGCCGGTGTGCACCCTCTGGTGTCTCTTGAGTCCAGACAGCACTGAGAAGCCTTTCCCACACTGGGGGCAGGGGAAGGGGCTCTGGGCACCGCTGTGCACCAGCCTGTGGCTCTTCAAGCGGGCGGCGTGGCGAAACCTCTCCCCACACTCCGGACACATGAAGGGCTTCTCTCCTGTGTGGATCCGCTGGTGCTGCCGCAGGTTTCCAAGGTAATTGAAATGGCGGCCACAGTCCCCGCACTCATACCCCCCCTCGATTTTAATCTCTTTTTTCACGGGCCCAGCAGCACCGACTCCTGCGGCGTCCTCGCCCTGCCCTCCTTGTCCCCTCCTCAAGTCACCGCTGTCCTCTCCCATGAGGGGTGCTGCAGAGCAGGTGGACTCCAGGGCCTGCAGGGCACCAGCCGAGTCCGAGTGTATCAGTTTGATGTGTTCCTCCAGGAACAGAGAGTCGGGGCAGAAGGTTCCACATAGAGAGCAGATGTAGGTGTGGCCGGGGAACTGCTGGCCTGAAACCACAAACAAACATTATTTCACCGGATAAGGACACAACAACCCTCCAGTCCACCATGAGGGGTCATCAGGTTCTCCTGCTTTCTTTATACACTGTTGATCAATCCATCTAGTGACTCATAGATTATCATAGACTCATAAATATGACTTCTTTAAAAATAACTGCAACAATAATACAACAGGAAGTAGTGAACACAGATATAAAAAGACACTGTACAGAACTGTACTCTCTAAAATGTAGGAGCCTAAACATAAAATTATACTTAGAAAAGAAAAATATAATAATATGGTGCACCTGGAAGAGAACAACACTCGAAGGAAACGGAAAGATCAGACAAAAAGCATAACAAAATCCAGATCCAGGCACTCCATATGGTTTGAAAAAGAAAAAAAAAAAAACATTTAATTTAATGAGCTACAAATAATTAAAAACACACCAACATGTGTCAACTGGTGACTTCTTCAGGGTGTGGAGACACAATCAGAGTAATTTAGAAACACAGTTATACTTATTCTAATTATCTGACGTTATTCTCTCATATTTGTAAAAGCTACCAGGAGAAACTTTCATTTCATGTTGATCTTATCCCTGTGAATAAAAGCACTAGTGTTTCCGAGCACCAGACTCCCTTCAGAAAACCTCTCATTTTACTGCAGCAGGGTCAGATGGTCTCCCCATGCATTCTGGTTCTGCTCTCTGCTGGACCCACATGATCTGATGTGGAATCAGACCTGATTAGATTAGACCTGATTTAACCCTTGTGTGGTTTTAAAATCAAAACAATAAAAAAATGTATGGAAAAATACTTAGTAGATGTTTAATTTATCCCAATTACAAGTAATATAGACACTGAGTATGACAAATATTTACCATTTAGGCTACCTGTTAGGTCACATTTATGAATAAAGGTACCAACTATGATGAGATTAAAAATCTGAAAAAAAAACATGTTTAACAAAGATGAATGAAACCAGATATTGTTATCACTCCTGATGTTTATTTCTTTGATTGTACAGCTTTCATACATTCATGCCTTGATAACACCAACCCCACAGTAACAGACAGAGCCTACACAACACACAGGTGGCAGATCTTCACTGTGTGAGCAGCACATATGTATTTATTGCACCTGATGCATGTATGCTGTGTCTTCCTGTCCATCCTGGGCCCACACACTGTGCAGCGTCTCCTTTTGTTGCTACTGACGGCAACCTGGAATGATGAAAATATTCAGATCAGGACTTGACACACACACTCTACAGCCAGAGTCAGACTTTCACTGCATGCTCCCACTTACTTTAGACTCTGACGATGAAGGTTCTGTGGGTGTGGCAGCATCTTCCTCCTTAATCCTCCTCATGGTGGCTGCAGAAGCTGGAGCTCCTGTGGCTGGATGCTGATACGCTGGTCGAAGGGCTCCTTTTGGGCCTAGCCGACGGTCAATCTCATCCTCTCCTTTAAGCTCATAGCCAGACTCTAAATTGGCAGAAATGTGATCTTCACATGCTGATAACTCTTCCTCTTCGTCATCTTATACAGCTTCTCTCTCTCTCTTTGAAAATCATTTCAAATGAGGGAGACTCTTTCACCATCTTGATAACAGGAAAATCAATTTATATGTTGTGTCCCACCTTTAATTTGCAGTAATAAAGCATGAGAAAATATATGTTCCCGCCAGACGGGTGGTAAAATGTGCAGGAAACTTGTGCCAGAAAGACAAAACACACACCTAAACTTTCACCTAAACAAGTTTTTACCATCTAATGAATCTGAACACCACATATGTAACACTAGAAAAGCATTCAGAGAGCACAGACCTCCGCCGCGGCAGCAGTGACTTTTTTTTATTTAAAGTTACCCCCGCCGCCAAGGTGGTTATGTTTTCAACGGGGCTTGCTTGTTTGTTGGTTTGTCGGTTTGAAAAATAACCAACATACCAATAAACAAACACCGGTGAAAAAACAACCTCCTTGGCAGATGTAATAAATATGAAGAGGGGTGTACAATCTTCTTCACAGAAACTTAGTCGAGGCCTATGAGTTTGAGGCTGGAAAATAAATGTAATTTTTCTTAGTAAACACTGAAAACTGGTCCCACAGACCTGAACACCACACAAGGGTTAATAAATCATACACCTGTCTTATATTTGGTAGATGTTTTTGTGTAGCGGACAAAAAAATTACAATTGAGAATGAGTTTGGTCGATGAAAAAGGGTTGAGAAAAAAAAACCCTACATCCTGGTCCTGATTACCCCCCATCCTTACCCACCTGCCACAGGCCGGTCAGTGTTGGCCTCCAGGGGACTCCCTCCCTCCCCTGGAGAGCTCTGGGGCTCCATGGAGAACTCAGAGGGCTGGACGTGGGACAGCGAGGTCTGGGTCTGCTCCAGTCCGCTCCCGTCCCTCTCCGACGACTCTTCTTCCTCTTCATCCTCCTCGTCCTCGGTCTCACCGGTGGGGGGGTTATCACACTCGGGCTCCTTCATGACTGGAGAGAAGATGACCACGTCAAAGCTGATCACACACATTCCTTATTAGCATCTAAATCATTCTATTTTTCACTAAATCAAAGTAATTTATCCCACTGATGCAAAAATCACATCAAAATTAAAAATAAATAGAAATAATGCAGGCTAACCATCTCTCTTGCTGGACAGTTTTCTGGAAGTGGAGGAGCTGGGGATCAAACCACCAACCTTCTGATACCTCTGAGCCATAACCTCCCTACTGTCTGATTGATTATTTTGCCCACCTATATTCAGTGACGACCCCTCCTACTTTCCTTCTCACTGGTTGGCAGCCAAAGCTTTTTTTCTCAGGCAGCTGTGATTCAGAGCAGCAGAAGGTCAGCGGTTCAATCCCTGGCCCCTCCAGGCCACATATCAGAGTGAATGTGTGAATGGGTATTTATATCAGATCCTAATATAAATGGGCAGGTTGGTGCCATGCATAACATCCTCTGTCATCAGTGGAATGAGTAAATACTATTATATATGTGTTATATATTATATTATTGTTTTAAATGTTCCTACGCATGTTACCCATACATATGGAATGAAGTAACAGGACAGTTGGAATATAAATAAATGAGATTTGGTATCATAATTAAACTTCTGAGTGTCTAGACACCTTTTACAGCCTGTGAGGTCCTGATGAACCAGTTCAAACCCAGTACCTGGCAAGGCCCTTTATTAGAATTATTGATTTTTTTAAATTTAATGTCATAATTTTGACTCACTATACTCAGAACTGGGATACAGCCTAACTTTTAGGGGTGGGAGAAAATATTGATATAGCAATATACTGCAATACATTTTCTTCTGATATAATAGTGATGTTTAATTTCTTAATATCGATCTGAAAATAAGTTATGTTTTGGGCTGATCCAAATCCAGATGAATTCCGCACCTCCGGTCCACAAGGTATCGCTGTATATATGTATACATACAGTGTATACAGTATGTACATATATATTTACTTGACTGTCATTTATGTAAAATTGATTGACAATGTTTTGTATTTCCTGTGAAATGGATTCATTGTAGTCAATAAATTCAGATTTTTTTTTCAATAACACAGATATCAATGTATCATAGATGAAATTTGCTGCAATATCGCTGTATCGTGATATTATCGTTGGTAAAATATCGTGACAGCATTGTATCGTGGTGATACCCAGCCCTACGAACTTAACATCCATAGAAATATAGAGCACATGTACACGTACACACACACACACACACACACACACACACACACACACAGCTGTGTTTACCTTTCAGGTCTGATGAATAGTCCATTGGTGCTATCCACTCGTAGTCATACATTCGTTTGCTGCCAGAGGGGAGCATGCTGAACAGGTCATCTGTGGTGGACTCAGAGTCTCCGGCCCCGGAGCCGCTTATGCTGCTGTCCGGCCACAGGTTGAGGGAGTGCGGGTCCGGATCAGTGCGAGCCTCCCTGTCGCCGCTGGCTTGGCTGCTCTGATCTCCGTCCATTTCAGCACACCCCCTGGAGTTCTTGTCTTTCATCAGATAGTCGCAAATAGCATTTATGTTCTCCTTCTTGACGCCAGGCATGACCGCCTTGGCTCTCCGGGGGTCAACAGTATTGTGTTTGTTGGCGGAGCTGAAGTCGTGTTTCTTGAAGGCAGCATCTGCAGACGGCTCCATAGTGGCAACACCGGGGAACGGGTCCCTGCCATCCCTCTGGACGGTGTCTAGCCTCGCCTTCAACGCTTCAATTTCTTCGCTTTTCTCGCGCAGCTCCATTTTCAGCACTCGTATCCTGATGCTGACCATTTTGCGGATCTCCGAAAGCGCCGTCTCCAGCACCACGGTGATGTTTCTGCCGAGGTGCTCGGTGATGTCGCTGACCGAGCAGAGCAGCTCCTCGTCGTGCTCCAGCTCCAGGAAATCGCCGTCGGCTCGGCTCGTTGACCCAGGAGGCTCCATGAAGGCACCGTGGAGGTCAGAAGAAAGACTCGTTTCAGCGAAACTCTGGTTTCTTTTGCGACTCATGGGTTAGCCTAGCTAAGAGCTCTGTTTCCTGGACAGGTCAGCTAGCTAAGAGCGACTCCACAAAGCTAATGTTTGGATGATGCTGAAACTCAGTAGTAAGGCTGTGGAGTTAGCAAGAGTGCTACCGGATGTAACAGGGATATCTCTTCAAAACAAAAGCATCAATGTGTAAAAACACTGATGGAACCGATTAGACTTTTGTTTTGAAAGCAGTAAAAGGAAGTATCATTCTCAATAATAGTTTACTTTATATTTACACAACAGAGTTGCAGTAATGGCTGAATTGTGCTGTGTTTCGATTAATTTTCATATGTACCGCCCTCTAGAGTATACAGTTAGCAACCAACTCTGTGATAATTAAATCAATGTTACTGATTTACTATATTTCATACAGCACTGGCGTTATTTAATGTATGTGTGTATATGTCTGTGTGTGTGTGTGTGTGTGTGTATGTTTTGCACTATATTGCAATACTTGCACTATTTGCACTGTCTATTTTTAAATATTTTTTAAAAAATATTTAAAAATATTTATTTTAAATCTTCAAATATTTTAAAATATTTATTTTAAATCTTTAAATATTTTTAAATATTTATTTTAAATCTTTAGATATTTTTAAATATTTATTTTAAATCTTTAGATATTTTTAATATCCTTACTTTTACTATATATGGCAACTGTTTCCTTTGGGATGAATTAGGGTTTCTCTTATCTTATCTCGATGTATGAAAATAGTTGGCCAGCACTGGTTTCTCACTTTCTAATAAACCATTTCTAATAAACCACTACTGTCAATAAATTGATTTATAAAACACGCCACACAAGTTTTGCTAAACTAAACTCCGATTCTGACTCTGAGAAGCATAAAGAAACACAAAGACATACACGTGTAACTAAACTATAAATAAAACAACATTAAAGAAGTAAAGAGCCACAGGCTGGATTTGAACCCACCAGCTCTACCAGGAGGGACTTTTCACAACAAATGTTTCTCTTGTTTATGGCATATAACAAACCTATAAAACAGCACACATATTAAACATAAAGAAAGCCAGTTTATCTTAATTTCTAAGCGCTAAAGTCATAGTTTGCTGCCCTGTGAATCGTTTTATTTTGTGGATGGATCAAATGATTGTGTAATATGAATGCTGCCTTTTGTATTGTCAAACCCCACAGAGAAATATCACAGACTTTTCTCCACTTCACTCCACTTTACAGAGCTGTTTGCTAACATTTTCACAATGACGATGCAGCTTTGAGTGAATGACCAGCTTGTGAAATCACTGACCTTATTGCATGGTGTGTGAAAATAAAGGAGAATGTTTAAACGCACTTTCACACTAAAGACTCCTGTACTTTACACCAAGTTAGTCACCTGACAGCTACTGTGCATGGAGTAAAACTGTAATAAAAGGAGTAAGTGGTGCAGAATAAGTGCTGAGCCATCATGTATCTCGTGATTCCTTCGATGTGATTGTCTGTTAGCTGCCGTTATAAATTCCTGAGTGTTGCTCCAGTTTCATTACAACACCGCTGCTGCTGCCGCTGCTCGGCTGGAATTCTGAGCTGACAGAGGAACTGACCAGACGAAAGGAAATGCTGAGTCTGTTCCTGGGATGTTTGAGGGAAAACACACACACACACACAGTCTGGATCAAACACACAGTCTTACTGGTCTTTATATGTGAGCATGAATAACATGGAAACCTCTGTACCATTCAGTTATTTGGTAATGGAGGGAGCTTTATTTGCTTAGTGAGTGATTATTAACCTGAAAGCTGCAAGCTTGAATTTTGAGGAGGGATTGTAGGAAGTTTTCTTCCTTTAATGTAACAAGAAAAGTAAAGAATTAATCTTGTTATTTGACTGGAGTGCAGATATACAGTACATCTACACTGATATCAACAAATAACAGAAGTATGAGGAATGAGCATACTGGCTTGTTAGTGTTGTAGTCAAGTTAACCAGAGTAATACAGGAAATCTGATGAGTGCAACTTCAAAACATAAGAGTAAAGTTTTATCCAGCTACAGCACACACGTTTTACACTGAGTGAGGAAATACTGGCAAATAAACAAACAAATTAATGGATAAATAAAATGTAAAATTAGACAAGTGCAAATTAAATAATGCCAAAATGTTGATCAATGCAAGCTTCTAATTCATGACTAACAATAATGCATGCAAAATTAAAAAATGAACAAACACATGCAGTAGTAATCCACCAAAACAACAACAAAAACCTCATATAAATGAAGTTCATTTGTGTATTTCAAAATATTTCCTTCCAAAGCGATACGACTTTTAATTTTGACCTCAGTCTCAGTGTGCATTCATTTGGAGAAACAAAACGTGAAGGCTGGAGGTCAGCTGAGGTCAAAGGTGTTTTTTGTCAACGGGACTTTTATTTTGAAAGAATCACTTCACCGGGGCAGCCACTGGGGTCATTTTGACTCTCGTGTGTCCTGTAGTGGAGGAGAGGTTCACTTCATTTTACTGAGCTGCTGACTCATAACTGTACGCTACTGTACGGTTCGGGTGGACATGTCATCCAGATCGGACCGGGACCGGGACCGTGGGTACCGGGGAAAGATCTCCACAGACGGTCAGCAGCACCGGGAGGCGGCGGAGAAACCGAACCGACTCAGCAGAAAGGGTACTAAAATGATACATGAATTTTATAATCTAACTAACATAAAGTGGTTATGCAATAATATATCAAAGTAGGCTATTTTGTGGATTTTTGACAAGAAACTGAAGTTGGCCTATAAACTGCAGGGATAAATTAAATAACCAATTAATAATAGGCCTAATAATATTTAATAATAGCGTAATTAAATAAAATAATTTTAATTTATTTTTAATAATTTCTGAAATGGTTAATTTTAATTAAAAATTAAATATTAAATTGATATATTTAGTGCTAAAATAGGCTATTATTTCTGTTATCCTGGAATTTTAATATTTACTGTTTGATTTAAAAATGCAGAAAAAATATCATTATCCACCCTATTATTATTATTGACATAGTTGTTAAATTGCAGTTATTTCCTGTCCTTCCTGAACAGAAAAATGTGTTTTAGTGGTTGTTTGTTATTCTGGATTCATTTCTGACTTCTCAGTGAATTCCAGTGTTCTGGATCAAATTTGGGTCTAAAAAGGTGAATTCAGTTTAAATTCTTCACTCCTGTTCAAAATGGTGAAGAGTAGTGAACTCAGTGAGAAACAAAGAGTCCAGTTAAAGTGAAGGAGATGATGCTGGAGGTGATGCTGCTGCTCTAATATATTTATTAAGGTGGTGATGTTTTATTTTAATTGGGTAATTTAGATAAATTGAAAGATAGAGCATCCATTAATGTCCACCCTAATTTTATAAAGAGGCTTCCATTGTGTTTTACTCCCTGCAGATAATTCTTTAAATTAGCTGCAGATATGTTCAAAAATACCTAACTTCCAGTTACAAAAGTCCATCATGGTTCAATTTCCTCATTAAAAATTGATAAAATTAGACCTGACTTTAAAGTGCTGGACACAAGACATGTGTGTCACTGGAGGCTCTGTATAGTGGACATGCAGTCCATAGTGTGTGCTCCTTATTGCTTTTCTGATTCTTCCCTGTTTTGGAAAGAAATGTATTGCGAGCAGCATCTTTCAGTGGTCCAGAGGACACGTCTCTGATCCTTGGCTCCATGTGGTTTTAACAGTGGGTGGTTTCTCCAGAGATGCTGCCAGTCTGAGGAGAACCGTGTCAACATGTGAGGAAAACTTCCCAACAGGTAACTTTTACTTTCTTGCTTATTTCTCTTCTCAACAACCATTATTCAGAAACCAAAATGACCTGAAAACATGCCAGTAGCATGTAGCACATGGCTCATTATTATACATATTATTATGTAATTTGAATGACATCATTGGATCTTTTTTGGCGAACCAGCTCTACTCTGCCTCTGATTGGCTCACCCTGATAATCTAAACCTATCTCTATCCTGTCATACTTAAACCTAAGCAATCTAACCCACAGAGGCAACAAGTACGAGCCAATCATGCATGGAGAGTGTGTATCTACAGAGAGGTGGGGATCATGAGCTCATGGCCTGATGGTCTTTTATTCCAATGGCACATTTTTCGGACGACTAGGATTTTGTAATAATTTGTGTTGTTACTGAACATCTATCACAGATCAAACTCCTGCTAGCGGCCTCTTGTTGTTATATTAGAGACATTTTAGGCATGGAGAAATTTCTGTTAAAATAATTCCTTAAATTGAGTCATTAGAGATCACTGACCTGTTAAACTGACCTCAGTGGAAAGTCATGTGAAGCGGTTTATACCTTGAACCTGCACCTTCCTGTGAAGTCACTCATTAATCTGTGAGTCAGTCGTACAGCGTCATAACATCACAGCAGCTCGGTTTGTTGGTCTTATTGTTTAAATGCTGTCTGCTGTCAGAAATGTGGTGCATATCTTTGGCGTATATTTTCTTTTATTCAATGGGGAGTATAAATAAATATTGTTAGCCTAATATCATAGTTTGCCTCAGTCATATTTCAGCGAAATTACAGGATAAATAAAAAGTGATTATTCTTCTTTTTCTAAAACCTTGAAAGATGCCTTAGGTAATTATGCTACTGTATGAGGCTAATGCTATGTTAGGCAGACTAAAAAGGACAACCTCGTTTCAAACATTTATTTTTGAGAACTATTCAGTTATTATTTATATTTGAAAAAAAACTATTTTAATGTAACCCTGGGTGTTGATCTTGTTTTATGACTTAATTTTGTGTTTTTACCACAGCAGGAGAAACAGCTCTTTTTTTTTTTTAGCAAACATTAACAGTAACTTCACTGTAAACACATCAGCAGCAACACTAGACACTCAGAGTGCTGCTGTGGAAGAATGAAAAGTGTCATCTGAGTACATTTAGTATGAATTCACCACGTGTTTTAAACTGCTACCCATGCAGTGAGCAGAGCAGTTTCACATTGCTGTGGTGTGTTTGTGTGCTCAGCTCTGCCGGTGCTGCTGGATGTGGTCAGAGGTCCTGAGCGTCTTCCTGCAGACGACGAGTCGCAGGAAATGCTGAGAGGGAAACTGCGCATTTTGCAAGCTGACAGCGCCGAGGTCAACGCTCTGTTCACGGTACAACCTGTGACACGTGCAAACATACAAGAGTCCACTTCTCCCCATGAATAAAGACTGAATGTGACTGCAAAGGCAGTCTGTCTGCATGGACCTCATTAGTTAATATTGACGATGCCTCACCGATGAGTGCAAAGAAAAACACAAGGACAAAATATTACAGAAATATTTTTACAATTCTTACACAACTCCAAGTTTGAAACAAACAAAAAATACTATATGTGCATAAATAAATAAACTAACCTGTCAAATATAGAGTATAATATATTAAACCTTTTTATTTTTTCTCTCTACAGGAGTTGTCCACATATCTCATCTCCATCAACAGTGAAGAAAAAGTGATTTTTGTGACGTTCAAAACATTTGAGGAAATATGGAAGTTCAGCACTTATTACACAATAGGTAGGCAAAAAAAAGGTTACACATAGTGCTGCTATTACTGCTGTTAGTGAAAACACGATGCCACCATTGTCCTCACTTTGTCTCCTCCAGGTTTCCTGGGTCGGTGTTTGGAGAACCTGTTGTTCGACCAGAAGTTTTGGCTCAGCTCTTTGGAGGAGGATGTCAGTATTGAGGTTTCTATTGAGGAGGACACTCTTAACCTGATCTACAAAGGCATCCTCATGCAGGAAGGTAAAGGGCTGGTAGTGTT
Organism: Synanceia verrucosa; assembly: GCA_029721515.1. Classification (NCBI taxonomy): domain Eukaryota; kingdom Metazoa; phylum Chordata; class Actinopteri; order Perciformes; family Synanceiidae; genus Synanceia; species Synanceia verrucosa. The sequence continues at coordinate 16,331,777 of CM056569.1, read as the reverse complement.
TCTTAAGTTCTGATGTAGCTACAGTGGCTGATAAAAGGTGGAGAGACATTAGCAAACATATCTCATGTTTGATGTCAAACAAGCTTAATTCAATGATCCATTTACAGGTTTTATCACTTAAATTCAATTCTAATATCTCAGTTTGAACACTCATTCACACTGGAATAAATGAGAGGTGAGAATCCATCTACAGAGTTTAACAAATTGACAAAAATATTTTAATGTTCCAATAATGGTTAATCCACCAGTATGTACAAGCTGTTTAATCAAAATGATATATTTAATGATAATTATTGTTGTTAACCAGGAATTTTCAAATTTACCGCTTTACAAAAAAAGCAGAAAAAATATCAAACCTCATTATTATTATTATTATTATTATTATTATTATTGTTGTTGAAATAGTGGTTAAATTGCAGTTATTTACTGTCCTATTGTGGATTCATTTCTGACTTCTCAGTGAATTCCAGTGTCCTGGATCAAATTTGGGTCTAAAAAGGTGAATTCAGTTTAAATTCCTTACTCCTGTTCAAAATGGTGAAGAGTAGTGAACTCAGTGAAGAACAGTTAAAGTGAAAGACATGATGCTGGAGGATATTTATTAAACAGTGTGTCCAGAGCATCCAAATCTTATCAGGTCCATCTCTACCTCCTGCTGGTCCTCCCTGTCTACCACAAATACCCCAAAAAATAAAATACATGATCATGATGTTTCCCATCTTACTTTCTATGTCCTCAGGCTCACTGTTTGCTAGTTGTAGTACCAACCAGATGTTTGACAGCTCCACCTCTGGAGGGGACTTGTACCTGGAGCAGGGGGACATAGCCCAGTTTGAGCCTCCCTTCCTGGGCTCTGGGTGGACCGTCCTCTGCCTGGCTGATGGAGCCCGGGGCACTGCACCCAGACCTGCTCTAGAGCCGGTCGTCCCTTTTCACCAGTAAGTCACATCCACACACAGGGCTGTCAGGACTGATCTATGACCAGGAGATAGAGGTGCTCATCTGGTTCCATCTGTCTGCAGATGGTTCCTCAAATCCTGTGCAGAGAGCATTTTAGTTGGTGATGGGAAACCTGCCTGTGACTTCCCTCTGCAGTTTGGTAAGTGCACTGAAATCTACTGAGGTTAGTTTCACACAGAAATAATTTCAGAAACATACAAATTAGAAAAAAAATGTATAAATTGTATTTAAATATTTTTTTAAATCATTTTTATTGTATTTAAATGTTTTTGATAGTATTGTATTGTGCTTTGTTTTGTTTTTTTTCCTTGTCTTTGAATTTTATATATTCATGTGCACTTCAATTTACTGCTGCTCTGTGTGCCTTTAATTGTCTCCCAGGGACAAATTATGTTTTTAGAATTTGAATTTGAATGTATTTTTAATATATTACATACTACTACCTCGTAATATGCTGCTTGTGGTCATTTTTGGGATCGGCTGCCCTAATTATGATTATAATGACAGTGAAATGACAGATAAAGTTCAAATGACAGTGCTCTATTAAGAAAGATGAAATTAAAAAGTAAAAATGAAAGTATGAGGCTTTTTTTTATCTCAACCCCAGTGATATTTTATGATCAAAATGTAGTGAAGTCTTGTGAAACTTCTCATCTGTGTTCAGCCAGAGGAACCTGTGTCGCCTCAGTGGAGTATGATTCAGAAGGCCCAGATGAGCTGACGGTTGCCCCCGGCGATCGCATCATCATCGTGGGACTTCTGGTGTCTTGTTTTGATTGGTTCACAGGGAGGAAGGAGACCACAGGGGAAGTGGGTCTGGTAAAAACAAGCCTGGTGAAACCATCCACTGATATTTACAAGTGAGTGTATCACCAATATTACTGTTAGTTATGATTTGACAGTGCTCTATGTTATTCTATTTATATTCTCGTCACCCTTTCAGCTCACCAGATATCTTTTTGGATGGAGAGGAAAGGACATTTTTCTGTGTGCAGGAGGACAAAATCATAGAGGACACAACTACCTTATTGAAGAAGAAATCTCAAAATGATAGCGGTCATAACTACAAACTGGGTGAGATTTAGACAGATTTGTGTCATGTGTACAAACAATAAATATTAATGACAAAATGTAATTTGATCTGAAAAACAGTTAGAAATTACAATTCTCTTATTTCCAGCAGTCTACGATAGTTGCTCTCTGTCTTTTCCAACTTTTAAATTAACTATTCTTATTTATTGTTTGTTGTTTATTCTGCACTGTATATAGTTTTTAAATATTTTCCTACTGTGTATGGAAACTGTTGTGGGATGAAAAAGTTGTATCTTATCTTATCTTCTCAATTACAAGTGTCTATAGTTAATAGATAGTTTAACAGGATATGACAAACTTTGACCTTTTTGTCAAAGGATCACCAAAGATCACGTTTCATCATTTTATTGCATCGTGAATATCTGTATTAAATGTCATTGCAACCAGTGTAGTAGTTAACATTACAGGTGTATCAGAAAAAAGACATTCCTAGAGCCAAAAATAATTTCTATTGCTATTTTCTGTTGTTTGGTTTGGTTTAGGTACAAAATCTATGAACCACAACCTACTTCCTATACCTCCTTCAAGATTTTCAGATTTTAATTTTTAATTACTAGTTCTCAATATTTTAATGTGTTTTCTCATTCACTTTCTTGTACTTTTTGTTTTTCAACCTCAGATATAATCAGTGACCAAGAATGTGAGAAAAACACACCAGGTATGTATTACCACCTAAAGTTCAGTTCCTGCCTTCAAATGGGGTTTGTGAGTGTTCAGCAAGACCTGTTGTGGTAGTCACAACCTTGTAAGACATAATTTGTGCTGCAGTGGGTGACGAGTTTTTCTTTGCAATTTTATTTCTGAAGGAAACATTGACGTTCCCAATGGTCTCATGTTTTTTCTGTCAGTGTGCCTTTTCATTTCCTGCGTTACTTTACCTGCTTGCTGAATTCTTAACCTGTGTGGCATCTAGACGCCAACAGTAGCATCCATGTTGCTTTGCAACAACTTCACACGTCTTTACTACAAGCTCACAACTTCCATTTAAAGGCAGCGTTTGTCACGCAATCGTGTTTCTTTTATTTTGTGTAAAGTCTGTTTCAACATTTGTCATCACAATCTTTTACAGTCATGTCTTCAAGCAAAGCTGACCCTCAGCTGACTGATCTGAAGACGAATATTCAGAGGATTCTCGATCAAGGGAAAGACTCATCACCAGATTTTGCAATGAAGGTGAACGGCACTCTGAAGGACTCGGTCCCTGCTACAGAAGCAGAAAAACCAAGTCCTCCCTGTTTCACTGTTCACCCAGTTGTAGAAGAAAACAACAACAGTGAGAACTTCATCCCCCTCTTCTCTTTTTTGGATGGACAAAACTACAAAATAGAGTTTGGCGACCTGTATGGACTGAGCTCTGAACTCCTCGCCTCCTCCACCTTCACTGGTCACTCAGACGAGGACGAGCTAATTGCCTTCTTGGGTGTTGCCAGGGAAACAGCCAGGAAGAAGCGATTCTTTTGGTCACAGACTCGCTTGTGCTTCCTGTTGGGTAAGCTCTGTGCTGGGAGGTCAAAGTTCAGCCAGGCCCGGGTCTACTTTGAGGAAGCCCTCAGTGTGCCACGAGAAGGCTTCACAGACCTCAGGCTGTTGGCCAGCATCTACTCCAACCTGGTCGCCATATATATGTTGCAAAAAAACACTGAAAGCTTCTTTGCTCTGACAGAGCGACTTGTTGCTTTGCTATTGGGAATCCCAGACTGCCTGGAATGTTTAGTGGATAACTCTGCTCTCAAATACATCCTCAAGAAGGCTGTTCTCTCTCGCAACAAAATGGCTGAGGCTGGGGCTTGTCGTCTATTGGCGAAGCACCACTGGACTCGTGCTGAGGGGAAGCAAGTTGTTCCTTATCTGGAGAGACTACTTGTTCTTTGTGCTGGAGCTCAAGGAAAATGGGGCATCTCTCCCAGTCATGAATACCTCACCCTGGGAAGGCTCTACAGCAAACTCCGACTTCCCCACCTCAGTATAAGCTCAGCCAGGACCGCTTCTCTGCAGCCTTCTGCTACACTGACGGACTGCCTCAGTAGCTTGCTTCTAGTTTTGGACAATATCAACAGACTGGATGGGATCACAGAACAGGAAGCTTCCTTGCCACCTCAAGTGGCTCCATGTTTACACCAAGCCCTCTCTTCCAACAGAGTCCAAGGAGGAGGAAGTGATCATGTTTTGAGCCACCAGCTCACTGTTTGTCTCTGCCAACTCTTCTGCAAACACAGGATGGTCGGACACGCTATCCGCCTGATGCATTCTCACATCAACAACAGTCCACCCTCACAGCGACTCCCCGTCTCTGTCCCAGAAAGAAACAGCGCCCTCATCTGGCTGGCCTGGCTTCACGTCAACAACAACCAACCAGATGTGGCTTTGGATATCCTGGACGCTGTCCTGGCTTCCATGCCAGAATACTGCACAACCCCTCAGGAAGGTTGGTGGCTTTCTAAAATTGTGTTAAAAAGAAGACCTGGTGCAAGCAGTATGTCCAGGAACTGATGACGAGCCAAAGGCTCTAACTAGTAAACCAAGCTTGTCCTAAGATTGATACGAGTAGTAGCTAGTGCTTTCTATGAACTGAGTGTCCAGTACAGACCTGGAGTTTATGCTCCATGAATTGAGCCAGGAAAACCAAATTTAGGTCCTGGCTCCTCAGGTGAAGTTCCTGAAAAGATCCCTGGGGTCCTGGGAAGGTTTTCTGTGGTGGGAATACCCTAACTCCTAATTTCCATTGGATGCGGATCGACGCCGACGTTCGTCGGCCATCGTCGGCCATCGTCTGTCAATACACACCAGATCCGCCTGCTGCGGGTCCGCTTGACAGCTGGAATCATGAGATTCCTGCTGCCGGACGTCGGCACACAACAAAAATAACAGCTCTGTCTGTCTGTTTCGGCAGGCGTAGGCACATCGGCGGCATTCCGCATTCAGTGGAACTTGAAACATTGATTTGAATGGACGCGTATTGGGTTACGTCTGTCCACATCTGGTGTAAATTAGGGGTAAGAGTGCACAGGTCAACCACCAGGTGAAGAACTTCTGCTGCTAATTTGGAAGTGAATACCTCAAACGTTGTCAAGCTGTGACCTGACCGTTAGTTTGGAGAGCTCCATCCTGCTCCAGTGTTTAGCCAGAGTATTATGACATGACTGTGTTACTCTTTACGAAGGCAGACTACAGTAGTATGTTATTTTTGACCTGAAGTGCTCTTTTCTTTTAAATATGTAAATATACCAATCAAGTCTAATACTGTGTTAAACGTGAAGGTGAGCTGTGGTATCTGACTTCTTTCTGTCAGAACAAGCTTTAACCTCTCTGCTCTGTTGGGTCAGACCACCAGGACCAGCCTTCTAACATCAACTCTGAGAATTAAATGTTCATTTGATGCCTTTTATATCCCAGGAACCATGATGAGGAGATGATCAGTGTTATTCACTTCACCTGGCAGTGGTCATAATGTTATTTCTGATCAGTGTATATGATTGATTGAAAAACAATCTGTGTCTGTTGAGGGGATGGAACTGATTTCAAATCAGTCTATTTTGCAACAGCTGAGGTAAATGTGTTTCGTTTAAAGGTGTGGTCCTCAACATGCGTGGTGTGGCTCTTCGATGCATGGGTGACCTCCGGAGGGCAGCAGAGAGCTACCAGGCAGCTGTGGACATCTGCCAGGAGTATGAGGACATGCCAAACTGGGCTGTGGCTCAGGCTAACCTCGGTAAGACAGTTGTTGATTCTTAACACGTCATTCTCTCGTTCAGTGGGATGACTCTGTGCTGCTTCCTCCCCATGTAGGACTCTTATGTCTGAAGGCTGGAGCTAAAGGGCTAGCGCAAAAACACCTCATTGAGGCTGTGCAACTCTTCTCTGAGCTGGATGAAGAAGGTCACGAGGCAAACTTCATCACTGTGCTGCTGGAGCTGGGACAGCACTACGTCAAGCAGCAGCAGCTGGACTTTGGGAAAGGATGCTATGAATGGGCTCTGCTGCTGGCTATCAGTGCCAGCCTGTTACACTGTAAGTTTGTAAGTCACACACTTGCTCTGTTTTGCATTACATGCCATTTTAATATTTATGCACTTCTCAATAAACCGAACTGGGCTGTCACGCATTGCCAGGTCAGCTCATTGTAACCAAGCGTCTGTGCCATCTGTATGGATGTGAGAGTCCCGACCAGGCCCAGTGTATCATCTACAGCCAGCACCAGGTCCAGCTGCTGGGACACACCGGAGACAGAGAACAGGAGGGAGATGCACTGGAAGCCATCAGCCAGCTCTACCTCACTCTGGGCACAGAAAGGTGTGTGTGTGTGTGTGTGTGTATTTGCACTTGTACTAATGAGGACCACAAGTTTTAACCACAGAGTGAGGACATTTTGGGAAAGTGAGGACATTTTGACCTGTCCTCAATTCTTCAAAGGTCTGTTGGAGGGTTGCAACTTTATTTTAAAGTTCAGCTTAGGATTTGCTTTAGGTTGGGTTGAGGGTAATAGTTGGGGTGACACATGTAGTTGGGATGGTTAACTCATTGAGTGCCAGTCATTTTTTAAAACTGAAAGTGGCTTGTGCCAGTGTTTTTGGCCATTTTCAGTCATTTTTTAAGACCCACAGAATATTTTGTACTATGTCTCTGAAAACACTGAATAGCTCAAATGAAAGAAGAGACTCTCTATTTCATCATGAAAAAATGTTTGTTTTTACCTTGTTCCATTCTTGTTTTATCAGAGGTAGAGCAGAGGACACTTTCACCAAAATCACCACTTTTTGTCCAGATTCTTTGTTTTGCTCTTTAGTCTCAATCGTCTCCACTTCCTGCTTTGATCTCCATGGTGTATACTGTCTCTTTATGGCCAGACTACAAATCCCAGAAGCCCTACTATTACTCATAGGATGTATGAGCCTGCGAATGGTGACCCGCTGATGAAAAACCACACTGACGTATATATACATCTATGGCACTCAAGCGTCGGATTTTGAATGACGTATAAATACATCAATGGCACTCAAAGAGTTAAATTTAGGGTAAGGGAATACATTATATCCATGATGCGTCAGTGAGGATGATCAGCTGGAATCAATGCCAGAAGAAACATTTACCTATGTTCGTATTTACCCCTGTAAAATAACAGCTTCATACATGTGTTTTAGTATTAGAGCACGATATACCTCAGCTGTTGGTTTGAGAGCTTTAATTATGAGTTGAGTGCAGCAACATCAGTAGTCTTAAGTCTCTCTGAATGTTTTCAGGGCATACAGGGCAGCTCTGGACTACACCAAGAGCAGTTTGGGTATCTTCATTGACCTGGGCTGCAGGGAGAAGGAGGCGTACGGCTGGCTGCAGGCAGGGAAGATCTACCACCTGGTGGACCAGACTGAGCTGGTGGACCTTTATGTTCAGGTCTGACAACTGCATATACAGTCCATACATACTTTTTGTGCTTCCATAGTTTTATTTCTCTAGATTGTTGCAGTGGAAAATAAAGTTCATTAATATAAAAATAATTAGTGAATTGTGTTTAAAAAAATCCATTGTTGACATGACTTCGTTGTTATACTGATGGATATTATGATGAATATTATGATGAACAATATATTACAGTGCAAGCCATAATGCAGTACTTTCATGTTGTTTTGTTGTACTACTATTTACTATTTACTGTATGTTCTAATGTTTTATATGGACTTGCCCTCTGTCATTTCCTCTTGTAAATGAGAGTTGGTTCTCAGTTGACATAGTTGGTTCAATAAAGTTAACCTAATTAGAGTTAGAAAAGCACTCAGAGAGCGCAGACGTCTTCCAAGGCAGCGGCGACTTTTTTATTTAAAGTTACCCCCGTCTTGATGTCTTTGGCAGGTTGCTCAGGATGTCGCTCTGAGTACAGGAAACACCAGGTTCATCCTGAAGCTTCTGGAAGATGCAGGAGACATTTTCTTCAACAGCAGCCGGGACCGAGACAAGGCTATCACCTTCTACAGGGTATGGTTCATTTAAAAAACTGCGTCAAGACTGTTAGATTTTTTTCTATTTTCTATTTATTTATTTTCTCTATTTTCTATAAATCTCAGCTCTGATGAAGGTTTAGACTATTTTAGAAGAGAAAAGAGTAAAATTGTTTTATTATTTGTATTATTTATTATTAATCTATTATTATATTAATTATATTTTTATTTTTATTTTTTCTATTTTTTTCTTTTATTGTTAATCTCAGTTCTGATGTAGGTTTAGACTATTTTAAAATAGAAAATAGAAACATTTTTCATTATTTATATTATTCATTGTTATTCTAGTATTATATTTTATTATATGTTTATATTTTCTATTTAATGTTTTTTCTATTTTATATTAATATCAGTTCTGATGTAGGTTTAAATTATTTTAAAATAGAAAATAGAAACATTTTTCATTATTTGTATTATGTATTGTTATTCTAGTATTATATTTTATTATATGTTTCTATTTTCTATTTAGTGTTTTTTCTATTTTCCATTAATCTTAGATCTGATGTAGGTTTGAGATTTTTTTAGAATAGAAAAGAGTAACGTTTGTGTCATTTATCATTAATCTATTATTATGTTTTTACTATTTTATATATTGTATATTAATCTCAGTTCTGATTTAGGTTTAGGTCTGTAGCCATTAAGCAGCCTTAGGCCTTGTTGTATCATAACAGTATCTATTTCATTAGGAACGATGGTTTAATTTAAGAAGACTGGTGTTTTCCTGTTGTGACATGCTGTCTATTCTAACATGTCTGTGTGTTCCTTCCTGTAGGACCGTGCTCTGCCCATCGCGGTGAAGAGCAGCAGTGTGCGCTCCAGGCTCAGGCTGTGTAACAAGCTGACTGAACTGATGCTCAGTCTCAAGCTCTATGAGGAAGCTGTGGAGTTCGCTCAGACTGCACTGGACATCAGCATCACTCTAGGTCAGGAAACCCTCCAGAACCAGGAAGTTTACACTTCCCTGTGTTAGTTTAGGACTGCAGGATTTGCCCTTTATTAAAACTAAGACATGGTCCATTTACAGTCTCCACCTGTGATGTAATCAGTGCTGAGGTACTTACTCCAAAATAGTAATGGATTACACATTACTGGTTAATTAAGTAATGCTTTACTTTGCTAAATTACTCTCTGCTGAAAGTAATTAGTTACATGACTAGTTACATGATTTTAGATTACTCTCTAAAATCACCTGAGATGCACACTAACTCAACTGCCAAATAATTTCAAAGTAAAGCTCCTTATTGTAATAAAAGGAGGACAGATAGCAGATAATTTCAAAGTAAAGCTCCTTATCGTAATAAAAGGAGGACAGACTCCAGATAATTTCAAAGTAAAGCTCCTTATTGTAATAAAAGGAGGACAGACAGCAGATCATTTCAAAGTAAAGCTCCTTATTGTAATAAAAGGAGGACAGACAGCAGATCATTTCAAAGTAAAGCTCCTTATTGTAATAAAAAGAGGACAGACAGCAGATCATTTCAAAGTAAAGCTCCTTATTGTAATAAAAAGAGGACAGACAGCAGATCTCTCTTTTCTGATCTTTATCATCACAAAGCTGACAGGAAGCAGTGAACATCAATCTAAACAGTCCTTCACAGTAAAATGCTTCACATTCTGGTTCCTTTAGATCAACAAATCTTCAGTAATGTTCATATTTCCACCCTCTAAAGACGTCTTAACCAGCTCCTCCATCTTTGTTCATAAGCTTCAGCTCTAAAGTCAAAATCATGATCAAAGCTGATCAAACAGGAAAAGAGACATTTGATTCGTTTTGCTGTCGTCTTGTTGTGAAGGACGTAAAGTAACAACATGATTTTTGATTAGTAACTGTGATGTGCTTTCTAAGTTACCCCATGAAATACAGTAAATGATGATGTTAGATTGCATGTTTATTGTAGAACTGAGCACTACATGTTTGTATCTGTAGAAAGATCTTTTAGGGTTTTTTTTAAAGCTGCAGTTGGTAACTTACAAATATTGTAAAAACTTATTTTAACAAAACGATCCCTATATCCTGTATGAGACAGATACTCTGTGAGGAAACCATGCTCCTCTGTGTCATCTAGTGCTCCTTATGGCATTTTACAGACTCCACCGAACAACCATTCAGATGCGAGCAGTCTATACAGCTGATAACTGAGCTCTCAGGTATCCTGACAGTTTGAAACCATGTGCCGCAGAGCTTTGTGTTTGGTTGTGCACACAGGTGAGTGTCTGAATGAGCGTGTAGCTTACCATCGCCTGGCCTGCCTGTACCACTGTCTGGACCAGTTTGAACTGGCTGAGCACTATTACCTGAAAGCCCTGACCCTCTGTCCAACACCTCTGCTCTTTGATGAGGAAACACTGTACTATGTGAGGGTGTACCAGACGCTGGGGGACATCATATTCTATGACCTGAAGGTAAATAGATCAGATACGTTTTCTGTAGTTCAACTGGAAACCTTGCCAACATGTCACCTTTCTCATTTGTTACTTTGACTTGGATAAGAGCATCATGCTGTGTTGAAGAAGTAACTAGAAACTAGACCATGAACTTAATGTTTACAATGTTTACTGAGGGAATAAATCATGAGAGAATCATAGACGTCTATACAACCAGAGGAGTCGCTGCATGTATAAGTAGTACATCACTTACTCATTTATTTCACTTTTCAGAGACTTATGACATATTTACAGATATGTGTATGTTTATACACATTATTTCATCACTCCTGTTCAGTAAATAATTAAAACATAAAAAATATGTATATTAATCAAGTCCAGAGCTGTGTATCACCTCCTATGTGTGCATGAAAGCAGCAAAACTCAAAATCTCACACCGCATTGCAGTGTTAGCAGAATTAGCAGGATCAATATCCATTCACCTGTGAAGTTGAATTACTATCACCACTAATGTGACTAAATGCTATTTATTGTTGCTGTCTCTGCAGGACCCTTTTGACGCTGCGGGCTACTACCACCTGGCTCTAGCTGCAGCCATGGATTTGGGCAACAAGAGGTCTCAGCTGCAGCTGTGCACCCGCCTCGCCACCATCTACCACAACTTCCTAGTAGACCGGGAGCTCTCTCTCTTCTTTTACCAGAAAGCTAGAGCGTTCGCTGCAGAACTGAATGTGAGGAGGATTAATATCTCACCAGAGCAGCAGTATAACAGCGTCCCACAGTACAAGACCACGGGACAGTAGGAAGGACACTGCAGGGAGTCAAGTCTTTGTTTCACAAGAAACACTAAATGTTCAACTTAAACTGATGGCTGGATGAATGAGCTTCCTTTTTGGTACAGAAAAATAATGTTTCATGTGAATTATTAAGCATTAAACATTAAGACTAAAGTATATAATCTGTCTTTAAAGGTCTTTTTTTCACTCTTGGGGCCTCATTCATAGGCTATGGGGACACATACTACTGTTAGAACACCTTTATAAAGTGAATTTTGCATAAGTGACCTTTAACACCTCATCTGGTGCCCAGGGTGTCCACTCTTAATATTTCACTGCATTGTGACTGAAGCTGTGTGAAAAATTAAGGGTTCAACTTTCCCAAGCTTCTGTTAATAAGTAAAAAAAAATAAAGTAATTCCACGTGACTGCCTTTAAAAATGTTTAAAAGTCATCTGTGACTTATTTAATTTTAGTTTATTTTTTAAACATGAAAAGAGAAATGCAGATTTTAACTAATCACTCATAATCACAAGTATATCATCTGCATATGATGAAATCTAATGTGTTCTGGTACTTTTCCTCAAGCTGCTGACTTACTCTGGAGACTCTATGACCAAAGCAAAAGCTAATAATAATGATGATGGGACTTTCCACTGTCCCTGACTGTCTGTTAACAGGCTCAGTCAGGCCAGATGGGGGAGAGTTGCTGACAGCTTACTGAGAGGCTCTTCATTGCTTTGCATTTTTGTTTCATAAAACTTTCATTTTTGCATGGATTTCTGCCTCCTGAGCTTTTTTTTCTCAAACCACCAGCTCACTGCTTTCCTCCAGCACCAGACCAACTGAATCCCAAAGTGACTGAAGGGTCACAATGACTTCTTAAAAATTTGTATCCACAAGCACATCAGTTCATCAGGTGTTGTTACGTTGCTATGGAGACAGAGGCATAGATCAGAGCTGCAGTGAACTCAGGAGGCTTCACTGTTAGAGCTGGGGAGAAAGGGTGGCACCATAGTGGCTGAATTGATCCAATAATTGAGAAGGATTATAAAAGTAAATTAATATAAGATACATATTGCCCAGTTAGCCTTGTAAAATTAGAAATAATTGCTGCCCCGATGCAGTTCATCTCTGGACTGCATTCACCTAAATATTTATTTCAGATTAATGGTTGAAAGAAAATGGTTGAACTGTGGAAAGACTTATTACTTGTTGGTAGTGACAGCATATATTAGAATAGATTAGTTTTTTATTTCATCTCTGATTGGGGGAAAAATCATACTAAGAAACAATAAATAACAGCAATGAAATAATAGAATAAGTAGTAATACTTGCAATAAATAAAAGGAAAAATATGTTTATTGCAAATGAAATGTTAATTAAATACAATTATTAGTTAAATAAAATGTATTTTTACTATGTCTACTTGTTATGTGGATGTGACTTTTAACAATAGACAAAAAAATGCAAATTTGCTGTGCAAATAAGGAAAAATGGCAGTGACAGATGTGTAACAATCAGCCGGTTAACAATCATAAGTCTTACTGCAGTGATGACAAAAATAATTCAACAAGATGAAATATAATAACTTTCTATTGAAGCTGCTGTTTCTGCCTCATCATGCAACATGAAGCCTCTGAACAAACACAAAGCTTAAATGAGCCTAGCAGCAGATGTTTCTCTACTTTTTTCATGGCATTATGTTACACTGATGACAGACAGCTCCTTAATGAGCCATACTGCACTCTACACTCAATTAGTGTGCAAGAATTTAACCGCTGAGTCTCTGAACATGTTGATCAATCACCATGAATGTACAGATCAGTCCTCTGCAGTGTCTGGCTGAAACAATGCATGTTTTTAGATGGTTGGAGGAAGCCGGAGTACCAGAGAGAACCCACACAGACACGAGGAGAACATACAAACTCCACACAGAAAGGCCTCGGGCCGGGAATCGAACCCGGTACCTTCTTGCTGTGAGGCGACAGTGCTAACCACTACACCACCATGCCACCCGTCTCTTTCTTCTTTTGTTATTATTATTATTATCATTGTTATTATTAATAAGCGTCATTATTATTAAGCATCATTAATCATTTAGATCTATTTATTGTATTTATTTCCTCTGTTACTGCTTTTTTTTCTGAAAAGCACTTTGGATTGACAATGTTGTGTATGAAGTGCTATAGAAATAAAGCTGAACTTAATAATATACAGCTTTTAAACCAGGAAAAGACAACATTTGTACCATATTACAATATCAAAAAGAGCGAAGATGACCCAGCCTCATGAGTTATTGATATAATATAAATATAAGTTGCCCAGCCCATCGTCCAGTGATATTTAGTATTTAGTTTAGATATGCATGCTCGTCCTCCTGGTGGAGGGACGATGAACACATCTCCTCCTTTCTGACTCTTTTGATTTATAAATTTTGAAAAATTGCTATGTATGAGAGTATATCTTGATATGTAATTGACAGGGTTATATAAATATATCTATATATATCACAGTGATTCTTATTGTGATCGCTGGATGGCGCACACATATCCACAAATCCAGTTTGCCTTTGCTCCTTCAGGCTTGAGCAATGCTTTATTAATGAGTCCTAATGTGTCAGATAAATATGACAGAGTGCTGCCTTCATCCCTCATTACCTGCAGAAACTGTGTATTCCTGCTGAACAAGGAGCCCTGTGTTTCCTCAAGTGACAGACTGTTTCAAATAAACACACCCACGGCTGGGTGAGAAACACATGTCTGCTGGGAGGCCTGACACTATACTATCCATGTGAGAGGCAGCTTAAAGGTGCACAGAGAGAGGACATTTTTGCTGGGTGAGGTCACTTTTTACAACCTGGGTCTTGTTTTTGTAGTTTCGTCCATGAGCACATGAAGCTATGATAACAGCAGCTTCATCTATCTGGGGACACAGTGACTCTGCACGAGGCTGCAACACGTGTTAGTACAAGACACAGCTCAGCCATCCACTTAACTCTTTCAGTGCTATAGATGAATTATGATACGTCAAAGTGTTTTTTCAGCAGCAGGAACAAGAGGGCGCTCTCACGCAGCCTGTGAGTAATTTTGGGGCTTCTGGGAGATGTAGTCAGAGCATAAAGAGACGGTACACGCAACAGAGGTCAAAGTGGGAAGTGGAGACGATAAAACAAACAGAATCTGGACAAAAAGTGGTGATTTTGGTGAAAGTGTCCTCTACTCTACCTCTGATAAAACAAGAATGGAACAAGGTAAAAACAAAGATTTTTTTCATGATGAAATAGAGAGTCTCTTCTTTCGTTTGAACTATTGAGTCGTAGTACAAAATATTCTGTATCATGCAATATGACTCAAAATGTCCAAAAATGCTGGAACAGGGCACTTTCTGTTTTATTAAACAGCTGGCGCTCAGTGAGTTAAAGCAGGGGTGGGAAAAATATCTATAAGGCAATATATTGTGATACTTTTTCTTCTGATATAATATTGATGTTTAATTTCTTTTTATAGTTTTTTTTCCCCCAAAAATTGGCCCAAATAGTAATGTTTTGGGTCAATCCAGAGCGACTTCTGCATTTTGAAATAAAAAGTTAAATAAAAATAATATTAAAAGAATCCATGCTAATACTGTAATTTTGACTTATACATATTTTGTATAAGTTGTATTTTAAGCTACATTTTTAATTTCTCAATGTAGACTACCACCATATATCGCAAAAATGTATCCTATCGTGACTCAAGTATTGCGATATGTGTCATAGCTTGAAGTCCTTGCCATTACCCACCTCTATCTTAAAGTGACACTTTGTAACTTTTGAAAGAAGAAATCAATCAGTATCAGCAATAAAACACACTCTGGCTACTTGCAGTGCACCTGTGAACACAGAAGTTTATTTTCAAAAGACGTTGTATTCATCTAACATGCGAAACTGACCGGAGGGCCACGTTAGAGCATCATGGTTTGAAATGAGGTACCACTGATCAAGATTAATGATTTGGGAGTGAGAACGAGTGACATCAGTCTGCTCATCCAACTAAGTCCTTCAACAAGATCTTTTTTCACTGACTAATTATTTGTGATCAAAGTTGTGCTACCTCTAGCCAGCACAGACGTTTCAAAGTAAAAGTCTTCCAGCTCTCCCCTGTGTTTCTTTATGTGGAAACAATGAAGGAGTCATATTCATGGAGCAGTGTTAAGATCTACTTCCTGGACTGAAAGGCAATGCCGTTCATTTCAGTGGAATTTGCTCAGCCAGCACATCTTTTGCATCAGCGCCTCTTTCCCTGAAAAACTGACTTACTGACACCGAGAGGACTTCACACACACATATACTGTATATTGATCTCAACACCTCACACCTCATCAAACTCTTAATACGTCCATAGTCCCATCAAATCTCAGTCTCAGCTGACTTCCATCCATTATCTACCGCTTATCCTCATAGGGTCGCGGGGGGGCTGGAGCCTATCCCAGCTGTCTTAGGGCGGAAGGCAGGGTACACCCTGGACAAGTCGCCACCTCATCGCAGGACACATAGAGACAGACAACCATTCACACTCACATTCACACCTACGGTCAATTAATCTAATCCCCATGCATGTTTTTGGATGGTTGGAGGAAGCCGGAGTACCAGAGAGAACCCACACAGACACGGGGAGAACATGCAAACTCCACACAGAAAGGCACCGGGCCCGGGATTCGAACCCGGTACCTTCTTGCTGTGAGGCGACAGTGCTAACCACTACACCACCATGCCGCCCCTCAGCTGACTTAAATAATAATATTCTATTTCATTAATATTTTCTTGAGATGATAACACACTTTGGTCCTGATGAGAAAACAGTTTGTCTTGAGATGATAACAAGATAATAAAGTTGTCGTCTTGAGAGGGAGATGTGTTTGCAGCCACAGCTGCTCTGAGTTTTCTTACAAAATAGAAAAACAAAAGTGGGAAAAATCTCTGGAGTGACTCTTAGTGTTGATTTAGTGTGCACATGTATGGGAAGCTACACCAGCAGCAACACATCTAGGGATTTACAGCTCCACTCAGTGGACCAAAGAGCTGATAAGAGGTGCTAGAGTATAGGCAAGCACTGAGGGAACACATTAATGTAGTGATAGTCCTTTTGTATTAGTAAAACAAGGGTGTGTGTGTGTGTGTGTGTGTGTGTGTGCGTGTGTGTTTGACTACACGGTCTGGTCGTCTTAAATTGCCCTTACAAGGGGACAGTAATGAAAGTATGTCCTCATTTCCCCAGTCTGCACCAAAGAATGACTTCATGTTTTGGAAAGAAAGAGGAAAAAAAGCAGCACATGGAGCTGTCTGCTGTGTGAACACTGAGCCATGAGCCACCATGAAGCATGAGGACGAGCTGAGAGCAGGTAAACATGGAGCAGGATACATCCACACAATGACTGGGATGGGCAATATGAGAAAAAAAAATGTAAAAGATACAGTATATGTCAGTGCATTGACCGGTATTGCAGCGATAAGGCTTGTATAACACATTTATGGAAAGTTCAAACATAAAAAACAGTTAAACAGTCAATAAATTAAAAAAATATGCTATGATCAGTTCTAATAACTTGCAATCCCCCTTTAAAGGAATGTATTAACGTGGACGTATGCTCATTATCGGGTTCATACTTTGTGAAACTAGAACATCTTAACATGCTTTAATGTTTATAAAACACATTATTTTTTCATACTGTCTGTCTGAATATACTTGTATTATAGGAGAAGCCCATGATGTCATATTATTTTATCTAATTATTTCTTCTATTGCACCTGGGGGCATACGTGGGATCTTTGTTTTTTTATACTTTTAATCTGAAAATCTTTTAATGGAAAATGGAGAGGGGACTTCCAAAGAGATACATGATTTCTTTTATAAATTATATTGATATGTGGTTTATTTAATTACCTTTATCCCTCTTGGCTCTCAAATATAATTAGAAAAGCACTGTGAAGTGCAGACCTCCACCAAGGCAGCATCCTCAGAGAGAGTTTCCTACACCTAAGAGTGAATGTGTTGATTTTAATGCACCTTAAAACCCACATTTAACATTGTGTTCACATTAATATCATGTACTTTTTTATTTATTTTTTCTCCATTCATATTTTGTCACATTTGAATTGGAATTTTAAAAAAGACCAAAATACCAGTTAAACTTTGCAAATTAATAATTAAATAATTTGAGAATTCTAGATATTTTGAGAGCAGTTGCATTGCTCTAGCTCCTACATGAAGTTATGGCTAAAAACACATATTTGACCTTGGTGACCTTGACCTTTTACTGATCTTGACCAAACTGAATTGGTGAACTCTGGATTCCTATATTAGTCCATCCATCGATCCATTATCTACCTCTTATCCTCACATAGGGTCATGGGGGGGCTGGAGTCTATCCCAGCTGTCTTAGGGTGAAAGGCAGGGTACACCCTGGACAAGTCTCCAGTTCATCACAGGACACATAGAGACAGACAACCACTCACACTCACATTCACACCTACGGTCAATTTAAATTAGCCAATTAACCTAATCCCCATGCATGGTTTTGGATGGTGGGAGGAAGCGAAGAGTACCAGAGAGAACCCACACAGACATGAGGAGAACATGCAAACTCCACACAGAAAGGCCCCGGGCCGGGATTCGAACCCGGTACCTTCTTGCTGTGAGGCGACAGTATATTAGTTTATATACAAATTAGGTGACGATTGACTGAAAATTGTACACCCTGGAGCGTTCAGAAATATACAGAAATATCTCCCATACATTACTATAGCGTGAACGTTCATTTGACCTTTATGACCTTGAATCGGTTCTAATCACCACCAAAAATAAATCACTTTTAAGTTAGGCCACTTCTGACCAATCCTGAAAATTTCGTCAAAATCCGTCCACGACTTTTTGAATTATTTTGCAAACCAACACATAAATAAACAAACAACAAACCCTGGTGAAAACATAACCTCCTTGGTGGAGGTAAAAATCCTCCTCCTCTGCTGTCTGAAATGATGTGTTTTTAAAGATCCCCTCCTGAAAAGCCCCTCTGAGAAAAACATGGTGCACCTTTGTGAAGGTAGGTCTCACACTGTGGTTTGATTTATTCTAATATTCGTGTATGTTGCATAGGAAGGGGAGCCATGTCTGAATGGTTGGTTGAATCACGTGTTTCTCATTTAAAGGTTTGTAAAACTCCAGATACTCAAATGTATGAACACAAGCAGTGAAAGGTGACTCTCTCGTCACATCTATCCTCCCCTATGAGAACCAAATAAAGCGGTTGTTGCACTCATGACCCCAGTGTTATTAAAACTGTGCCTGTCTCCATGGTAACAGCCCCCCTTCTCCCCATCACTGTCCCAGCAGACCTGTCAGAAATGAGCCAGAATGTGACTTTAAAGTCGGACTCTTAGGTCATACACGGTAACACTGATGTTGCCAACATCTGCGTCTGAGCTCCGTCGCCACGCCTCCAGGAGCGCTGCTCCCCGCATCTCCACCCTCTGTCCCGACCAACTGAGTGGAAGTGCTCTCTGCCCGAGCAAAGGAAGGACAAAACACAAAGTCTCACTCCACTGGATGCTCTCAACCAGCAGCTGCTTCTTCGTCGCCTCTGGACGCACAATTACGCGTGGCTATAAGACAGTAACGAGCTGTACCGTCCACTTCCCAAACACCAGGGTCGCTTTATTCTCATGCATTTTGCAACATTAAGAAGACATTTGTCGTTCTGTCTTTCGTGTGTGTGGATTTCCATCTGTAAGGTCTCCAGACAGTGATGAACAGCGCGCAGCCAGGGAATGTGATCTGCGCGTAAACTTCTCTCCGCGTCTCTTTCTAGAAATCCTCCATTAAAAATGCAGATCCTCCTGTACACAGCTGTGTTCCTGTACCTCAGGGAGTGTGCCAGCGCAGAGCCAAAGGACAAGTGTCCAACACGGTGCGATGTGAGTACCTGTCCGAGCCCCAGCTGTCCCAGCGGCTACGTGCCGGATCGCTGCAACTGCTGCCTGGTGTGCGCCCAGGCTGAGGGAGAGCCGTGCGGCCGCAAGGACGACCTGCCGTGCGGGGACGGGCTGGAGTGTAAACACCCGGCGGGTAAGCGGCTCTCCAAGGGCTTCTGTCGGTGCAAGTTCAGCCAAGAAGTGTGCGGCAGCGACGGGAAGACGTACGGCAACGTGTGCCAGCTGAAGGCCACCAGCAGGAAGGCTCTGCAGCAGGGACTGGCGAGCATCAGCCAGATCCAGAAGGGACCGTGCGAGACCAGCACAGGTACGATTTACGCATTGGTGGCTCCATTTGGTGCACAATGGAGAATAAAGAGAAACACAGAAAAATATGATACTGTACATTCAGAAAACATTAATTTCTAGTATGAGTAGGGATCTGAGAGTTTAAAACGACTATGATTATTTCTACTGACTTCTCGTGTTTCAAGACATTAACATGAAAAACACAGAAAATAATAAAATAACTTTGAATGTATCATAGATTGCTCCAAAGTAAACTATGTCCATATGATTTAGTCCTATTTCCAAGTGTGTGAGTATAAAATGATTATATGATTAAAATTAAATAATTAAATAAAATGATTATAGTAGAAACACCTCTGATAGTCTGGCCCTCCACCCAAACCTCCATAAACCATCTCCACATTAATAAGAGGCAGATTAATAAGGTAATGCTTCACTGCAGCAGTAAACACTGGTTGGAGGGCAGGTGCTGCTTTAACAGCCTGTTAAAGCAGAGCAGAGGCACTTTTTTGGAGCAGAGCTGACAGTGGGAATCCAGCACACCTCCTATAAAGAGTTGCTCCTCAGTCCTGCACACTTGGCCCAGATTAGTGCTCAACCCAAACACTGAGTTCATGTGGCGACTTCGCTCTGTAAACAACATTTCTGTCAGAGTGGAGCTGCTTCAGGAGAGGATGTGAGGAGATGTGTGGTCAGACAGCTTCACAGCTTCACGCTGCTTTCAGACTGATTTCAGAGCAAACTAGACCTTACATGAGACCACTTTGGTTTAGACTATTGGATGGATCATCACACATTCATCATTCCCAGAGGATGAATCACAAAGACTTTTCATCAGATGAAATATCTCATCTGTGGAGTGATGGATTGGAACATTTTGCACTTAAAGAACCTCTGAATTTTCATCAGGGCCACATTTAAATTATTTAATATTGCTGGCAAAACTAATGGCATCCATCCAAATCAGCTGTGCTTTATTTTCAGTGCTAAATAGCAGGTGTTACTACTTTATGTTTTGCTTGCTTAGCAACCACTAACTTTACTTCACCACCATCCAGTCTTTAAAGTTCAGTATAGTTCAGGAGAACCTCCAGCATCAGGAGTTAATTAACAGCACAGCACTGAAATTACTGTCCAGGGATTCATTCATATGAATCATATGATTCATTCATATGAAGTTAATGTGCAGATGCTCTGGTTCCAAATAAGATCAAACCTTTAGGTTTAGAGACTAGATAAACAAATAAATACAAATAAAACAGGCTAGGTAGGGCCTGTTTTAGCTGAGCTGAAGCTGTTCTTAAAGTACGAGGATAACATGGTGGCAATAAATTATTTTAAAAAAAATACTAGGTTGAATAGTGTCATATGGGGTTCCCACACAGCCTGGAAAACCTGGAAAATGATAGACCAAGTTTCCAGTCATTGAAAACAAATGTGGAAAATGAGAAAAAAGGTCAAATGTCCTGGAAACGGTTAAGTTATCCTGGAATTTTTTCTCCTCCCCATGCCTTGTGAGCAAATGCATTCAGGTTAAAAGTTACTTTTAATCATTTGCATGGATAATTTTCCAGGATAACTTAACCATTTCTAGGACATATGACCTTGTTTCTCATTTTCCATGTGTTTTCCATGACTGGAAAATTGGACAATCACTTTCCAGGTTTTCCAGGATGCATGGGAACCCTGTATTAGTATTTGTTATTAGCCGTGAGCAAACTTTAAAATCAATCATAAAATGTTGTACATTAATAATACCAAAATGTTACTAGGAATGAAAATATGCTGGATATAATTGAAATAGGGGTTTAAAATAAGTTCTTATTTTGTGTGTTTTTACATTTAGAAACAAAAAAAATCCTGTAAATTCATATTGACCAGAACTGAGTTCAGTTCTTTAGGCGACACAACAGTTTCAGTTTTTCATTGGGGAAATGAATGTCTCACTCCTGGACCACATTAAATCAAAAATTTAACACATTAAACACAAAAATTACATTAAATCTGGATTCAGCTGTGAATTAAGTACATTTTTTCAAATACAGATGTTCTTACCTCACTGAGTGCCACCTGAAAGAAGAAACTCTTTATTTCATCATGAAAAAAATATTTGTTTTTACCTTGTTCCATTCTTGTTTTATCAGAGGTAGAGTAGAGGACACTTTCACCAAAATCACCACTTTTTGTCCAGATTCTGTTTGCTTTACTCTCTAACCTCGATCGTCTCCACTTCCTGTTTTGATCTCTGTGTTGTATACCATCTCTTTATGCTCTGACTACAAATCCCAGAAGCCCCAACATTACGCAGAGGCTGTGTGACAGCGCCCTCTTGTGCCTGCTGCCGAAAAAAAGGAAACGTATATATACGTTTATGGCACTCAACTGTTGGATTTTAAAGGATGTAAATATATGTATTTGGCACTCAAAGAGTGCTAGTTTTGTTCTCAATGCTCCTTGCACTGTCTGAGAATTGTGAGGAAGAGTTTGCTAGTTCCAGTTCTGCCCCTTTGTACATTGCGGCTGACAAAAGTGAACAAAATAACATTATTATTAGGAATAATGAACTCCCGTGTGAACTGTGCACAGCTGAATAGACTGTATTTTAACGTGGGTCATATGGTGGCACTTTGACAGCCAGCTACTTTCTCAGGTGGTGCTTGGTGTAAAACCTTGAGAACCTCTGGTGTAGTTAATAAATATGGCGGCCATGATGGCAGACACATGTGATCCCTCCTGTAGAACAATGCCAGCATCTGCTGTTTTACAGGCCTTTCTGCTGTCCACACTTCTGCACATGTTTCTCGTTTCCTCTGTCACACTGATATACATGCTCCTTCCTGCAGCGCCCAACACTTTATTAGACTACCGTCTGTATTCAAAACCAAGTTACAGGCCACTAATAATCATCCTTCCTTCACTGCACACTGTTTTACTGGGCACTGGTTGGAGGAACTGCCCCAAACTTATGTGAGACCATCACTTTTATCTCATCACATTTTATGAGCTTAAGTATAAGACAGGGGTGTCAAACATAGGCCCTGAGGATCAGAGCCGGCCCGCCACAGGGTTCAATCTGGCCCACTAGTTCACTGGATGTCTTTAATTTCAATTTTTCAATAAAATTACATCCAGGCTGTGTGACACAACGCTGACAAGAGAAGCAATTTCCAAGACAAATACAAGAATTTAGGTCTGAAAAGATGAATGATTTCTTGGCAGGTTTGAGGACATCTCAGGCTGCACATTTAATTTGTAAATGGATTGTTTGTTCATTAGTTATTAGCTCTTTGAGTACCATTGCTGTATTTCGATGTCAAAGTGTTTTTTCGGTAGCAGACACAAGGGGGCGCTCTCTAACAGCCTGTGAGTAATGTTGGGGCTTCTGGGATTTGTAGTCGGAGCATAAAGAGACGGTATACGCCACAGAGATCAAAACAGGAAGTGGAGACGATCGAGATTAGAGAGTAAAACAGAATCTGGACAAAAAGTGGTGATTTTGGTGAAAGTGTCCTCTACTCTACCTCTGATAAAACAAGAATGGAACAAGATAAAAACAAACCTTTTTTTCATGATGAAATAGAGAGTATCTTCTTTCATTTGAGCTATTCAGTGTTTTCAGAGACATAGTTCAAAATATTTTGTGCATCATGAACTATAACTCAAAAAACGCCGGCACAAGGTACTTGATGAGTTAATGAGTTAACATTTTCAGAATAAACTCAGAGACAGGGACACATTTGGATGTGTTATTATTGATAGGTTATTATGCACTGCTGGAACGGCTGAATGTGGAACCATGAACTAAAATTAGTTTGACATCCCTGGTATAAAATAAGATAAAACTTTATTCATCCCAAACAGGATTTCTTGTGCAGCAGCTGCTTTACACAGTCAGAAATGTAAAAAAAAAAAAAGTGCAGAATAGAATAGAGCAAAAATGCAACAAAAAACAAAACAATATAAAAACAAAGACTACATCATGAGTATGTTCGTCAGCAAAAGTATATCATTAGTAAAAGAAAGCCACATTTCTGCAAAATGAGATGTGTTTTTGGATGTGACAGTAACAGCTCTGGTGTTATTAGTTGGCTCCACTTGGCAGAAGTTCACAGGAAAGCTTCCTTCTTCGTCATTAGACCCTCACTGGACAGACAGACCGACTGATGCTGATGAATTCAACAGATTGCTGCTCTGCTGGCTGCTACAATCATCACCACGATGCTCACTCATCTGAAACACACACACACACACACACACACACCAATGGGAGATATCAACTGAGGAAACAGGAAGTCCCTGCAGCCCAGAGTTGTGGCAGACTCTATTTACATTTCCCTTTCATCAGAAACCCTTTATTTTGTCTGTGTCTGTGGCCGACACACACACACACACACACACACACACACTATGTCACTGGAGCATTACATGCTTACGGGCGTGGTTAACTTAAAATATATGGGTGACTGACCTGCAAGTCCCAACTCCCAAATCACTTGTGGTAAATCATTCATCCTGTCCGTCGAGGCTAGAAGGAAACACTGTGGAGGCAAAATGAATGAATTCACTCAGAAAGTCTTTTTTTTTCTCTCTTTCTACCCTTTATTAATCAACTAAACCATCATAACATGCAGAGACTTTCAGTGTGATGACCATGTGCTAGTGATCGAAACGTCATTTATCTGAGTGTTTGACCAGCAGTAACAGCAGTTTCTCTCATTTAAAACTAAGCTTTGCATTTTTATATGTTTCATCCACTACTGGTTATTAGCATAAGAAAAGACAGGAGAAACCCACAGGTCAATATGAAAATACTTTTATTATGGACATAAATTCATCAGGCCTGCATTATTTATGCAGTTTACTTCTAGCAGGGCAGGATTTAAAAACCACTAAGCACACACTGAGTGAAAATCACCCTTCAGAATTTTATTTTACTCACTGCAAATTAAACACTCCACACCAATATACACTGAGAGGCATTAAAAATGCAACATTGAATTTTTTTCGATATTACTTTGAATTTTCATCATTTATTGGGTGACTTCACTTGGTATGATACTGAACATGAATGAACAAAAGCAACAATAGAAAAATTAATCGACATGGATTACAAATGTCAGTATCTTGTGTGATCGTCGTGGTATAGACATGATCAGCAACCGTCACCGGCAGTGGAATACGACGCCGTACACAGCGATCCAGATTGTCCCAAAGGTGTTCAATCGGATTTATATCCGGGGAATAAGGCGGCCAGTCCATAACCTGCACATTATGTCTGTGCATAACGTGCCTGCAGGCGTGAGATAGTGCATCTGTGGACGCCAAAATGCCAGGCTACCCTCGCTTCGGTCATTCTGGATCTCAGCATACCAATGGCCTGCTCCCTCATGTTTGCTGCTAAGCGTGGCATGGTGACCGTCTGTGACAGCTTGCATTTTTCCTCTGGGTTTTTAAAGCCTTGACCAGTTGAGCTCAAATCACCAAAAGAACTCATTGAAAGCTTTCAAACAATGTCCTAACGAATCACACATGCAAAAACAGGGATTGGTACCGTCTGCCACGTTAATTTATTGTTTGAGCTGAAAAATGTGGCTCCATAGTTTCAATAGCCACGAGTGGTAGTAAACAAAACATTCTTTGGTATACAAAGTAGTTGTATCCAATTTTATTTTACATTGACTTTGTTGAATTTTTAATGCCTTTTAGTATACTAACACACACTGCATCAAACACACATGCTGTAAGCCTGCCCTGCTGTGTGGCTGATGCTAGACCTGCATAAAAGTTAGCAGGAGAAACAGGAACAAACAAATACACAAAACAAAAAGAAAACTAGTCCATCCCTGGGGTCATTCCCATCTTTTTCTGCCCACTATCAGCTCACTTGCAGGGGTGGACTAGACAAAGAAAATAAACCCAAATACCCAAATGGAAATAAACTACAAGAAAAATATCTCATGGCAAGAGCAATAAATGAACCACTGATGGTCTGCAGGAAGACAAATAAACATAATGAAAACACTTTATTAGCATATATAAAACATAATCTTACTAGATAAAACCACAACTTACTCTAAAATACCTGGTTCATTGATTGATTTCATTTTAATAATGTAAGTGCAGTAAAGAACTCATGACATGACCTGTAGGTTTGTAGGTTTGAATGAATGGAGAAGATTCATATTTTAGCTGCTATAATAATATTATTGTGGTATTACGATGAGCAGGGTTTCATTCAGGTGCTTGATGCGACACAATAATTCACTTTTGCACTTAACTGTTAATTCAGACCCAAAAAAGACAATTATGAAAACAAAAAAATGTCTAATTTAATCCAGCCACATGTGATATTAATGACTTATGTTTTTCTTGGAAATGGTTGAATTGTGATTGAATGGTATTTAAGGGCTGTGTAATCATCCTTTGGTTGGGTTCTGCCTGTCATTTCTGAGTCTTGTTTCAGTCTAAAATCACAAACCATAATTTCCTCAAACTGCTGACCTGGCTGAGCAGCATGTAGCTCATTATTGCTGGTAGATGGTTTTCCATCAGTGCTGCCAAGTTTGTGCCATCAGCTGGGTTTGTTAATATTTGGGAGGTGGAACAGGGACTGGTTTGCAGGTCTGCTCTCTTTATATTTGACTGTGTCACTGCATGGACTGTAGAAAGAGAAAAATGATCTGGGTGTGTCTGGTGGTCCACCTGAGTATCAGCTGGCCTTTACTCCCCAATTATGTCAATAAGCCACTGGACTTTTTTCACTGAAAACTTTTTTTTTTGGCATTTTTACTGAAAACTTGATAAATATCATCACCAAACCGGACATTTTGTGAGCACAGCATCAGTAAAAAAAGCACTGTTAGCCTCATACAAAGTTGCAGAGGAGCTGATACTGCCAGCAGCAGTCACCACTTATTTTTTTATAATCAGCTGTCTGCAGAATGCTGGTGCCAGCAACTTACACAGTGGTGACCTATAACTCTCTCACTCTACAATCAATCAATATTTTACTATGTGCTATATTTTCTTTAATTAGTTGTTCAGTCTCAACCTGTTTCAAATGTTAATTTAAACTGTACAGCGCAGATTTTAGTTTTCATCTCGTATGTTTTAAACATTTTTACTACAGATTTCAACATGTGCCTGCTGCTAGTGATAGCCTATTTGCCTACTATTACAACTGGTGACTAGTTATTTTAAAGCATTTATGTTTCTACTTAGTCTTTTCGTGTTTGTTGCACTATCCACATGCTACTGTAACATGCAAATTTCCCTGTTGGTGGGACGAATAAAGGTTCATCTTATCTTTTCTAAAGATAAATAAATATTATCAGGTTCTCAAAAGTATTTCAGTTCATGTGGGGGCGTGAAAAAAAATTCTGTCCTCTTGGGGGGCATGACGGAAAATAATTGAGAACCACTGCCCTAAAGTGGGGCGGCACGGTGGTGTAGTGGTTAGCACTGTCGCCTCACAGCAAGAAGGTACCTTGTTCGAATCCCGGGCCCGGGGCATGTTCTCCTCATGTCTGCGTCAGCTTCCTCCCATCCCAAAAACATGCATGAGGTGTGAGTGTGAGGTGTAGGTATGAGTGTGAGTGGTTGTCTGTCTCTATGTGTCCTGTGATGAACTGAAGACTTGTCCAGGGTGTACCCTGCCTTTCACCCTAAGACAGCTGGGATAGGCGCCAGCCCCCCATGACCCTATGTGAGGATAAGCGGTAGAAAATGGATGGATGGATGTCCTAAAGTGACAAACGTGAGCTAGGTGTTATCCTGTTGTGTGGATACTACAGTTCACTTTGTAAACAGGTTACAAAACCGCTCAATCTTATCTGATGCCGACGTGCAAGAAAATGTAGCTCTCCATTTGTACTTTGGACAGTTTAACAAAACTTCTGTTGTGCAGTCTGGGGTGAGCAGGAGTATTTTTTGCGTTTTATTTTCATCACTTTTTTTGCATCTCAAATGTCCCATGTTTGATTAGCAGCTACAATAAAGTCTGAGGAAGTATTTACTCATGAATAAAGCCACTGGAAAACAGTTCCCAGAAAGTTTTTTTAGTGAGTTCATTAACTCAAAACTTGAGTGCCATTTTTAAAATGTCTTGTTCCAGCATTTTTGCCCGTTTTGACTCATATTTCTAGACCCACAGAATATTTAGTACAATGTCTCTGAAAACACTGAATAGCTCAAATGAAAGAAGAGACTCTCTATTTCATCATGAAAAAAATGTTTGTTTTTACCTTGTTCCATTCTTGTTTTATCAGAGGTAGAGTAGAGGACACTTTCACCAAAATCACCACTTTTTGTCCAGATTCTTTGTTTGTTTTATCGTCTCCACTTCCCGCTTTGATCTCTGTCTCCCAGAAGCCCCAAAATTACTCACAGGCTGTGTGAGAGCGCCCTCTCATGCCTGCTGTCAAAAAAACACTTTGACGTATTATTACGTTGATGGCACTCAAAGAGTTTATATACAGCAGCTGAACTAAGGCTTGTACATTTTTATAAACAAACTGCTCCATAAAGAAATGGGACTTTTACTTCCACTGACTGATTAAAACTGTTGCTTTTTTTTAATACAAGTGTTGGAAAAATCCATTCAAGCCAAATAAATCTGTTAGATCCTTTCAAAATAAAGATTCATTGCACTGCTTGCGTTAGTATTTCATTTTATTAATATTTGTAAATTTATACATTAATGGTTTCAATTGAAATGTTTGTTTTTTTTTTTCAGGTTAGATGGACATATCAAAACCTAAACTACCCCCAGCATCACAAACAGACATCCTGTCTGACCCACATGTGGCTTGTTGGCTTCTGGTCACCCTATGTGCCTCTTTTTGATCCATCCTGTCAGTTCATGACACCCATGTCTCAACAACTTGCTGGTTAAACTACTGTAAGACTCTCCATTCTGGTTTAATTCAGTCGATCTGTCCATGGATGTCACCTTCACCCAATGTCTCCTGGGATAGCATAAGCAGTTATAGAGGATGAATGAATGAATTCTTAAATCAAAGTGTTGACTCTTTATTAAAATACATAATTCTTCTTGCCAGTATAGGTCCTTCAAATGCTGCCAGTCCTCGATACAAGTTCAACTTCATAGCAGACGTTGTGGAGAAAATCGCTCCTGCTGTGGTCCACATCGAACTCTTCCTCAGGTATCCACTGCCTGTGTGTGTTTTTATGTGAAGATCAACTTTATCAAATGGATTTCAAAGGGCTGTAATAATGTCGATGTGATATATCCTCACATGTTCAGCCTTAAACTTGACGGACTAATGAAATTACCCTTGTCTTCTCTCTGTTAGCCAGTCCAGCTAAACTGAGTGACTGTTGTATTCTCACCACAGACACCCTCTGTTTGGTCGAACCATCCCTCTGTCCAGTGGATCAGGGTTTGTGATGTCAGAAAACGGACTGATTGTTACCAACGCTCATGTGGTCTCCAGCACCACGCCAGTGTCCGGTCAGCAGCACCTCAAGGTACTGAACCACTGCTTCAACCATCTTTGCTTCACTTTCACCACTCATGTCACATAAATCTCATTTATTTAATAGACTTAATCCTTAATAAATCACCTCAGTTTGAATTGAAATAGTTTCCTAAACATTTTTGGAATGCTTTGCATGTATTTGCTTTCATTCCCAGTGTCATTCTGTGAGTTCAGCACAGAACTGGAGTCTGGTTTTAGGAGTTACATGCTGGAGCTTTATCCCTGTGACCAGTAGTATCTTTGTTCTTCCAGTCTTTATGCTAAGCTAGGCTAACCTCACCTGACTCCAGGCCCAGTTAGTCTTGTCCAACACTGATTCAATGCATGTTCTAGATTCAAGATTCTTTATTGTCATTATGCACACACAATGAAATTTTGTAGATATAAATATGATGTGAGATACCTACTATTGTATGCAATTTGCACTGCATTTATTTGTCGTGTTGTGAGTCCAACTGTATGTTGTCTATATTGTTTCCTGGCATTATCCACAGTAGCAGGAATACAAATTTGATGTTAAATCATCAATACTTGTTTGTCAATTACCTTAAAAACAATGACTGGTTGAACCCCAACAGTTTCTGTAGAAGATGCTGGAAATATCTATGCAGTACTGCATAAACTGTAACTGATACAGCTTTATAGAAATGGATCAAACCAAACCTTTGAAATCCTTCCTCGTTTCCTGCAGGTCCAGATGCATAATGGTGATGTTTATGAAGCCAACATCAAAGACATCGATAAGAAGTCAGACATTGCTACGATCAAAATCAATCCACAGGTGAGTGCACCTTTATGGGATGTCGTCAACAGCAATGAGAAAGAACAGAATGAATCTGTTAGCAGCAGACCGCTGTAGACAATAAACAGGTGAAGTGGGGATGGATCACAGGAAATGTGCTCTTCCATCAGCTTCTTTTCTTTTGCTCTCCACACACTAAAGGTCATGTTTTCATCGCTGCATCTTGAATGTACTGTGAATCATTTCATACATACTCTAGGTATGTGCAACACATTTCTATCCCTGCATTCAAAGAAAACGTAAAATTAGCAACAGAGAGTAAACAAACAGTCCCAGAGGTTTACCAGATTGTCCAAATATCTGTTCTTCCTTGTGGCATGCATGTAGCAGCTCCCAACCAGATGTGCATGACATCAACATCTGGTGTACAACTGGACTAAATACGGCAAAAAAAACACATTCTAAAATAAAAGACACTGACCAGCCAGATTGTCTGTTGGTAACACTGTAGATAGCAGACATAAGCACACCATGCAGGATATAGTCTTTGATTTTGGACACAGTGGTTGTAGTAAATATAAATTCTGGTTTTGTCCTGACATTACCCTTTTTATGACCATCAGGACGTGAGCAGGTCAGTTAGCATCACATGTTCCTCTGAATTGCTTCCCAATATTGTCATATTGGGCTGTACAAAGCAGCACTTGACTTGACTAGAAATTGACACCGAAAAACTATTTATTTTTTGATTCCTGATCGGATTGGAACTTTTCGGCTGGTGCTACAAACGTATCAAAGTTCGGTACCCAGCCATCGGACCTACAGGTTTACTTACTTATTGACATGCCACAAAAGGCAGAAATAAAAGATTCCCACTTCCTGTCTGTCTTGGGCAGATGGTTGGATGGTGCCCCAGGGCTGGATCAGGCTCTGGATCTCCGTCTCCACAGTTCATGTCCATGTTCTCTGGTTCAGTGTCCAATGCAGTGCTGTTCTTATAATATCAGTAGGGTCTTTCCTCATGACATGTCCTATCCATCTCCATCTTCTTCTCATGAGAATGGTCTCCATGCACATTTCCTGCAATTGTCATCTAGCTATTCATCTTTAGATGACCTCAAATCAGTATCTGTTTAAACAGTGACTCCACAGGAACACTTTAATCCTCCTCATGAGTTTGTTACAGTCAAACTCCTGCAGGATGATGAGTCTTCTCTGGCATCTCACCAGGTCAGCAGACTGAATGTGTGTGTTTCCAGTGTGTCATGAGTCCAGGTTCACAGTGGAGTTAATACTGATGGGTGGGGTAATGGACCACAGTGTGAACCTCTCCTGGGGTGACACCAAATACTTACAGCACGAGTGTACAGCACAAATCCACAACTCATACCGCCTCAGGGATTATGGGGGATTTTCTTAGTGCTGCTTTGACATCAGTTCCCGTAGTAGTTTGCTGATTTACTGGGTTGATACTGGCTTCAGTATTTTGGAAAGATTAAGGTTTTGATGAAGTTCTGAAAGTAAAGGAAGACCAGAGGTGCAGCCATGACATCCACCATTTGATGCCCCAGTCTGAGCTCTAACTCAAAAGAATATAAAAAAAGTTGCACCATTCAGACTGAGCAAAGAAGCAAAGACGCAGAGCATGCACATACCTTCATGCCCCGAAACACTGTCTGGAAGATTTTGAAGTTGTTGCAAATTCAGACCAATAAGACTGAATCCCACAGTCCCATAACTGCTTAGTTTAAAACACTGGTTAAAGTAACAATCATAATTTCATTAAGTTTAGGGAAAAATAATATCTTTAACAACATTGATTAAAAAAAACTACAGCTGCCAATGGCCAGTGTAACTTCATTTCTACTTATAGACCTCCTTAAATCACATTTCCACTCCTCTGTAAGTATGGGTGTTTTATAGCTTTCTATATCTTTTATATCTTTATTTTCTTCATTTATGTGTGCCTTTAAGCTAAGAGACTATAAATTTTGTTATGCATGCATAATGACAATAAAAACTCTTGAATCTTGAAATACCACACATTTTGTGAGGTCATTCCGACCTTTGACCATGAGTTCATCCTCGAGTTCAAGTGGATGTTCGTATCAAATCTGAAGAAATTCCCTCTGTGTGTTCCCGAATCATCCCATTCACTGGAGGCATTTTGATAAAAAAAAGTATTTCCAGTGGTGTTGCATATGTCGCCTGTCATCTTGTTCCAACGGCTCCATGAAACTATTAAACTAAATACATATTTTATGGCTACCACATCCCATCAAATGGAAATATTCTAAATGCTGTGTGTATAAATTTTCCCCCAACATTCAGTTGGAGAGCCTGGTTTGGTATCTTTAGAAACTTAATACTGCTGTTTTCAATTCTGAGTTTAGAAACGAAGGGTCGTTCAGTGCAAAAATGTCTGCTTTCTAAAACCAATATCAGTTGAATCTGGGTTGATATCTCTCAGAGAGCTGGATCAGGACCAAGACAGGGAGGAGTGACAGGAAGAGAAATCCAATCCAGAGCACTCCACCTCAGAGAAAGCCTTTCAGCTCGTTTCTCCTCTGCCTCGGTCACTCCATCAGTCTGCTGGACATGTGTTTCTGCTCAGCTCTTTCCCTCCCTTCCCCTTCACGTCCTCAAAACATTAGTCATCATATCCCTCCCTTTTCTTTGTCTCTTTACAATAGACTTATAGTCAAGACCACCTATACCGAGACCATGACCAAGACAAGACCAAGCCCAAGACCAAGACTACTTCAGAGACCAAAAAAAACTTTTTTTTTTTGCCATTTTACATGAGTTGTAGAACATAAGCACCATACTGGGTTCAGGTGCTCAGTATAAATATGAGATTATATTATTTCAACTACACATTTATAGTGTGAAATCACTATAAATGTTTTCATCAGTTGGCTGAAATCAAATATGTGTAGAAACTGCATGACCGCTATTTCTACAGGATTTGAGGACTGACTCTTGAGTGCTGTTGAGGACTGACATGACTGTAGTCCCAAAGTCATCTGATAAAATAACAAGCCTCCAACACCACCCTGCACCTCAAAAAAGTCTCATGAATGGGAAATATGTTATATTGCATTATTTTGCAACGTGTTTCCCTGTACAATGAAATGCTTCCTTTGCTATCCACACTGAATGCAGAGTAATAAATCAAAATCAAAGTGTAAAATAGATTAATAAAGGCAGCTCAAAGGCAAATAAGGCAGCAATGTGTTAAAAAATACAATATATATAAAATAAAAAGTATAGGCTCTATGCATCTCATTGCAATTAACAGAAAGTTTTTACAACCAGGATAATATTTTTTGCTCTGTCTATAGGTTAGCATATATATTTTACTCTCCAATCATCCACGCTGTAGATGTGAGCGTGAATCATTGTGCTTCTAGAGAATTCCCCAAATATCTGATATCCAGCTTCTGTGTGTTCCTTGCTTCTTCAGGTGAAACTGCCTGTGTTGTTTCTGGGCCACAGTGCAGACCTGAGACCAGGGGAGTTTGTGGTTGCGATCGGCAGCCCTTTCGCCCTCCAGAACACCGTCACCACCGGCATCGTCAGTACAGCCCAGAGAGACGGCAAGGAGCTGGGCCTCAGGGACTCCGACATGGATTATGTCCAGACGGATGCTATTATTAACGTGAGCATGTAGCCAGGCAGAAAATGTCAGAGTTATTCTTTAGCAGTGGAGAAGGTTGTTAAAATGTCTTATTTTCTATGTTTTTCTTCACAGTACGGGAATTCAGGAGGACCTCTTGTTAATTTGGTAAGCTTTTGGTTTCCTATTTCAAAGCTCGACTGCTGTAAAATACCCCTTTCCACCCAGTTCCTGTTAAACTGATATAAATCATACAACCATTTGAACAGAAATTACCTGTATAAAAAAGTATAATTTGACGTTGCCCTGCTGTGTCTCTATATTTGAGGATGGGGAGGTGATTGGCATCAACACTCTGAAGGTTGCAGCAGGAATCTCTTTCGCTATTCCCTCTGACAGGATCACTCGTTTCCTCAATGATTCACTCGACAAACACAACAAAGGTGAGTCTGTTAATCTGTTAGTGACGTCATCAGATAAAACATCGTGCCTCCTGCAGAATATACAGAAACTAACAGGAGTCTCTTTCAGATGTGAGGTCAGTGAAGAAGCGTTTCATTGGAATCAGGATGCTGACCATTACACCTGCGTAAGTCTGAAGTAGTATAATAATTACAACAGAGAGAAAACAGTAACAATAGAGCGATGGCATCATGATCAATTTCAAATTCTAAAATAACTGTTCCCTTTTTTTTTTAAAACCATTTTAAAGCACAGGTGTCCCACAGGGATCTACTTTGGGTCCTCTTCTATTCACAGTGTACTGATTAGAATTGTTCCAAATGATATCCCTTCCCGCCCTAATTTGTCTGATGGATATTCACCTTTTTATGCTGATGACACAGTTTATTATAACTCTGGCTCTCTCACGACTTGTACTTCCTTATATTTTATATTTGCCACTAGTTTTGAGTAAAAAAGGTAATAATGCTATCTTTGTTACGAGAAAAATATACATTATTAATTAGTATTTATATACTTCCTTTAAATTAATTAGCTTTGTTGACATAATGGACTTTCTTTGAAAAAATGTATATTTCTTGGTTCCAGGTTAATTGAAGAATTGAAACAGCAGAACCCAGACTTCCCTGATGTTACCAGTGGGATTTATGTCCATGAGGTTGTTCCTCACTCACCTGCACAGAAGTATGTTTAATTCATTCATTTATACAGCAAAACAAAAGAAGTATATAGTCTGCTAGTCTTTCTTGACTAAATGAATGAACAGAATTTAACATCTTCTCTTTGTTCCTGTCTTTGTCATCAGAGGTGGAATCAAAGATGGCGACATCATTGTGAAACTGAACGGCAAACCTCTGATGGCCACGGCTGACCTGCAGGGGGCGCTGCAGGAGGAGACGGCTCTACTGCTGGAGGTCAGGAGGGACAATGATGACCTGCTCTTTAACATTGAACCTGATGTCATCATGCAGTAGGAAGGACCGATCAGAAGGGCCGATCTCTTGTAGAGCCAGACCAACATCTGAGGCCCTATTTTGTGAAGGAACCGCACCGCTGCAGTGGAAGTTTTGTCAAGCGCACACATCTTCTGATACTTTGGCAACTGGTTGTTAACTGTACCAAAGTAAAAGGAGCCCATGGACTGCATGGTGCAACGCAGCTTTGGTGTGAAGGGTTTACAGCTGTGCTCAGACCAGGTCAACGTTGGGTGTTCATCCTCCAGAATCACATAAACCCTTTAATGTATCTTATGTTTTGCTTTGATTAGTCATTTTTCAAGCTGTAAAACACATTTGCTGTGTAAGTACCTCAAAAATATGTTGCAATAGAAGCTATAAGGTAGTATCACAAAAAGATAAAATCAAAGTTGATAAATGTAGTTGTGTTGAATGATCATCATCAAATCTGTGTTCATCAAATCATTCAGGACAAATACATAAAATATGAATACAAAATGGGGTAATAGGGTTTTTCAATACTGGTCTTGGGTCAGCGGTCAGTGCGGTTCACTGCAGATGGACAGTCATTCTTGACCTCAACTAGTGAGCGCTATGCTTTTAGTTTTTATTTTTTGTACTGTATGTCAGCTGTATAACCAGAGGAATCAATCCAGAGTGTTGCAGGAGGATTTCAGTTTTGTCTGGTATGAAAAAAGATAATGAATATAAGGTCAGGCAACTTCTGAAAACTGATGACTTACAATGTATCTTTGGCTGGAGTACATATGGATGAAGGTATCCATCCAGTCTGAGCCCTCGAGTTGTGTCATTGGTTCTGATTGGGTCAACTTTTCTGGGTCTTAATCCTCAACAATCTGTCTGAACAACAAAAATAACAATACTTTATTAGCTCAGTACACATTTTGTCAATGGTCCATCATATTACAACTCATACTTGTAAAATAGGTACAACCGTCACTTTTCATCTGAACAGCTGAGGACAATGCTATCGGTATCTTTGAAGGTTGCTTGTCTGCAAGTGTGCTGTAATTCCCATTTGTATGAAACACAATGTTTCACCTCTGTGGTTGAAAATGAAACGACAGAAGGAAGTGGGTCGACCCAACCTGATCTCACAGGGAGGCGTATAAACAGCAGGACTTTTTAACTCATTGAGTGCCAGCCATTTTTTTAAACACAAAGTGTCTTGTTCCAGAGTTTTTGGCCATTTGGAGTCATATTTCAAGACCCACAGAATATTTAGTACTATGTCTCTGAAAACACTGAGTAGCTCAAATGAAAGAAGAGACTCTCTATTTCATCATGAAAAAAATGTGTCTTTTTACCTTGTTCCATTCTTGTTTTATCAGAGGTAGAGTAGAGGACACTTTCACCAAAATCACAACTTTTTGTCCAGATTCTGTTTGTTTTGATCTCTAATCTCGATCATCTCCACTTCCTGCTTTGATCTCTGTGGTGTATACCATCTCTTTATGCTCCAACTACATCTCCCAGAAGTCCCAGAATTATTCACAGGCTGCAAGAGACTGCGATCAGCGACCTGCTGCAGAAAAAACACTTTGACAGCGAAAGCCGTCAATGGCACTCAAAGAGTTAACGATCTTCCTTGTGTCATAATAACATATTTCAGACTTTTACAGGTTGGTTGTTAAACAGCTTTTAACACTGATTATGTTTACGCAGCATGACTACGGTTTTGTCCACACTTAGGTTTAGGAAAAACGTCTCTGTTGGGCATAAACTAAGTTAGATACTATGTAACCAACTTAACATAACCAAGGGTCACAAACTTCACCAATTTAACTTTTCACTTTTTATTCTACATCACTAACTCTGACTACGTGACATGAATTAACATGTCAAAAGCAAGAATAGTTTTGTTATTGTTCACAAAGTGAGTCCATGTAGTGAGGCAGTGCTGGTCAACCTGAGCCCCACTGAGCTCAACTGGTCTCCTGTCGTGGAGATGGTAGGATGATATCTGAAACACTTGATATTTTTGTGTGTTTTACATCTACTGTGGCTGATTTGTTGACATCCACTGACTAAACACAGTGAATAAGGTATTTACTTGAGCTAACGGAGGATCACACAGTGGTCTTCCTTAGTGAGTTCTCTAGTGGCCACATTGAAGGTCCTTATTCTGTTTTTTTTATAGTAAGCAAAATGTCTACAGCCTCATATCTGTGCTCTGCTTCCATATTTCATCGCTGACACCAATTATTTTTTGTATAACAACATTTTTTTAATCCGCCCAAATTTGCATTAACACAATATTTTAGTGCAGCAGAACAAGCTGTAAACAACACTGACATATTATCATCTTATGTGTTAGCAAACACAGAGCAACATTAATGTTCCCTTGGAGTTGTTTTGCAGTTGTTGTTGTTTTTTTTGTCCATTATTCACAGTCTGGAGTTTGCATATTCTGTGTCTGTGTGGGTTCTCTCCGGGTACTCCGGCTTCCTCCCACCATCCAAAAACATGCATGGGGATTAGGTTAATTGGCTAATTTAAATTGTCCGTAGGTGTGAATGTGAGTGTGAGTGATTGTCTGTCTCTATGTGTCCTGTAATGAACTGGAGACTTGTCCTGGGTGTACCCTGTCATTCACCCTAAAGGCCAATTTATAGTACTCCGTAAAGTGACGTAGAGACAGAGAGCCCTCTGCGTCGCCGGAGAGCCTGACGGAGAGCCTCTCCGTCGTCTCCGGGCGCAGGAATTTTTTTTTAACTGTCCGTCAAGGGAAGACAGAGACGACAAGGGCTGTGATTGGTCCTCTAGCTGCACCCTGCTGTGAAATGCAGCCCCTCTCCATACACAGAAACAGACAGACAGGTCTCCTCTGCAGCAGCGCGGACAGGACAGGAACTAAAGTATCGCTTAGCCTTGTGAAAGGCAAATCAAACACATTCAACCTGCTCAAAAATCTATTTAATTCATTCAGTAATTATGGCTGGGGTATATTTACACAGAACATACCTAAAGTTGTTGGTTTGCGTTTGCTATTATCCGATATTGTGTTGAAAAGAAAGAGGAAGAGGAGTTTTAAAGACTAAAAGCAATCAATGTTGTTCTCTTCTATCTCCCTCACAAATAATGAAATCATAAAATAGTATTTTCTCCTGCTTTTATCTGCGATATTAAGGCGAATTGCTTCACTTTCCAAGGGGGTGCATTTCAGTGCAGGGCTGCACAACACGCATCATGATGGAGAAGTGCGAGGGCTCGAGGGGTCTCCGTAGCGACGGAGTCGGATAACATATTACGTAGTCGGAGAAGTATATTCCAGCCTTAAGACAGCTGGGATAGGCTCCAGCCCCCCACGACCCTATGAGGATCAGTGGTAGATGATGGATGGATGGATGGATGGATATTCACAGTCTTTTATATCTGTTTTGTTCTGCACCTACTCTTGGGACAAATTCCAAGCTCTTTAGCTGTTGAATGCTCCTCTATGTCCAAGAGCTAATCACCAACTTGTGATGGGATTTTCTCTTCCTTTGCTACCCAACAACTTATCTTATCCAAGTTTTTAGGAAGAGAAAGTCTGAGGCCATGTCCACACAAAGACAGATTTAGTTAGCTAATTTGAAACCGCCCCCAGAGTGGATAAATCCCCAAACGCCACCATGTTGTGTCCGTGCGTACATCCTATTCAGATTTTTCTTGACTCGTGCTTTCTCTTTAAGTCACTCATTCGCTAACCTCACTACTAATGACATTTCTTCCTCTTCTTTGTTGTTAAACTTATGCTGCATTCAAATTGTACTCAGAAGTCACAATTTCAGAGTTCCTTGTCAGAAATTTCAACTGGAACGCCCCCCCGAAACACACACCCTCTGCATCTTCTTTGTTATTAATATTGTTAGAGGTGGACCTCATATTGCTGCTTTAGCTTTCTGTATTCCGACAGAGCACAAACTTGGTTTTCCGACTTGGAATGCCATCAACTTGGGTGTGACGTCATTCCAAGTTCTGACCTCTAACTTCCGTTGTAAAATGAACACAGCATCATACATGCTCTATTTCTTCTTCTCTGGTTTGTTGTATTTGTGTGGCTGCGTTACAGCACCACTCACAGGTCGGTTGTATACATTACAGCGTTTCAGTGGTTTCGTGGGGACACAACCATTTCCTGAGACGGTGCTGTGTTCAAAGAAAACTTCTGTGTGGACGCGGCCTTAAACTAACTGCTTTCAATTCCTAATCTGAACCGTTTTAGGTTAATGCCAAACTTCAACCATTTGGCTAGACTTTTGCAACTTGGTTCTTTTTATTTGTGACACTTGTGACCCCAGAGTGACCCCCTTTTAGTCATTTCATCCATATTACCATAAAAAAATGCATTAGTATAGCTTTAACTTTAATTTCTCGCTACTGAAGTCTTTGTGCTCAAGCTAAGAAACACGCCAGACTTACCTCTGTACTGGACACAGAGATGAAATTCAGAAAACATACCCCTTTATGTTAGATATTTTTAACCAACAGTAATAAATGAGTCATGATGTTGCCAAAGACTGTAGCACAGCTGCAGAGTCTCTACAATAAACACAATGAGGCAAACATTTAGTTGGTTGGATTCTTAATGGAAATATTGCAAAAATATTAATATTAATTTGATGTCAAATTGTACTTTAAAGCATCACAATGAGATTCAGATGTTAAACATTGTCATGTTGGTTTATGGTTATTGCTGTAAGTCCTTCCATAACCAAATGTGAACCACGTGTGTGAAGTTTAAATGATGTACTCTGTTGGAATAAAGAGCACAAAATGTGAGCAGATGTGTTTTATTTATATATATATACGTATATATATATACGTATATATATATACGTATATATATATACTGTTTGTGCTTTTAGCATGAATAGAAATTGTCATAACAAACAGGAATTTGCAAACCAGACAATTTTCCACAGCTTTTCCACCAAATAAAGTCTCTGCAAAGTAACTGTTTTATTATTTTATTATTTTATTTATCTGTAATGCCTTTATGGTTCAGAATATTGTATACGTTTCCTCACCTTCAAATCTAGGTCACAGCCAGTGACTCATGGGACGGTTTAGTGGGAAACATTGCGGAGCTTTTCAGCACCGTAGCACAATACCTGACTGTGTGGAAACAAGGCTGAGCTCTCCTCGTGGACGCTCATAAACATTCCTGAGTGGAAACAAGTCTGCCATGCTGGAATGTGAATGTGTCGAGGAAAAAGACACAAAGGAAACTCCTTTCGGGGTTCAGTGATGAAGCCACAGCAGACAGATGCTGACCGTTTTCAGACATAATCACTCTTTCCTTCCCAGGTCTTGACAGCTCAGGAGTATTTTTAACTCAGCAAGGAGTCGATGATGTGGTTACAAAAGTTTAAACTCTCAGCTCTCAGGTGGTTTCCTTACATATTTTCCTTACATGTATTTGAAAACTAAAAGTGTGTGATTGAAACCAGACCAGTTTGCTGATGACCTACTGAATGTTTTACATTCAGAGCTTCCACTGAAGTTCATGAGTGAAACTTTGACTGTCTGTCTCTTAAAAAACCCTCAAATGTCTAATATATTTTAAGAAATATAATTATAAATGAATGGCTATAGCTTGTTAGTGTGAGCCTCCCTTTGTGTGCAGCAAAACTGTTTTAAATGAAAATGTTATTTTTGAAAGGCTAAATGCCAACACGTGTGATTTAAGCAGCATATGTTGTTACATAAAAGATTACATCTGTCTTTTTACAA
This sequence comes from Synanceia verrucosa, assembly GCA_029721515.1. NCBI lineage: Eukaryota > Metazoa > Chordata > Actinopteri > Perciformes > Synanceiidae > Synanceia > Synanceia verrucosa. The sequence goes on along the minus strand of CM056569.1, from coordinate 16,291,296 downwards.
TAAATTCAGAATTTTTTTTCCAACCCTGGAGTTATTAGAAATATTTGGATCACATAAATGGGAAACAATCCTATGTAGCCACTTGACTCTAATCCTAAAAATAGTAAAGTACTGATAATACCAGTGTAGCAAAAAAAAAAAGATGAGCACAATTTAAATTTTGATTTAGAATTCAAATGTCAGTATCAGAGCCCTAAAATATATATATTTTTTTTATTTTTAGTTGTATATCAGGCCTAAACATGCAACAATCAACCTCTAAAATGAATAATTATAGTAGAAGTAGTATAATTAAATAATAATTACAGAATGCAGAGTGCTAAGAGGTTGCTAAAATCATAAATCAGAAAAAGAGCCAAAGACATGTTGTCAAAGATAGTCATGGCTCTGCTCTTACTTAAATATTACAGAAACGTCATACTATTTCTAATTTCTAATGATAATTTCCGTTTCTATCAGATACATTCAGAAGGAAAAAGAAAAAGTGAAACAGTGCACCGAAATACTTTTTTTATTATTTCCTGAACTGTGACCTGCAGAAGGCCGTACACAGCTGGGACAAATTCATTATATGATTTATTATAGTGGAGTAACACTGACCTATATCCTGGACTTATGTTGTAGAAAGCTGGAACAAAGCCAGATGCTGCAGCAGCACTGAGGCAGTGAAGGCACCACCAACACAATAACACTAAATATTCTGAATATTTCATTAATCCAGTGTCTTAAAGAATTAAATCCAGTCATTTATTTAGCAGATAAAGATGGAAGTGAATGCACCTGAGATTTCTGTTATAATCATTAAAAATATAAGTGCTTGCTGGGTTTACTTTCTTTTTTGCTGTTGGACCACAAAACCTTCACATGTGAGTTTTCCAGAGCAAGAAAAGTCATTTAGAGTGTTTGTGTGTGTTGGCAGGCAGCACATCAGATATTTCACATCCCTCGCAAGGAGTTAAGACACTTAAGCAACAAAGCCAAAACAAATAGAAAGGCTTTCCAGAGTCACAGTGATCTCAGCTGTAGCAGAGGTCACTGAGGCTGTTCAGAGCCTAGAGAGCTAGCTGGATGCTAATGGAGCTTGGGTACAGAGTGTGATCCTGTCCCACAGGGAATCATTTGAATATAATCACCCATACGGAAAAGAAACAACAAAAAATTGTGAATAACTTATATGATTTACTCTCGAAAGTGGCCACTTTTGCTTTCTTTTCATACAAGATAATAAAACATATAAAAGTATAAGGATATTGTATGTATCATATACTTTTCTGCTAAATACCCAAATCATACAAGTTTCATTTGGTTTAAATTTACTTGTATGCTTTACAACAGTGAATCCAGATATAAGATCCTTTCATACAAAGGAGATACAAATTTTATAAAATTTATATATATATATATATATATATATATATATATATATATATTTTCAATAGACAGAATCACAACCTGACGAGTGTCAAATGCTGCAAAGAGATAGATAGATAGATAGATAGATAGATAGATAGATAGATAGATAGACAGATATAGACTTATAGATAGATAGATCGATAGATGGATAGACAGATAGATAAATAGACAGATAGATAGATAGATAGATAGACAGATAGATAGATAGATAGATAGATCGATTGATCGATAGATAGATAGAAAGATAGATAGACAAATAGATAGATAGATAGATAGATAGATAGATAGATAGATAGATAAAATAAACTAAAATAGAAAAGTAATGTTGCGTGTGATTGTGTTACTTATGGATGGAATTATAGTGAAAATAAATGATTCCTCTTTTTGCTGGGGACCCCTGGATGAGCCCACTAGATTATATTTTAAGCGTGGCCCTGGAGGGATGGGCTGGGGAGAGGGATTCAAACAAATCTATTTCTGTTGTGTCCCCAGCACTAAAGAGCGGCCATGTTTCCATGAGCAAACAGCCTTTAATTAGAGACCACATTATTCATTTGGGTCTAAAAGCACAGTTTGAAACAGTGATGATAACCTCAGTGTGGGGGGAGCAGACATGGTTGTGCTGACTGGCTCTGTGGTGGGTTCAAACAGGCATTATGTGGGGATCCAGTGGCTATAAATGCAACATGCCAGAGAAATGAATGAGTGCTGCTCTGTGAGACCATGATAACAGGCTTTCACAGGCTGCCAGTTGCTCTTGGCTTGGTTTCATGTGAGGCCAGCTTCAGGCCTGTTTTAAAAGCAGCTGGATACCAATAAGTGAGCTGATAATCAGTCCCATGAGAAACCATGAAGACGTTCAGTGATCAGCTGAACCTGAACTCGCTCACTTTTCTCCATATATCTGAAGAAAACTGGATTTATTCATTCAGTGCTTCCTCTACAAAGTAACTGGTGTTCTTTTCACAAATATGGGAATTACAGTCAAAAATATCAGTAAAATTCGTAGTTTTATCTAAAACAGTATATATAAAAAAATTCCTCCAGCCTCATGGCCAGCTAAGAGTGGACCGGTAACATTTCTTTTCATGGGCCCAAAGCCCCTGCATACTTTCTGCATCCACTTATAATTATGGGGGCCACTGTTCAGGTTTGTTATCATCTGTACACCAATTAAGTTGCCCACCTGTTATGTGGACCAGCCCACCCTAATTTGACAGGTTAGAACCGGCCCTGTTCATAATGATAGTGAACACAGTGTGTGGAGGAGGATGGGCCAGTAAACACAACACATCCAGGAGAACACTGCTCATGTCCTGTGTGAAACTAGAGGTCACTTTCTGTAATTTACTTATACTTAAATAACTCAACTTTTTAATTTTTTTTTACTAAACCCAACCAAGTAGTTCTGCTTTTTTAGTTTAGTTTAGTGTCCTGCATTAAGCATTAAAACTGTATCCACAACCCAATCGAGTCCTCCTGTAGGAGACAGGGCTGCAGTGAGAGGCTGTATCATTCACTAGAAGGACTCTCCAGCTCTCAGTGTGAACTAAAATAATGTTCATCAGGTAATGGCTTCTTCCTTGGTGCATGCTCATCCTGCCACACACTGTTTCCACTAAATGCTGTTTGCATATTAGATTTTTGCACTATGATAATAACTGTATATAACTGTCATGTGCAATTTTACAACCAGAATGACAGTACCGTCTGTAGTGTGCACATATCCATCTGAGTCCTGACTCGACTTTTTATTCTGTTTCTATTCTATTTTTATATGCCATATATTGTTTATTTCGTGTTTCTCATGCTGCTAAATCAATCAAAGAAATCAAATCAAAAGCCTTTATTGTCATTATATGACAGTGCATACAACAACATTAGGAATGCTGTCAAATGTAAAACTAGTCAACCTTAAAAAAAAAAAAAAAAACTAAATAGAAAAGACAAAAGTAGGGTGGCACGGTGGTGTAGTGGTTAGCACTGCTGTCTCACAGGAAGAAGATACTGGGTTCGGTTCGCGGCCCGGTGCCTTTTTGTGTGGAGTTTACATGTTCTCTGTATTATAAGAAATAATCTATAATTTTAGAATGATAAAGCACAGTTATTGCTACAAAAAAAATATTACACATTACAGAATTGAATTAAATTATTGCACATTTGTTTGTTACCGATCATTGCACCGACAGGTAATATTTGTATATTCATAATATATACCATATACGCAACAATATAATGATAATAATCATATATACATTTAATACATACTTAGTATCAAGTCACAGATGCATATTAGAGCTACAGTAGTCATTCATTCAGTAGTATGGTGTAGGGCCTCCTTTTGCAGCCAACACAGCATCACTTTGTCTTGGGAATGACAGATACAAGTCCTGCACAGTGACCAGAGGGATTTTGAGCCATTCTTCTTGCAGAATAGTGTTCAGGTCACTATGTGATGCTGGTGGAGGAAAACTTTTCCTGACTCCTCCAAAACACCCCAAAGTGACTCAATAATATTTAGATGTGGTGACTGTGCAGGCCATGGGAGATGATCAACTTCACTTTTATGTTCATCAAACCACTCTGTCACCAGTCTTGCTGTGTGTATTAGTGCTTTATCATCCTGATACACGGCACCACCTTCAGGATACAATGTTTGAACCACTGGGTGCACATAGTCCTCCAGAATGGTTCAGTAGTCCTTGGCAGTGACGTGTCCATCTAGCACAAGTATTGGGCCTAAGGAATGCCATGATATTGCAGCCCAAACCATCACTGATCCACCCCCATGCTTCACTGTAGGCATGCAACAGTCTGGGTGGTACGCTTCTTTGGGGCTTCTCCACACCATAACTCTCCTGAATGTGGGAAAGACAGTAAAGGTGGACTCATCAGAGAACAATACATGTTTCACATTGTCCACAGCCCAAGATTTTCACTGCTGGCATCATTGAAACCGACGTTTGGCATTGGTACGAGTGACCAAAGGTTTGGCTATAGCAGCCCGGCCATGGATATTGACCCTGTGGAGCTCCAGATGGACAGTTTTGGTGGAAACAGGAGAGTTGAGGTGCACATTTAAGTGAGTTGGGCAGCTGTGGTTTTATGTATTTTGGATACACCCCTTTCAGACAGCTTCCTCTTGCGTCCACAGTTACTCCTGTTGGATGTGGTTCATCCTTCTTGGTGGTATGCTGACATTACCCTGGATACCGTGGCTTTTGATACATCACAAAGACTTGCTATCTTGGTCACAGAGGCGTCAGCATGACGTGCACCAACAATTTGTCCTCTTTTGAACTCTGATATGTCACTCATAATGTTGTGTGTATTGCAATATTTGAAGCAAAACTGTGCTTTTACTCTGCTAATTGAACCTTCACACTCTGCTCTTACTGGTGCAATGTGCAATCAATGAAGTTTGGCCACTAGGCTGGTCACATTTAGCCATGAAACCTAAAAATGAAACCACTAAATTAGCTAGTGTCTCAGTTTCATTGTCCAACCCTTGTACATCACAGTGGTGAGGAAGTGTTGCTGTGTGTTCAGAGCACTGATGAAACTGTCTCTGATTCTAAAGAGCTGCTAAATTGCCTTTAATTGTTTCATCACTACAAATATATAAAAATAAATTCTAATCTATTCTGGACCCTTCCACCAAATTGGGTGGAGCCAGGAGAACTTATATGAAGCATCTCTGACAGTGGATGAGTTGCTGGCATGTGAGAGCCTGTGTGTGGCTTTACATATATATATATACATATATATATATATATACATATATATATATATATATATATAGATTTGTATGATCGTATTTGTTATGTCTTTTTCTCAAAGCACCACCTCACTGCTTCACTCCAGGAGTGACTGTATGATCACAAAAAGTGATGCTTCAGAGGCAAATGAGATACTGAAGCCTCACTTTTCCCACAAAAACATGACAGGCAGATGTCATTTGTCAGTGTATTCAGATTAGCTGTTGTGGTTCCTAATTAACAATGAAGAGCAGCTTGGTGCATTTCTCCTCTCAGCCACTGAGGATGTGATGAAGTTCTTTCTTTAGAGGAAACTAAGGACTCATTCTGCCACTAACTCTTAGATTTTCTGATTGAGGATAGCTCACCAGGTTACCTGCATCAGGAGAAACATTAATGTTATTCCTGCTGGATAATCCAGCACCCACTGGATTTAATTTGGTTCATTTTCATTGAAAAATAAAAGTCTTCTTACACACATTTCTTTGTTATTTCACTTCCACTGAACGGTGGGGTGTGTTTCTGGTTTTATGTTGAGCTGTTTCTTGAAGAGGAAAAACTTCAGTGTAAACAGTCATAACTTGAAGTGAGTGTGAAGGTGAGAATTATAGCTGTGCACTATAGCACTAAATAATCTGACATGAATCACTTGGTTGGCTGTTTCACAATGCAGAGTGAGTTAACATGTCTTCATTACTCTGGTGTCTTCCTCTCGTCTTCTTTATCTTCCCTCCTCATCCTTTCCATGCAACATCTTCATTTCGCCAACTGTCACAACCTGTAATTTAGCGTTTTGGTTTTTGGGGCAGACGGCTGATCCTATAAATGGTGGCGGTTCCGGGTCTCTAAATCCAGTCTTGACAGACGAGTCAAACTTTGAGAGTTTTGTGTACCACAGGGGGGAAAAAACACTTCTGACTGATGGAGGTAAAGAAATCAGCATAGTTCAAGTATTTATGGAGCATTTTTATCAGTGAGTGAGAGAACTGCTGCTGGTAATAAACTCAGACAAAGAGTCCTTCTCGGTTCCTGGTCTGTCGGTCCTGTGATGGTCTGCTGATCTGACCAGGGTGAACCACCTTCACCAGTCAGCTGGGATCAGATCCAGACCCTCGAAGAATACCCTGAATAGGATAAGCAGTGATCACGGAGGATGGCTGAGTGATTCGGTCTGGGTGAATTTTCAAAATGAGTCAAAAATAGTTGTTTTTGTGTGGAATCAATAACTAGAGTGATATATCGTTGAAACTAAAATAGTTTTCCACACTTGCTGTCATGAGTTCACTATGTTTGTCTCATCTATTCATGTGGTCTTGTCATCTCCTGCTTTATTTTGAAGTAGCACTGTCTCCCTCTCATTTAAGATCGTTTTACTTCCTGCCCTCTTGTGATCTTCTGTCCCATTCCGATTGTTTCCACTGATCTCCTTCCTGGTGTATAAATAGTCTCGTCTCCCCTTGTCTCGCGCCAGTTCGTCATGTTCTCATGTCTCATCCTGAGTCTTTGTCTCCAGCCCTGAGCTGCGTTAACGGTACGCTTTGTAAGTTTATTAGTATTTTATTACCTCAAATCATGGGATGGATGGGCCCTTGTGCCCCTGGCCCCTTTGGGCCTGTCCTGGCCGCCTCGGGGGTGGTGGTGTCTGCCTCCTCTTGGTCGTTGGATCTGCGTGGTTCTCGGTGGCCCTGGTGGCTCTCTGGGTTTGGCCTCATGGGTGCTCCTGTTTCCCTAGGTTGTGGGGGGCGCTTGGCCGGTCTGGCCATGCAGGGTCATGGTAGACATTCTGGGCTTCGGTGTTTTTCACATATGCATGTTTTACCCAGATCTTACCAGATCTTATCCTTTTGAGTCACATTGTTGAGTTCTGATGTGAACTGCCAGAATCACTCATCTCATCACTCGTGTTCTCCTGTGGCCCACTCTATACTGTCAGGACTTCTGCAACTCTGGTGTTCAGTACCATTGGGTGTTGGGATGAAGGTGTTAGGAAGCTTACACTTTTTCATTCTAATAGCACTCCTTGTTTGTACCATCCCCCTTTTTTGTCTTATTTCCCCTCATGTCACCGAGGTGTAACTTTTCTCTTTCTGGCTTATAACAGGAAATTCCAATAAAATTGATAGTTTAGTTACCAGGGAGGGCCGACAATGTCACACACACGCACCAAATATTACTAGATTTTGCTGCAAGACTGAAATATGCATAATCTCATAAAAGGTTGACACCCTTTTTGTGGTGTTTAACAATGAGAACCATTGCAGACAAAGGAAAAAAATAATGCAAGACCATATTTATGCCACGCCGAATCGTCATCGCCAAAAAAGCGTAAAAGGGACATAAAATGACTGGAGCTTCGGGGAGCCGCGGTGAAAGTGGCCACCTGGGAGCGCCCCATGCCCGGCCACGGCTGGTCGGGGCCTGCCAGGGGTCCGCCAGACCGGTGGAGGGCTGTGGAGGTCCAGGGAAAAATGACCAAAGGTCCGGGCCAGGGATCCACGGTGATAGTGGCTGCCTGGGCCACTATTTGTAACTTTTGTTACATTTTTTTTCAGCTTACAGATAGTGATGATGTTTTGTTTCCAGTGTATTCCTCTGAGTGAGAGTTTTGTTTTCTAGATCAGGTATTCCTCCTCTTAGGGTTGATAGTTTTTCTTTCTAGAGTTTTAGAGTAGAGTAGCTTCACCACAATAAAAGACACTGTAATCTCAAACTGTGTTGAGAGTGATGTGTTTGGGATTACTGTGAAGCATGGAAACCTCACACTGACACCTGACAAAGATCAATATTTAATATGGAACATCAGTGAACACCAGGAACCACTCGTGAGTTGCACATTTTTTAAAACTAACGTTTAGGGGTTGTTTTGGACAGGTTTGCATTGGCCCATAGCAACCCGTAGCTAGCTGGCACAGCCAATTCTAAACCAGCCCAAATACCCAAGACAGGACCAATTTTCAAAATTTCAGCGTCGACCACTCTTTTGCATCGTAGGCAACTTAGAAAGAGGACTTAAAGTGTAAAATACTGGAATATGCCTTTAACACGGATTGAGAGCCACCTTTGTAAAGGTGCATCATGTGTTTCTCTCCAGCCAATCAGAGCAGAGAGGCTTTTTCATGAGTGGCTCTTAAAGAGACAGGAGCTACAACACAGTGTTTCAGACAGACAGTATAACCATAAAAGTGTTTTTATACAAAGTATCTTCCCATATAAAGCCAAAAAGTAGTAAAAAAAACAAATGAGCAGGATATGCCCCCTTTAAAAGAGTTATTGAGGATTTACTAGAGCACAACAAATACATAGTTTGTCTTAAAATAATTATTACAAAATGAGTTGTATTAGTAAATATATTTAATTTGTTACTACAAAAACAATTATCATTCTTTACTTTACATCATCAATTACATCCCATATGAAAAATAAATCTAAAAATCACTGAGATGTCTGGTGTGCATAGAGGCTTCTTGTGTGTTAAAAGACAAATATATGGCTCTAATAAGAGTCAGCAAGATTTTTGCATGTTCAGAAATAACAGAAAGAAATGCTGTGGTTGCATATAACCTGTTTTATAAAGGCTGTGACTGTAAAGAAAAGATCGGGAGCTGCAGAAAAACATGCATCCACAATGTCTTTACATCTAATAACTTCACAAGCTCAAAATCTTTTTGACCCCTTACTGACTCCATACATTATAGATTATTTGGACTTGTTAATGCTTCAAAGTTAAGTTGTGTTGTCCTTGACTGATGTTTACTCATAGTGATATTTGTTGCCGTAGCAGTGATTTTGACAAGATAATGAAACATAAGTGAACTGGAATCGTTCAATACTGTGTTAAGTTATCATTCATGAACAGAATCTGAGTTTATGTTACAGAACAGATGATAATGTTGACCTGCAACATAGCTAAAGATTGAATTCAAAAGAATTCCTGAAAAATGCAGAGCTTTAAAGCACATATTGGTATTTTTTTAAATCAATGTATTGTAACTGTTGTTTCATTCATGAAGAGTGGTGTCCCTTTTCCTGTGTAACAAAATATGTCAAACTAATTTAAAAAATGCATTCTTTTATTACTGTAAGGATAAAAAGGGTATACTGCATGTCAGAAAAGTCATTTATGGGATACCATGTGGACAGTCCTCTTAACTCATTGCCCATTTTGAGTCATATTTCATGATGCACAGAATATTTTGTACTATGACTCTGAAAACACTGAATATCTCAAATGAAAGCAGAGACTCTCTATTTCATCATGAAAAAAATGTCTGTTTTTACCTTGTTCCATTCTTGTTTTATCAGTAGAGTGGAGGACACTTTCACCAAAATCACCACTTTTTGTCCAGATTCTGTTTGTTTTGTTCTCTGAAGAAAAAACACTTTGACGGCTTATTACGTCAATGGCACTCAAAGACTTAAAGGGACAGTGGGTAGGATTTGGTGGATCGTTCTGCAGAAACATGATGTACTCCCTATGTAGATACAAAGGGCTAATGCTAAGCTAACAGAAGCTGAAAAAACATCATGAAGCTGATTATTTCAGGTGATTATGGACTAAACATGTCAGAATATTAATTAATATTATAGTCCATTTCTAATAGATCCACCAAGATGTTAGCCACTGTTTCTTTAATATATGTGTGCTGTGACTTCCCAGCTAAGGTCAGCCTGTATTTTGAAGAATAAGAAGCATTTAGCCTCGAAATGAGCAATGCTGACATTTACAAGCGTGTTTGTAAGCCAGTTAGCTCACCAGCTACAGCTGCAAACTGTTAGTAGTGCACTTTTCACCGCTGGATTCTTGTAGCTCATTCAAGAGCAATTAGCTGACGAGAGCTGTGGTCTAAAGTCAGTGTTTTCCTGTTGTTGGTGTCACCGCTGCTTTCTCCCATTTAACATGGAATGGTTTGATTGTCAGTGTTGCACTGTGGTATTTTAGGCAAAAGGATGTGTATATTACATTTTAAATGGCACAGTTTGATTTTTTTATAAGGGCACACACATGTCACAACCCAAACATACATCCAGGTCTGCAGCTCAGAGTGGACGCTAGAGTTTGGGGCGCAGAGATCCGACCACCGGCTTGTTTGAGCAGAAATCTTTCCACCAGGAAGGACGCTCCAGCACCTGGCTGCCCTGCATCACTGTCGACCACAGGTTCTTATAAAGCTACGAGAGACAAAAGGACAGGCGATCATTCCCAATTATTACACTGTCATAGAATATACAAATACATAAAAGCAAAAAGAGCCTAAAGACTGACACTGAATTCACCTTTTTGACCCAAATTTGATCCAGAACACTGGAATTCACTGAGAAGTCAGAAATGAATCCAGAATAACAAACAACCACTAAAAGACATTTTTCTATTCAGCAATGACAGCAAATAACTGAAAAATTTAACATCTCAGTCATAATAATAATAATGTGCTTTGATAGTTTTTTTCTGCTTTTTTATAAAACAGCAGATTTGAAAATTCCTGGATATCAACAATTATATTTGATCATTAAAGATACATGAATCATTTGGATTAAAGAGCTTGTACATACTGGTGGATTAACCATTACAGAAACATTAAAATATATACATATATTGGAAACATTTCCTAATACTCCTTTCTTTCTTTCTGCTGTGGTGTGGATGGACATTGTCTCCATAGCGATCCCTTCCTGTATAATCTGAGCTGTCATCATCACTTCCTGAAGAGACAACCTGTCATCCTGAGGACACTTTACACACACTTCTGACCTTCCAAATGTCACTTTTCCTCCTGATTTCAACCCAAACACATTTGACAAGTTATGGCTCTGAACCTCGCTATGTATTTACATATGTGACTGCAGCTGAACAGGAAGTTTGTTAATGTGGTTGTATGAAGATTCTGGAGAGTGATTTACAGCTGAGCAACTCTGACGTCACACTGTTTATCTTCTTGGATTGATAGTTTATTATATTTTTATTATGAATTTACAGGAAGGAGGATTACAAAGACATGACTCCTGACCTCAGGAGATGAACTGAGCGGTTTCATTAGAAATATTTAGAAGTGACTAGTTGCACATGTTCACTACTGCACATATAATTATCATTAATCACACATTATGATGATGATGACTCATAACCATCTGAACTATGAAGCAGGACTCAGAAAATAACTAAATACACATATTAATATGTAGTGTATCACTTGATTTCTGGTCAGATGAAACACTGTTTATTTGTTTTGGAATATATTTGTCCATATCAAATATCAAGCCAAACTGAATCCTTAAGACTGTAAGACCAGGGTGTGAAAAATAAGTTACACAATAATGCAAAATACTTGCCTGGGAATACAGTATAATATCTATGGCTACAATTTGAAAAAATATAAAACTATTATTTTCTGTTCCTGCTAGGGGGCGCTATGTGAGAAAAAAATATCAGGCAAAGTGTTTAAGGTCCAATGCTCCACCATCCCAGAAAGTTTCTGGTTTTTTCAAAGCAACATGTGAGAATTAGAAAAGTTTTTGCATTTTGGAAATTTTGTGGCATTTCGCACTCCCTCGAGGTGGCAGCACAATCAAATATTTGTGATTTGATATTTCTTTTTTGCGTGCAAATTTTGTCTACTAGGTAGTGACACAGTATTTACAGATCACATTCAAAAAATCAAAATATAAAAATTCCAAACATGACATGCACGAATTGCAAAAATCGCCTGGAAAAAAAATTGTAGCTTCCTCCTTGTGTATTTTAGAGAAAAGTCCAAGGCACAAAATCAAAGGTCTCCATGAGTCCTAAGCACCTACAAAATTTCAAAGTCCAAAGAAAAACTCACTGATCGTGATAATCTGAAGGGTGTCGAGTTTAGGTTGAGTTATGTGCCTGTTAAAATCTGCAAATTTTCACCAAACCCGAGCAGCCTGCAAAATTTTGTGACTTTTTGAGCATTTCTAGGGGGTCAAAATCTACAAAAACTGAGCATAATAACAATAATTCCTCACGATTCAGTAGGGTTCTCACAGGCCCTAAATAAAATTTGGTCTTAGTCCAGACTACAGAGCCGTTGAGTGGTTTTCTCTTAAATATAGGAGCACTTAACTTGATTGGTTGAAAACCAGAAAAATCAGCATTTTTCTCCCAAATATATTCTGCTTTTTCACAATGAAATATTTGAGTTGGTGTAAGTACTGAAGAGAAGAATATTTCCAAAAATAAATGTTGATACTGGTGTGTAAAAGCCTCAATATGGGGAACATTTTTCATTAAAAAAGTGTTGTGTTTAGCCATTTAATAATTCAGTTTTGTGTACTCTATGTTGACATATTGCTTATTACTTGCAGACATTAGACTGATGATAAACATTTGTATTTACTCAATCCCCCTTCATGGAAACTGTTTCAATGGTTTAAAAAAGCTTCTAGAGAATATAATAAAGTCAAACCATGTGTTGCCTGGTGATATTTTCATTAGTCATATGCTTCACATCAGACTACACCAGAGAGGGACACGACTTAAGATGATTTCTCAAGTAAATAAGATTAAGGAGAAAGTCCAACAGTAGAGACAGAGGAAGTCAGGGGTATTTAAGTACAAATCTTCTCGAACTTATCAAATAATACAGATAGAACAGGAAGGAACGAGTCAACAAACCCTGAAGCTCCAGAACAAACTGTGGGTGAGCGTGACGTCTTCAGCTCTCAGACAAAACAAACACCAGTTCTTATAAAGAAAGCTCTCCGAGAACAGAGGGTCAACAGTTTATGAGCAAACTCAATGATATACGAGTCTTCCTGGAAGAAGGAGAGACGGCAACCAAAGCTCTTCTTCCAGTAATGAAGCTCGAGCTGCCTGAATATAAAACAAATATAAGGGACTGAGGAGTGAGAGGGTTTTATTCCTGAGTCACTGCGATCACGTCACAGTTCACCACAGGATGGTTTTCTTTTAAAGTTAATTAGAAAGCTCATTTAAATATTTATATTTCTAATTTATGACTGACACCGATACAATAATACAATTTTAGTTTTATTTTTTATTTTTTTTTACTGTCACTGTCTCACTATCAAAAACTGAGATGTTTATTGATTTGGGAATCTCCCTCTCCAACCTCTCTTCCAGTCTTCCAGACGTACAACAAAACATGTAGCTACTGCTTACGTCAGCAGCAGTTAGCATGAATTTTATTCTAAATTCTGACATTCATGTACAACTTGAACGCACCATGAGTCAAAACACACAAACACCAGGCTCATAGTCTGGTCTTAACAAACCCTCGTACTATTGTACAGAGGGTCTGGCATTCCTCCATTGACCTAAAACTCTGTTGAAGTTTGAAAACGACTGGATCTGATTTTACCCAATCGCTTAAGTTTGGTCGTGACGTATGTAATGCACCGCTGGCAATATGATGATAACTGAGCAGAAGATTACAGAGGGCTCCGGCCAGGCTACCAGTCTCCCAATGCTGCTGCAATGACATTAACCCTCTGTTTCATATGACGGTATGATTAGTGTGTGTCTTTACCTGTCCATCAGCGTTGCCAATAGGTGAGTTGAGAATAAAATCAGGAGGGGCGAACACATCTACCAGAGCGACAGCTTCATCCTTCAGCTGGAGCAGACACACACTTTAAACACACTCCAGAGCAATAAGTTTATCATTCATGCTTTATAATAAGAACAGCTTAAAACTGTACCTGGGAGCAGAGGGTGAGGATGGCCATCTGGACCAACTCTGCAGGCTTCCTTCCACTCAAGTATCCACCTGAGCAGGAACAGACTGTGTTACACAGAGCAGCATTAAAGAGTGTGTTACTGTGTTGGACTGATGCATGCAGCACACACCCTGGTACAGCGTGGCCATGTGGCTGCTGAGGCTCCACAGTCCATACAGAGCACACAGCTTGCTCAGCACAGGTCTGAGACCAGCTGGGGTGTCCTGGTCCGTCGTCACGTCATGAAACCTCTGGAGGCAGTTGAGCTCTATGTAAGCGATGGCCAGGGAGCGGCAGTAATAGACCTACACACAAACACACAACATGAAGCCATAATCATCACAGATAATTCTGTGTATATAATCTGTGTACATCCACTGACATTAGATATTAGGTATGTAATAATTCATTCAAATATCTTTTTTTAAAATTATTTAAAAAAAAATCCAGAAGAAACCAAAATAAAAACACACTGAAATGTACAAAAATGTTAATTAAAGGGCTGTAGTGAATAACTGGAAGGATCAAAGCTTCATTCATAACACTGACAATTCTAAATCAAATGCTGCAATTAAATATCTACTAACAGAGAGGCCTTGCACAAATCCAACAACCCCATAAATTCCATTTCTGCAGCCACAATAAAAAGCAGCATACTGAAAGCCTGACTCTACAGACCAACACTGTAAAATGTGTACGCATCACATTAATGCGAGCAAAAACAAGTCAATTAAATTACTGAATCCAGTGACACACACACACATTTCCCAGAAGCATGTCACACACCCGTCTGACACTCTGACCTCCTGCCTGCATCTGTGACATAACATAACAGAAACCAGATGATCTCATTCAGCTAAACACCACTTCTTTCTGTTTCTAACCAGACTTCCTGTAGACATGAAACAACATGTACACAGATCAAGCATAACATCATGACCACTGCCAGGTGAAGTGAATAACACTGATCATCTCTCTTCATCATGTCACCTGGATATATAAGACAACAAATGAACATTTAGTTCTCAGAGTTGATGTAAGAAGCAGGAAAAATGTTCCAGCATCAGGATTTTTCAGGAGTTTGACAGCAAGAAGCAAACTGTGATGTCTAGAGGACTGGATCAGAACATCTCCAGAAGTGCAGCTCTGGTGGTCTGTTCCTGGTCTGCAGTGGTCAGGATCTATCAAAAGTGGTCCAAGGAAGGACCAGTGGAGAACCAGAGACAGGGTCATGAGAGGACAAGGATCACTGATGCAGGTGGGGAGTGAAGGCTGGTCCTGGTGGTCTGATCCAACAGAGCAGAGAAGTTAATGTTGCTGAACATAGAAAGGAGTCACATAGCACAGAATAAACCTTCAGGGGTCAGAGGTCACACAGGGGGACCAACACTAGATTAGACAGGAGGTCATCATGTTATGACTGATCTGATCAGAACACATCCCCTGATAAACCAGGATGACTGGTTAAAGACACTTTTCTGCAGTGCAACAGTGAGACCTCCTCTATGTCGACAACACTTCTGACAGCTTCAGACACAACATTTAGTATTTCCCATGATCACATGTCATCCTTGGACTTGATGGACAACCTGAAGGAAGGAGGAAGATGTGTGTATCTCACCTGGCTGTTGTTGCGGGCCTCAAACTCATCCTTTCCTGAGGTCCTCTGCTGTTCTAGCCTCATGTTGCTCTCTTCCAGCAGGAAACACACCAGCCACTTATAGGCTGCTAGTGGCACTGATACGAAGAACAAGGAGTGTATTCACTGGGTTAAACTGAGAGATGCTATGACAGGTATATTTAGATATCCTGTAGGAGTACCTGCAGAGTCCATACACTCCTCCATTGTACTGGCTGGGAACTTGCTTTTCAGGATGTTGTGGAAGTCATCCAGGAAATCCACAGTGTGAAGAGGAGATTCAATGCGTACGCCATCTGCAACCACACAACACTTCAGAGATCTAATGCTGTCACTGTCTGAGGCTGCCCATAAATGATCTACTCAATCTAAGGTTTATGAGTTTATAAAAGGTTCAGGGAAGATTTTGGTTCTAAAATATTCATTATTTGAATACCGGGATTTTAACTCATTGAGGGCCAGCTGTTTTATTAAACAAAGTGACTTGTTCCAGCGTTTTTGCCCATTTTGAGTCATATTTCAAATGAAAGACGAGACTCTCTATTTCATCATGAAAAAAAATGTTTGTTTCTACCTTGTTCCATTCTTGTTTTATCAGAGGTAGAGTAGAGGACACTTTCACCAAAATCACCACTTTTTGTCCAGATTCTGTTTGTTTTACTCTCTAAACTCAATCTATTCCACTTCCTTCTTTGATCTCTGTGGCGTATACTATCTCCTTATTCTCCGACTACAAATCCCAGAAGCCCCAAAACTATTCACAGGTTGTTAGAGAGCATCCCCTTGTGGCTGCTACAGGAAAAACACTTTGATGCATAAATATGTCCATGGCACTCAGAGAGTTAATACATGAGAAACACCACTGTGAAGCTTTAGGATGATGTAAACCCCATGAATAATGGAGCTGTCCTTTAACACTGGCGGGCACATGGAGAAGATGATGTCAGTCATCAATAACTTGTATATATCTCTCACCACCACCCCCTATAACTGACAATAACAGCTTAACTGGCAGTAGTAATCCATGTGTATAGAGAACTGACCGGGGCGTTTAGCATGGATCCAGCTGAGCAGGTAGTTACTGGTCTGTTGCAGCAACACATTGTTGTCTCCTTCATATGTGCAGTTTGGGTCATTGTCATTACGCAGATCACCCAGTCGGTTCACTGAGAGAGACAGGAGGAGGAGGTTAGGGCTGTGTGCCTGTGTGTGTGTGTGTGTGTGTGTGTGTGTGTGTGTGTGTGTGTGTGTGTGTTTGACACTAACTGGCCAGGTATCCATGGCCACCACACGCCTCCCTGCACTCCTGGATCCCCCTCTGAGCGGTCCATGAGCCCATTGGTTTACTGGCACACCCTATAGCATGGATCTCCCTGCCCATCTCTGCCTGCAACACACACACACACACACACACACACACATTACTTTGTTGCTGTTTTTGTGTTAAATTAAGTTGTAAATTGATTTCTTAGGGCAGATTATATAAGATAATTCTTCTTTCTGCTCCCTATTATTCAGATTTGGGAAAGTTTGTGAGTACTGTATCCTGAATTGTTTTGATTTTAACCAATGAATGAAATTTAAATAAATATCAATAAAGAAATAACTGGAGTCACCTGTCTGTCACTCTTGTCCCTCATTAACCGTCCAATCTGGAACTCAGTGAAGTTCATGAAGATGGATTTGGTGAAGAATTCAAGAGCATACGCTGCCGCCAGGTACGGGATCAGACGCCATTGCTGGAAAAAAAAAAAATACTGTAGACAATTAAAACTACACTAAAAAAAAAAGAGATAAACATATATATAAGTAACAAAACAAGTTACAGGTTTCCCTCTTGAAAAACATACTCTCCAGTCCTCCTGACCTGTAGCTGATACTCCAGAACAGGGATCTCCTCTGTGTCTTTAGGTCCAAACTGTCTCCTGGTGGCTGAGAAGCGGATGGTGATCACCAGAGCCTGCTTCAGGTTGACCAGAGCCATCCTGGTGATGGCCACCCTACCACCTGACAGGGCGCCCAGAGACTCCCCGAAACGCTTGTTGGAGTCCTGGAGAGGAGGAAAGACACGACAGGAGACAACAGAGGGAATGAGGCTAAAGAATGAACTGAGTCTGCTTAACAATGAGCTAGCTTTAGCTTCACGCTAGAGGCTCCTGCTCTGACCTCTCATGGGCTGCTAGAGGAATTTTCCAGGCCTGGTTGTCATTACTAGCCATCTCCTCCCTGCGTCCATATGGATGTAGCTGGAGAGCTCATTAAATCACTGTAGCAGTGAAAATATGTACAGACTTTTAAAGGCTGCCTCCTGCTTTCCTTTGTTCACATCAGTGCCTGCATGCATTTTCATTTTAAAATGTGTTGTTTTTGCCAGTTAAAATGACAAATGTTGAGGTCAGCAGCAGCTCAGCTGCCACAAATTAAATGAAATCCACTCTGCAATGTTGCTTCTGCTTTGCATTAAAAAAGCTTCAACACTGAGTTTTATATTATACAAGGATACAATTTCATACCAAAAAGTCTCAGAGCAGAATAAATACAGTGAAACAGCTTTAGTTTAAAGTGGTGGGCTGTGAGACTAAAACAATGAGCTGGGAGAGGCTGAAAAGCTCTGTGGGAACTGCAGGGTTGGTGCTAATGAGCTGGATGATCAGTCACTAACTAGCGCAGCTTTAAGTGAACTTTAGTCGGTGCTGTAGCTGGAAACCCTCCTAACCTTGAATGGTGTCACGTAGCGGCCATCAGGAGTAACATCTCCAGTCTTATTCAGCAGATTCTCTCGAGGGATCCTCACATTATGAAACAAAGCAAACCTGAGGAGAAGAAGACAGAAAAATGACATGAGGTTCCACAGGCATGGAGACACTTCTAATTATCATTTTCATCCTCAGCAACATGATCTGGTGAGCCCATGGTGACCTTGGCTGAGAACACAGTGTGACATGAAACTAAACATTTTGACTGTTTAATCTGTGGACTCCAACAAGACCTAGAGATGAAACACAAAGCTGTTTCACCTCCAGCAAATGCCACATTAGAAACCATTAAACCATGTTTTAATCTTTATTTACAATGATGGAACCAGTAACTGGTAATTAATACCTGGCAAACAGTCCCACACACAATGTGGGCATCAACATATGTATGTACAGTGACTACTAGCACTATTTATAATAATAAGTTTTATTGCAGACACATGTCCATACAATACACAATAGTATATTAAAAAAAGCAAACAAAAAGGATGAAGGATGGACCAGTTTAACTCTCTAAACTCTGACTGTATATGTCAGCTTGGCTGATAATGATATATATAAGACATAACTGCTTTGTTAAAATTGAAGTTACTGATTTATTTTAATTCTCAGACTCCACTTTACACTATGAATGTAGCTCCATCTAGTGGCTCAACTGAGGCTCTGCAGACATGCTGCTGCTTCACATGACCAGTGGATGGTGCTGAAATAGATCTCCATCTTAGAAGCAACCGAATCACTTCTTTTTTTAAGGATTTTACTTAAGAAGTTGGGGTTTTTTCTGCTGCAATGTTTTCTTGAGGTACGACATGCTGATAAAAACTCTGCAGCCCAAAAAAAATGTAAATATAGAGAAAAAATTAAGGATACACATTAGATTAAGCTCCATGTGCCTAACTATATTCAATACCTAACACAATAACCCTCACTCACCATGTTTTCACATGTCTACTTTAATCTGCAGGCTGTTCTCAAGGATTTATGCATCAATGAACTCCTCTCCTGTGTCTTTATCACATTCACTGATGAGGTCCATTCACGGCACGTTGTTATTTCTTATTATTTGTATCCATTTGCTGCATTTAAAACACTTTGGTTCACTATGACTGTATCCCTTAATACAACACAACACAATCCCTGTGGCTCACTTTCTCTCCCACTTTATTACTATATTTCACCAGTTACAACAAAAGTGTGCTGCAAATTCCATGTAGCTCTGTCAGCTGATTTCTTAAATCAGCCTTTTGTGATGTGTTATAATGTGTTACTGTACTGGGCCAAAAATGACCACCAACTAGAGGGTTACAACCAATTTAGCAGTCCTCTGGTGTAGATGCATAGACAGATAGACAGGTAGAAAGGTAGACAGATAGACAGGTAGGTAGATAGATAATATGCAAAACACAGTGAAAGACCAAGCTCATTTTCAGGTTCATACTTTGTATACCATACCTCGTGTTTTCTGCAGCAGTGTCATTTCTCAATGCAGTGCATGTCTTGCGTGTTATCCTACCCATTATCCAGTCCATTCTGGCCCAGCTTCTTGCCCATGTCTCCAACCATCACCCCAGGCAGAGCCAGCAGGGTCTTAGGATCTCTCAACTGCAGTGCAATGGTTACATATTTACACAGCAAAACAACACTGAGTGCATGATTAAACAAGATCCAGTATCTCTGGCTCATCATCTTGTTCAGCATTGTTGTTAAAATGTGTATTTGCAGGTGAATTTATACTGTATAACTTTGTATAACTTTTTGATCTTGTCTACTGTGTGTGCATGACAACTAAACCTGAAGTGTGACAGAGTGAGAAGATGTCTTTAGGGTCCAGGTCTTTAACTTTACTCAAAGAAACCTCTTTGTCTAACAGTTGAACTGTCTGCAGCACTGAAAGTGCAGTAATGAACTGCTTTTATAACTCATACTGCTGTCAGCATTTACATAGCAACTGACATTTCACCTGCTTACCATGCACAGACTTCAACACTTTAACCCACACTGTGACACCACCACACATATGAGCTGTTGGATATTTAAATATATTTATTCATTATTGTAATTCTGCACTATCCACTTTGCTGCTGTACCGACGCAAATTTCCCTGTCTGTGAGACAAATAAAGGATTATCGTGTCATATATTATCAGCGGTCAAAGGTCAGTCTTACCGGCACTACGAAGGAGTGCAGGCCGTGGCACACCTGGTCAGGTGTGTAGAGCTGAGCGAACACCACAGCATGGGTCGCAGTCTTACCCAGGTTCCCCACCCAGAACTTGGCAGCCTCAAAGTCGGGAGAGTTGATCACAAACTCCTGCAGAGTGGAAAGTTAAAGTTTGATGGCAATAAAATGACCAATAAACCAGCAATATGGCACCCAATGGTGGCATAGTCCTGCCGGCAACCTGGTTAATGCAAAACTATTACAAACAATAAAGCAAAGACATGATATAAAGGAAAATTACACCCTTACTGTGACTACATGCTGCTTTTTAACATCGACACAAACATATTTGTGAGTGTGTTTGGACCTGAGTGGAGGGCTCATATGTAGCTGTGGTCCTCATGGCTCTGGTGTTGCTGCCATGGCTCAGCTCAGTCAGTGCAAAGCACCCATATGTCTGCAAACAAACACACCATGTGTTTCAGAAATGTCTGCTTTTAGACCCATGATTATATGTAAATCGTATTTAGATTTATGGATCAATTCATACTGGTGGGGTTATTGGCAAATGTTATGGTTCATATTGCAGTCTTACCGTCATGTCTTCACTGTATTCAACATATTTGCTGTGTCTCTCTGATCCCGAATTGGCAACAGTCATTCCATACATCTGAAGCAAGAAGGTGTTGTGAGCATATTTTACTGGGATCAGACAAAATGACTAAAAAAAGGGGAAATAGTCCATAAAAATGCTTGTTTTACACCAAAAAAATAGAGACAACTAATTATTCATGTATTCATGTATGTATGCTGCTAAAATCAGAGCGACGCCACATTAGCTCTAATAAGCACTGTGTTTATGAAAACATCTTTTTCACTTTTCCTTTCATGACAAATTCATACTTTAACGATGCTCTTTGGTGGATTATTTGTTTGCTGAATTACAGGAGAAGCTTGAACAGATTCAGAAAAGATGGTTAATTTAATTTTATCAGCGTGTTTGATCGTTAGTTATGACTGTGTTGTTAGTTTCCTTAATTTTTTGAATGGAGTTCTGCTTCATGACCTGCCAGCACGTCTCTGGAAATGCAAATCAGGCAGGAAATTAGTGCGTCAACGCATATTAATCGCGTTAACGCACTAATTTTGACAGCCCTAGTTAAAACATGTAAACATGTTCTAGTGGACATCCAAAATAAAAATATGGCCCTGGAAACAAGCATGAAATGTCACCTTTAAGATCTTACAGCCATGCTGGCAGCTTTGTGACTCTGAGTTTGTTTAGCTGAAACCAGAAATGAACCGAACTCTAGTTTCACTATGCTCAGTGTTTCACTTTGCAGCCACCACAGCCAACAATGCACACTCACCCCTTTGTTGAGGGAATACTTGGCTGCCATGGCCCAGTCATACATGCCCATACAATCATTGAGGGCCACAGACTTCCAGGGGTTACCCATCACCTCTTCTTTTGTCAGGAAGTTGTAGCGGAAGAGTTGCTTCGCCCTGTGGATTTAGACCTGAAGCTTTATTTTCTCTCTATAGATTATATAGACAAGAATTTGACATATCAAAGAGGATGCTGTATAGATAAATTCACTGCAGATACAATAAGTGTAACTTTCTGTTACTGTATGCTAATACCTGAGGAAGGTCACCTCTCTCATTCTCTCTATAGGGATGTCTTCACCGGGCCGACGTGCAAACACAGGGTCATCCTCAAATGTCTTGAACACATGTTTCTGCAGCAAGAGGCAATATTTAGATTTTACATTTAGATGATAAAGGGTACCAAAAATGCTCTCTTATAACGAAATATTATGTTATAGTGCTCGTATTTATGAAGAATAAACAAGTTCCAAGTACCACTACTAAAGGGACGTTGAGGTGAGATTATATATTATTATATTATTACTGTGTGACATGTTCCTTCTTCACCACGAACACACATATATTAGTTTATTCTGACTCAACCCTGCGAACGCAAATACTATAAAACTGACTGCTCCTGACTGAGAGCCACAGACAGGCTCAGGAAGTCAGCTAGGTAACTGATTGACATAAAAAAAGCTCTGCATGTGTTTTGCTAGTTATTTACTCTTTCATAGTCAGAATACAAAACTTCCTTTAATTGAGTCAAAGCCAAACACAAGTCACTGTGCGTTAGCAGTTGTCAGCCATATATGGGTTAGAGATGGCCTGTTACACCTGCTAGTAGGTTCAGAAGGGTGTTATCATCTATCCACATGGTTAATCAAAGATATAAATAACGCTGACCTCTAACCCTAACCGCAATATTTTCCTAAACCTACCTAGTAGTTTTGTTGCCTAAACCTGATCAAGTTTTTTTTTGTTTCAATTCAACGTTACTGTGGCAATTTCACATTCACAACATGACAGGTACATTTGCGCCATCTGAACCTTTAGAATCACAGTGATAAGCACCGATAACAGCCATCTAGTAGGCTGATAACATTCAAAATGGATGGGTCGCTACCCTGCCGCGGAGGCTTTAACAAACTGCATTAAAGCCAGTGTGACAGATACCTTGAAAGCAATGATTTCGTCTCCGTCTATGAAGCGGAGCATGTCCTTCCAGTTGAAAGAGGCTTTTTTCCTGTAGGTATCCAGTGGGCCACTGGGAAGATCGACCACTTCATGATCCATCTTCTTGTGTTCAGACTGAAGGGATTCACTATACAGCACTTTCTCTGACAAGAAACAAGGAAGAAAATTAGATGAGAGCAGTGCTGGAAGAAGTGCTCAGGTCTTTTAGTTAAGTCAGTACAACACAGGTTTTCTGCAAAGCAACTGGTTTCTAATACGTTTAATAACTATAATTTGTTGGACGATGTTGGATCTTTGCATTGCAAAAATGCTCTCTCTCTCTCTCTCTCTGTCAACATTTAGTTATAAAACATCCAGTGATATACAGTAGTTGACACTGTGCTACACGGTAATCTAATGAGTAGTTCTTTCACTTATTAACATGCAATATCACTGTTTTCACTTCTCAAAATATGCAGTACTTTATTATCTTTATTCCACCGGATAGTCCATTTTGTTTACTCATGTTGTATATTTGCTAATTTCACCTGATCTGTTCCTTTCTTTATACATTTATACATGTTTTCTTATCTTTATAAAATATTAGATAAATACATTTAGCACTGCAGAGATTTTTTTCTAAGATACTGTTTATTTATTTTGACATATTTTCCTTTCATTGTGCTTGATACACTTGTGTATATATGTCACTGATTCTTATTTTGTATATATTTTTAATAGGTCATTACTGTGATGTTGCACTACCCACTTTGCTGCTAACACTGCACATTATCTCACCTTATTCATGAATCTGTGTCTTACCTAATTATTACACTGAAATGAAGGGCCACATTACACTCCAGTGAAATACTGTATTAAGAACCTGTTGGTACCTTGCAGTGCAGCTCAGTTATCTGTTATTCAAAGTAACCTTTGTAGCTCAGCTGCTATCAAACAGAGCAGAGTTCAAGGCTGCAGCTTCAGTGCTCAGTATTGTGCTTCACTGGAGGATGACCGCATGAAGTGACGGCTATTAAATCATATCCCAGCATTTGTGGTTAATAAGAAAAAGGTATTCTTCTGTCACACACACAGGTGTTGGGATAGATAAGTTATACTGGGATATGTTTTTGTCTTTCCACTGACACACATCCTGTCACTACAGTACTCAAACCCGAACTGTGGTCTTTAAAAACAGTTAAAAGTCAATAATGGTGGTTAATTCTTACCTTTTATGTCAACAGCCTCAGTTAATGTCGCTGTTTCTCCTCTTCCACAGTGAAGAGGACCAGTGTGCAGTTGGGTTTATGTAAAGTTGTGTGTCAAAGGTAACAGCATCTCCAGCAGTTTTGTTCCGCAACTGGCAACAACACCGACCACATCATTTCCTGTCATACCCCTTCAAAATAAATATTTCCACACAAGAAAATGCAATGCAACTCATTCAGAACTAGAAAAGAGATTAATTACAGTATGTTATTTAACATTTATATTATTTTAATCAATTATTTGCGTCAATATTTATTAGAAATGCATGCGTAATTGCCGTTCCGTACTTTTAAAACGTGTGGTGCTTTTATTCTGAAGGGAAGAGGTGAAATGCTTTTCCGCCAGCAGCAGAGTCGACTGTCAATTTCCGGTCCGGTTCCTTCAGATTAAGAGTCACTGGTCTTCACTTCTTTACAGTCTATGATCTTCACTTGGTGAAGACTTAACTTGTCAAAAATCAATAATAAAAAAGTTTTTATTATTGATTTTTAGTTTTCATTAAAAACTATTAATTTATTTCAAAGCAATGCTCGAAGCCAGGACGTTGTAAATTGAACAAGTCAAGTCAGTTTTATTTATTTAGTGCAAATATAAATAATATAAATGTAAACACAGAAGCAAATATATGGGGAAATGACAATATTTGATAAGAAACTGGAAGACCTGTGGGTATTGTGTTCCGTTTATCATTTCTGGCAGAAAGGTGAACAAACAATTATAAATAGAAGTTGTTACACAGCTCCTGTCCAGTCTATATGCAAGACTGAGATGAGATGTCAGGTTACCGGTTCTCTTCTGGTTAGTAGCAAAGGATCATTTAGCTTCAGCAGTAGGCCATAAATTCTTTATATCTTGTACTGTTAAATCTACATGTATCATTATGTACTGTGTTGGTACACAGCCAGTACGAAAACTACAGTGAATTATGACTTAACATGAATGAAATCAGGAAGAATTGAAGTGGTCATGTAGATCTACTCCTCAAATTCAGTGTGAGTGGGAAAGTGCAGGGAATGAACTCAACCTCATCTTAACCCACAAAAGCAATTTCAACCTTGCCTAGCGGACAGTTCAATTAAATTGTTATTCTTATCTTTTTATGGTTAATCCAGCCCTCTATAACAGTGTGTTATTTGCTCTTTGGTTACAGACTGATCCAGTGGTTGGATCTCACTGCCCCTGAACCCTGGCTGTGTATTCTGTGATGTTGAGAGCAGGGGCAGGAAGTGGTGTCTGTGCAGCTTTGTTCCATCATGTGCACCAGATGCAGACCTGCTGATAGATAGAGTTAAACACAAGGCTGCTGTTTCTGTCAAGCAGCAGCACGACCATTGTTCATCTTTGTTGCTTGGCCCAAAACACCAACACCTTTTGCCTTTGAGCATGACCAGCAGCCTAAACTCTCCTGCTTGCACTGATTTCAGAACAGGGCAAAAACACAGGGTCAAAAGTCCTCCATTGGAAGAAACTGCTCCTATTTAATGATTTAATACAGATTTTCTTAACTCAAATTTGTAATAAAGTGTAATAAATCAAAAGCTGCTTAAGAGCTTACTATTCCCCTTTCACGTATAGAGGTAAAACACAAAAAAAAAAAATATGCCACATAAACTTTTAGACAGACAATATTCCTTTTTATTTTGGCAACAGATTTCCATTTCAAAGCATAATAAGCTCCTTTTCAGGTCATGAATTCGCTAATGATTTTTGTATTTATTATTGCCAGTCTATTCACTGGACAAAATAGTGAATACAGTATAACATACAATGTAATACACCACTTTCTGGGATAAAATTTAATTTTAATAAGACGTGGAAAATCCATGTCAAGCTAGAAAACAATTAATTACTAAAGTAATTTACTAAATTTAATTTACAGTTACTACAGACAAAAAGAAAATCAGTCTAATTTTGCATGTTTTTTATTTAGTTGTGACAGAGTAAATGAATTAAAAATGAGCAGTGCTTTGTTTTAGGCTTTCTAAATCTGCTGTGGTTGGTAGCTCAAAGGTTGCATATAATATAACAGACAGAAATACTAGCTATTATTTATTATGTTTTGTATAATTATTCTGAATCTGTGAAGCAACTAGCAACTCAAACAACTAGCAACTCAATGCAAGGGCGTACAGAGTATAATATAATATAATATATATAATATAATGTCTCCAAAATATAATGGAGTAATCACAATATAGTAGAGTTAGTTGACAACAGACATATATCAAAACAATTCACATCGCATTAGCCCAAAAAATTAACAATGCTTTACTACTAATAAGTAAAATGTGTCACATAAAAGAAAAATGATTGTAAAATTTAAAGATGCCCTGTGGGGTATTTGCAAATAAAGATTTTAAGTTCAATATTTCTCCCGCAAACACTTCTCGAATAACAGTGACTGCAATTTCCTTCCTCTCAAAACATTTGCATTGATAGTTTTTGGAAGAATCTAAAAAAAATATCTTCACTGGCCTTGTGCATTGCTGCATTTCTTGGCACATTAGTGCCACAGTGGATGACTTCAAACCAGTGCAGAGACCCACTCTTGAAAAAAATATGTGCTCTATAATTGTATTAGTGAACAGTGAAGAGAACGTCAACCACGTCAGCAATCCAGTTATAATCCAGCTGTTGCTCATTAGAACCCCTCATCCATCAGGTAGAAATTGGAGCCTGAAATTTCCTGCCAGATATCAAAAATATTGTCTTTCTCATTATTGACATTTCCATTGGGATTTCCATTGGGATTGTCTTCATCATTGGGGTTGCCATTGGGATTATCATTTGGATTGCCATTGGGATTGACTCTGGGGTTGCCATTGTCATCAACATTGGGGTTGCCATTGGGATTATTATTTGGATTGCCATTGGGATTGACTCTGGGGTTGCCATTGGGGTTATCATTAGCATTTCTATTAGGATTGTCATCATCATTGGGGTTGCCATTGGGATTATCGTTCGGATTGCCATTGGGATTGACTCTGGGGTTGCCATTGGGGTTATCATTGGCATTTCTATTAGGATTGTCATCATCATTGGGGTTGCCATTGGGATTATCATTGGCATTTCTATTAGGATTGTCATCAACATTGGGGTTGCCATTGGGATCATCATTTGGATTGACTCTGGGGTTGCCATTGGGATTATCATTGGCATTTCTATTGGGATTGTCATCAACATTGGGGTTGCCATTGGGATTATCATTGGCATTTCTATTGGGATTGTCATCAACATTGGGGTTACCATTGGGATTATCATTTGGATTGACTCTGGGGTTGCCATTGGGATTATCATTGGCATTTCTATTGGGATTGTCATCAACATTGGGGTTGCCATTGGGATTATCATTTGGATTGACTCTGGGGTGGTCATTGGGATTATCACTGGCATTTCTATTGGGATTGTCATCAACATTGGGGTTGCCATTGGGATTATCATTTGGATTGCCATTGGGATCGACTCTGGGGTTGCCATTGGGGTTATCATTGGCATTTCTATTAGGATTGTCATCATCATTGGGGTTGCCATTGGGATTATCATTGGCATTTCTATTAGGATTGTCATCATCATTGGGGTTGCCATTGGGATTATTATTGGCATTGCCATTGAGATTGCCACTGGAATTATCATTGGGATAGACATTGGGACTATCATTGGGGTTATCATTGGGTTTGCCATTCATGCTGTTGGTTTCTGACAGCTCATGTTGTCGAATAGTCCCAAGATATTTTTGACAGAGTTTTTTTGCTCTTGCTCTTGCTATTTCTCTTAGCTCCTCTTCCAAATGTTTGCTCACCTCCTTTGACAGAAGGTCTTCATAAACCCATCTGTAGTAAGGAGGGCAGCATAGGTCCCATCTAGACACAGAGCTCCTTTTCCACATCTTCCATCTGACACAGCAGGTTTTACAAAATTCAAAAAAAACCTGTAAAAACAACATTCCTGCAATTGCAATAAAACCAAAGTCCTAGAAAAGAAACAAAAGTAAATGTTAAGACTATCTACCCATTCATCCATCCATCAAAAGACATAAAATAAAGTAAAGAATCAGTAGACAAATGTCACTGTAAATGGTGTAAAATGTAAAAGTATGTCTCACAAAAATGGTAATCTGTGAGTTAAGTACCAATGCTTTAACATTATATTCTAAGACCTTTGTGGTATCCATATTTATTTACAATGATAAGGATGAAACAATCTAGTATGAATATTTTTGAATGTTACACTACTTCTTTCTCCAATTTGCAGACTGCACTGGATGAAGAAAGCACAAAAAATTTTTACAACAATTTGAACCCCACACACTTGATGTTTTAAAAAACACAATTACATTTTACTAACTTTAACTCTCTCAATGGGACTTCCTGGTTAAATAAAGGTAAATAAAAAAATAAAAAAATAAAAAAGTAATTAAAATGTGTTGTTTTTTAACTAGATATCCGACTTTAATTGAAATATTATGGTTTAATGATTTGTCTTTTTCTTTGAAAAGACATTTACATGACAGAGTAAATATCTTGCAAAAGTAAATTAAATAAAATAAAAACTTAGAAAATTCCCAAAATATTGCAATTCAAACAAAAGTGATTTGACATTAATATAGCAATGTGGCAATACCAAAATTTAATTCTCAGTGTCATTTATTCTTGAGATATTGACTATACATATCTTTTTGAAAAATACATTTTATAAATGTGTCAAAACTGACATTATACAACTTTGACAAAAAGTTATTGTATAATTAGTTCTACTGAGTTGACTTTGTCTTTGGTGGCATGACAATTATACATGAAGAAAAATTACTGCTATTGCTTAAAATATAATATATATTTTTGTTAATATTTTACTTAATATTGAAATATTAAAACTTCTTTTTAAATGAATACTTTTTGTATTTTTCTTCATTTTTATTCCTAATGTTCATAATATTAGTGCTTTTTTTACATTGAGATATTTTTTCTCAGCAGTTTCTTTGGAAAAAGTGAGTGCCTTCATGTTTGGATAATTATATTGCTGTGTGTTGTCACTTACAAGTGATGAATTCTTATAATTGGTTTTGATGAGCATCTCCTCATAGGTCAGATCTTTCTTGCAAGGAATTCCAGTCTGGGAGGTGTTAAGGTTTGTCATCAGGCAGAAGTACCAGTCTCCATCAAACAGAACGGTGGCTACCCACACAGTGGCCAGAAAAACATACTTCACAAAAAACTTTACAATAAAGCTGCAGAAATTTTTGCAACAATACCAGTGGCATTTACAGCAGGAATATATCCACTTTTGGTAGAAAGACATCATCAAAATGACGATCATGGTGAGGATCAGAGGAGGGATAACCATGAATAATATATCATTTTGATGTCCACCTGGTCTGCACAAGCAAGAAAAATCCATATCAAATAAGTACTGCAGAATGAAGAGGAGGGCTACGAGTAGAAACGTACCCAGAGCAGTTGGTAGAACTTTGAGAAGTTTGTGAGTAATTTCACTGTGATGTATCATGCTGGCAAATATTCCTGAAAGATATCAAGAGATGATGTTCAAACACCAAAATCCTCTCAGTAGATGAGTCCTCTAAGTGAGAAAGGATCAAATATTTGTGTGGCAAAACAGTCTGTCCTCCGTCTATCAAGTGAAAAAGCATCAGCCACTAGAACAAACAGGAAATGTTAAGGTCTTGAGCTGCATTTTCTTTATATGAGCATCGATGTCAGTTGTTTACCACACTGTGCCCACGCTTTCATACACATGCTATGCATTCTTTCACTTTTCATTGCCACATTTGCTTTGATAATATCATCTAAAAACATGCTGCCACAATATCCTGTGGCTTGGAGCATCAGAGCTGCTCCTCTACAGGCATTTTTTCACCATATATTTCACCATAATTCACTAAATGGACATATCCTTTTATTATAACAATATTTAAACTAATCATTCAGATCATAAACTCATATTTATAGTGTTTATAGAGGAGAGGAAATGGTCATTTTCCCATAGATTTCAAACCACCAGTATTGCCCCCTGCTGACTGTTGGAGAGAATGAAGTTTAAGTCCTTTCAGTATGGGATTGAACAGACCCCTGGTGTTGCCCACTGGGAAAACATATTCACTTTATCTGCTTTATCTGTGGTTTGCAGAAATGTCAACATTGTTTCCTGCTAAATAGACTGTATGTGCGGCATTCATGTAGATTGCATCTTTGCAAGACTCTGCTTGCCTTGTCTTTAAAATAAAAAAAAACTGGGTTCCTTCACATTTTTAATGTTTTTTAAACAATTTTTAAATGCTTGCAAAGCATTATTATACAGTGATAATAGAGGCTTTTAATTTGATTTGTGTTGCTTCAACTTCGGGTGGTTTCACGTGGCAAGGCCACCCAGAAAGTGAAAGTGAGGGGTAATATTTTTATTTAGAGTATGCGACTAATATACTATTTTGTTAATGGTTTAAAAAGCCATAATCCAAAGTAACTGTTAAAGATTTGTGTCATCAGGTCTTGAGTAAGGAATTGAAATAATGATTTTTATGGCAGTTGTCTCCTCGTTGGGACCAACTGGCAGCATGTCTGCACCGTCCTCCAGGACACTCAGACTGTCCAGAACCTCATAACCTTTAAAGGTGTGTTCAGACCACTGGGTGTTTATTCCCCCCAAACAGCTAACAAACTGAAGCAACTGTGCAGACATTAGCTGTGAGAGAACAGAGCCACTGATGGTGTCTGTGTCCTCAGAAAGATGGTCGATCATGATGTTTTACCGGTAAATGTGATGAATTAGTGCTGTGGGCAGCAGGCGATTTGTTGGTAAAATGGCCCAGCTTCATGCTCCTGAATGTTAGTGCAGTCTGCCTGTCTCAGTGACCCTTGATCTGACTTTTCTTTATGGAAAATATAGCTCTGAAATATCAGTAGATGTGTACTGATGAATCCATGGCACTGAACCAAAAAAGCAGCTCATGGAGAGTAAAGCAAACAAACCTGGTCTGTATGAAATAAATGCTAATGTCAGTATGCTAACAATATCAATTCTAGCATGCTGCTCTTTACCTGTATAATGTTCACTATGTCCAACATCTTATTTTTTCATGTTAGCATGTAAACTTTGCTCATTATTATTAAAATACAAAGTATAGCCATGGCTGATGGGAATGTCATCAGTTTTAAGGTCATTTAAAAAAAAAAAAAAAACTGATCACGGCGCTCAGTGAGAAATCAGGGGATCAAAACATATAATCACCAAGCTGAAGCTGCCATTCGGTACCATGATTTACAAATATAGTACAGTAGGTGTGAAAATTGTGGTGTTTTTCCCTAAAATACCACCCATCATGAATCACATCATCACTGTTTGGACACTTCTCTCCATAGTAAAGTGTCTTGTTGTCTTTGGTCCCACCACTTATACATGTGTAGGCCTATACTGTATATTACTATTGTACTGTATGCAGTAGGCTACACATGTATAGAGTTACAGCTCATATTTCTGAAGAGTAACTCTGAGTTGTGAGACTGTATGTGTGTATTTGTGCTTGGTAGGACAGGATAGGAGCTGTTTTCTCTGTGACTTCAAATTTATTCATATGCTCGAGAGAATATTTTCTATAAACACAACGTTCCACTGCACAACAGTTCACGTGTTGTGCTACAAAATTTCTTTCATATCAAACTATAATCATGAAAACTATGATGGGTAGTCACAGAATGAATTAAACAGTAGTAGAAAAAAAGGACTTGGATCCTTTATTTAAGTCAAATAATACTGCATTCAGAAGTTTCAGAAGTATAAAAAAAAGTACTTTAAGTCAAATGTAGTAAAATATCCTCATGAGTGTTTTCACATCGTTATATTACTGTTGCATTAGGACTATTGTGTTATACTGTAAATATCTCATTTTGCACATATTGCTGGTGTCAAACCCCTTAAGGAATATTTCAACATTTTTGAGAAACTGGTCAGAGCCGGGCCAGGTGTTCACTCCGCCCCCAGTTTTTATGCTAAACTAGGCTAATTGTCCTGATTTTGGAAAATGTTGACGTTCTTTCACCAGTCTGATGTTCAGATTGATTGAGAGACAGCAATTTTGAGTTACAACTATTCCTTTAAGGCACTGTAATGTGATACTGATATAAATGCTCACTTAACTATATTCAAAAATGTTGAAAAATTCCTGTAAAAGGAGGAAAATAAGGTGAAAGAAAACACAGACTCGTCACTTGTCTTTACTTGAAGTACAACAAATGAGGAAGTTTTGTTCATGTTCCTCCTTCTGGAGGTCCAAGGCATTACCAATCAAGCCATGATGAAGCAATCACTACAAATCAAGCACAGAGAAAGATTTAATGTACAGAAAGAAGGATTTGCATCACTGAGTGCATATTAAAATAAAATCTTTGAAGCCTACACATTTCTATCATCACACTGGCTAGTTTAAACTCCAGCAGTGCCTCTTATTTCTACTAGTCTTTAAAGTAACAAGTGACTACAGCTGTCAGGTTAATGTAGGGGAGTAAAAAGGACAATGTTTTACTCTGAAATGTAAAAGTATAAGGTCTCACAAAATGGAATTACTCACATAAAAGACTTAAAAACTAGTATATTAATGTACTTTTTATCACTTGGCTTCACTAACCCAAACCCACAGCAATTCCAAACCTCTTCCTGTTGTTAAAATATAGTCTTATTTTTAATGCCACGGTACACTGCTGTACAAACTGCTCTACATGTCGTTCGTCAAATGGTTCAGCTTTGGAGAAACACTGTCAAACTGACGACAAAGGCTTATCTCACATGACACTGGATGATTGTTTCTGGACAAGAACGTGTTGAAGTGGATGCTACTTTACAGGAGATGGGAGCTTATCTATTATTGCCAAAGACAACTAAAGTGCATGCAGCTTTACCCACTAACTCAATGGCTTGTACAGTAACAAACATACATTAATATAACACTTAACCCTATAA
The DNA here is from genome assembly GCA_029721515.1 of Synanceia verrucosa. Classification (NCBI taxonomy): domain Eukaryota; kingdom Metazoa; phylum Chordata; class Actinopteri; order Perciformes; family Synanceiidae; genus Synanceia; species Synanceia verrucosa. The sequence continues at coordinate 16,258,090 of CM056569.1, read as the reverse complement.
TACTTATAGGGTTTGCAGCACAATGTGTTCGCATTTTATTCACTTGTATACAAAGTATACAATCTCATTTTTTTTCAACAAAGTGCTTTAACTAACCAAAATAACCTCCAGTAATTCAGTTCAGCCACATCCAAACACCAATGATGTCACCTCTGACTTGTTTGTGTGCTATGGGGCTACTTTAAACAAAAAAGAACACTGACAAACATTTTATCAGTCATGAAATTTGGCACTTTTTTGACCTTCCCTAAACCACTCAACACATCCACATTCAGTGAAGGAATATCATGCATATAATCCAGTCAATCTGCTGATTATTGTGTATATTTGTGCGCTATTCTATTCAATATGTAGACCGAAGCATAAACTGGAAACATGTCTGATACTGTGGCTGAACATACTTTCCCTGATTAATTGGGATTTGGGCCGCTATCGTTAAAGTTTCTGAACTCTTTTTTATTTTCCTCATCATCAAATACATCCTCTGTGTTATTATGACCTCTGTACAGGCTAGGTACGTGTGCCAGGAGTTTATTTTTATCACACAGTGTTCTTACTAATGGTTTAGTTGATAAATCATTTGTGAATGGTTTATTAAAGTTGTCATAAACCATTTCCACAAAGGAATTTCATATCATCAGGTTGTTTTCACATTAAAAACAACAGCATAAATTGTTTGTTCGAATGCCTAAATACAACATTCACCTGGTGAGGATGAATATTCATGTAAATTATGACTTGTCTACGAAAGTAATGGCAGCTATAATGTTATTGTTCAGTTTGGATGCATTGCATTTTTTTTTAAACCAAAATCCTCTCGACCAAGACTCCCTAACCTTGACAAAGTAGTATTTCCACACTGACCAAGCAGTTTGTCGCCTAATGGAACCAAACCTTCACCAGTGGTGGAGAAAACAAAACACCGAACCTTCAACATGGAAAAATAAATACTAAATACTAAATATATTATGCTGGAAGATGAACACCAAATAGGGTTTTAACACTCTTACAACCCAAAAAATTGTCCTTATTTCTGACCTATAAAGCATGAACAGACTCTATGTTGTAGCTGTCATTCAAAGCCATTTGCAGCTTTTTTTACTGATCTATATTAATACATTATGTATTAATAAGCAGAGTGTGAACTCACTCCTGAAAAGGGTTAATAAAAGAGCTCTGTTATAAAAAACACACTGCAGTTATGCCAATTCCAAAGAGCACTAATAATTCAGTATTAATGTAGGAAACTCTTCAGCGTGGTGTTAAAAAATCATTTTTGTGGCGTATTTAGAAATGTTTTTGATCCCGTTTATAATCAGTGAAATTCATCAAACCACACTTGTTGGATTGATCTCAATCTGCAGAACTCAGTGGCAGAAACCTGCTTAACACATGTTAGTGTTACTGTAGAGGGAATAATGGAGGCCACTAACTGAGAAGCAGAGAAACACTGAAATGAAATATGCAGCTTCAGATTAATTTTCTTTTTTTTTTTTTTGGGAATATCAAAATTCTCTTGATGAGCCATGATAATAATTAACAAAAACATCCAAAAGATGACAGAGTGAACTTTATGGAAGTGCTTTAAAATGAAGAAAGAAAAGCGTGTGCATATATTAACCAAACAGTTTGGAGTATTAAAATTCAAAAATGACAAAACTCAAAATGGCAGCACAGATTGATTGAAATTGACCAGGCTAATTTATTTACATTGCCATGGCTCCAGAAACTCGAGGGGTATAAAAAGTGTGTTGGTACATAAAAAAAACAAGTATTACACGTCAAAAATTGGACTTGAAGGCCTCAGTATGCTTTAAAGAAAGTACTTTACAAGCCCCATTCTGATGGTGGGACCATGGGGAATGTGAAACCTTATCACTGTCTAGAATTTATATTCATCACACATAAAACACAGAGATTATTAAAAAGAGATGCTATGGCCTGGTAACAGGCTTTTTCTTATATGAACTACTCCCTTTAAATCATACTGAGGCCTTCGGATAGATGCCCCTCCCCCCGATAAATGTAATAAAAAGTGGCCAGAAATATCCAGACCTGAACTATTTACCACATATGTGGACAAATAGCTGACCTCTAATGTGTTTTGCTTGCTGGGAGGCAAAAATCAGGCCTAAAGAGAGCAGAGCAGAAATGCTGAAATGTAAGTGAAGTGGCAGCAGGGCGCACTGAGTGAACATTGAAAATACAAAGTTTTATTTTTTCTTTTAAAAAGTGAGATGATCAGTGACGGGTTTCAAAAGCTCTTTTTTTGGCCTTTCAAGTGTTAAGTCTTCATCCTGGCATCTCACAAAGCTTCGGTGGCTTTTCAGTACATCATACAATATTTACACAAGACAGCAAAAAATAAGTTATCATAATCTGCTGAAGGGTATTTCTACTTGCTACGTTAGATTCAAAGTGATGTGGAAGTTAACAGAGGGTGTATTTGATTGTGAGGAAGATATCTAGCTAATAGTACACAGTATATTATTGAGCTGGTTAGAATTAACTCCACTAATGAGCGGTGGAGGGTGGAGAAAGGCTGCATATGTACATTTCTTCATCACTGTATGAAGGTTTCTAAAGTCATTATCTACCTGGACACCATCTTCACACAAAAGGCAGTAGAGCGCATGGTTTAAGCTAAACGTTGCTTTGTTTGTTGTTTTCGTGAAATCACTAGAAAATGATACAAAAAAAATTAATGCGCTTTTGTTTTTCTGTGAGTTAAAAAAAATACTGACTTCTCATGATCATTTAGACAAAAATTGATGATATTCCAGTCAACTAAAAGAAATATTAATCCCATTTGGGAATATTACAGGAGGATATTATGTAATTTGAGTTATTGTAACTTTTATATGAGCTACCAAAGCAGTATATCAGCTGATGTGATAAATGATTTATTATCTAATCTTGAATTTCAGTTAATATTGTAGAGACATTAAAGAGGACATATCATACTTGTACTTTGGGTTTCCACTAGAGCATCTTTACATGTTTTAATGTCCAAAATAAAATATATGTCATACTATATGTCTGTAAATATATCTGTATTCACCCTCTGAAATGCCCTGTTTTGATGCCTGTCTCTTTAAGATTAGGAGGTGATAAATATTAATGAGCTTGCATGTGACATAGGAAGGAGTCAGATCTGATTGGCTTGTGGAATGACATTTTTTTCTGACCTAAACAGCCCAGAATAAAGTACCTGAGTTGTTGTTTCCACAGTCTGCGGGATAGTAGGAACTGCAGAAACCCAAATCATGAGCACAAGTACTGAAAAAAATGTCACGATATAGCCCCTTTAATTTTGTGCTTAATTAAATTCTCACAAAAAAACTGGGGCCATGTCTTAGTCCAATATAGTGGGAGGGGATCAGTGTCTTACCCAAAAACACAATATAATTATCAGAATCATGTTATGCTAAGAACACAAACTAGTGATTCTATGATCACATTAAAACTGATTTTTTTTTTAATAAATAGATTACAAAAAATATCCTGTGTTCTGTCATGAAAAAACTAATTGTAAAAAATAATTACACCCATAGCCTTCTAATCCTCCATATCCTCACTTCACTCCTGGCAGCAAATGATAGGGCTTCAGTTTCGACGAGTGGTGACTTTCTTTGGTTAGAAACAATAGGGTGAAAAGATATTCGTCCTCCTAGTTTGCTGTGCTCCCTGTAGTATATTGAGGATCACGGCCACTCTAATAGGTCCTTTCTAAAATATTAATAATTTAAAAAAGGATGTCTGTTTAATCATGTAGTTCATTTTTGTGATTTCCATCTTTCTTCAGAAAATAGGCCCAGTCATCCTCACACCTAGAAAATTGCATACCAGAAGAATAAGGGGGTCTAAGTCATGATAAAAGCTGGTCAAGGCAACAAAAAACTGAGATGTTTTTCCAAAAAGATATTTCTATCTGGCACAGGTCAATAGTCCTCACATATGGGCTTTGAAAGGGAGATTGTGTGTGAAGTTTTAATGACAAGAAGGCAACTAATCTCTCGAGAAAACTTAGAGACATTTTAGGCCAGCTACGATGCCTTCAGAGTTCATTATTTATTTCATTATATATGACTACTTGGTAGGGTGGAAGATAAGTTAAGATGGTTAAGGTTAGGCATTAATGGTTATGTTTAGGAAAAGATGGGTTACCTTCTAGACACGACGTGACACATCAATGTCTGGTATTGCCGTGCTAGCATGCTAACATGCCCACAATTTACTGTGATTGCCAGCTTAGCATTAGCATGTTGGCATGCTAATTAAAAAAAACAAAACAAATCAAGATCTGAGGCAGATGGGAATGTCACAGGTTTTTCAAGTGCTGAACAAATGAAGATGTTGACCTAATGATGGCGCTAGATGAGAAGTTATTACAGAGTTATCTTCACCACACTTCATGGCAAATCATCCAGTGGTTGTCAAGATTTTTTCAATGTGGAAAAAGTGGTGTAATCTATAATATTCTGTTCATGTCTGGACAATAAACTAGAGATTAGTTTGTGCTAACATGGTTGAAACTTCTCTTAACGCATTTGCCAACTAATATTAGTGATGGTTAAAACATATCAGTATATTTCAGTTATTTTCGTTCAAGTCTTCCTCCCTGTGTTAGCTAAAGCCAGTAGTACACTGCACAGTAGTTCAAGCATTAGCATTTCATTTGGCATTATGCTAGTGATCTAGAAAAAACTATATTTCCCTTACAGCTTCCGAAGTTAATCATTCCTGTTATTGCAACATTTAAGTGAAAATTTTAAATTAGTAACATATATATACAGTAAAATAATTGAAACAATAAAAAGACATAAGCTAAGACAAAAGCTTGACCATAACGAAGGATAAATTGTTGGCCATTTTGTGAGCGAGCATGTTCATTTCAAAAACAGGCTTTGTTTGTTGTTTCTGCAGAGATTTGTTGTTGATGTTCTTTAGGTATTACTGGATGATAGATGAATCCATCAACATTAGCGTGATGGATCTGTAAATTATCACTATTTGATCCTGAATCATTGTCACTCTAACCTGTCTGTGGAGTTTTAATAAAGTGCCTTCAGAGTTGTGCAGATTTAGTAACCCAACTCAGCTTGTGTACATATTTAGAAGGTTCGTATTTACAGAAAGAACAGAGATAAAAGGTTTGAGATGCCCTAAGGGTACGTATGTTTTTCTTCTTCAAAGAATAGCATTTACATTTTTTTTAGGTTTGAGGTTACATCACTGCTACCGGTGTGAGAAAGCCTCCCCAAGCTCATCACTCTTATGACACCTCTCCATATGACATACAGAGTGTGGACATAATAAATAAAAAAAATATATTATTTAAATAAAAATTCACAATGTTGGTAATAAGGCAATGATTCAACTCTATAGTCACTTTTGAGGCTATAGTTTGCACTTCAATAATGTCTTGAACCAAAAATGTAAAATTTGCATCAATGATCGATTGTAAACCTCTGTCTACTCAAAGTGGCTCTGACTTCTCTTGGGAAGCCTTTGGGTCGGTCTTTAAAACAAAACCAACAAACTGTGGGTTTGGTTATGTTTTCCACAGGTCCGTCTTGGATCCAGTCCAAATATTTAGACCCATTAAAAACCTCTACTAAAGGATGTTTGTATCATTTAGTACCCCCTCTTTATGTACATTGGGGGCATGAAATATTAAGTACACCTCAAAATTACAACCATAAAAACTGGTACTTAAAATGACTATAAAGTTGTATCAACTCCTCTGACACCAATTTATAACTAATTCATTTGTAACTGCCTTATTGTAGTTGATTACATGATGTGTTCATGATTTTATGTCCACTCCCTGTATGTTTTGTGTATTGTTGAATCTGCACTATACTGCATTCCTAGAAGTTGGTTTGTTGTTTGTAGAAACTTCATTTTGTTTGCTTGGTTTCTGTCTCCTCACTTCAGCTGGTTGTGTTTTTCTGTTAAGTGTAGTTGAGTTGTGTCCATTCCTTCCTGGCTCCTTCATCTTCTACTCCTTCCCATCCACCCTCTGTTACTAGACAACATCTGACTCCACCACGCATTGCTCGGTGTACTCCTTCACCAACTCCACGCCCAAGGTGTTGTGGCAGAATTCGGCCATGGGCTTCCACAGTGGCGGGTCCAGGAACATCTGGCACATCACGTGACCCTTCAGGGTGGCAGTGTGGCGCTGCAGGTGGCACAAGAACTGCTGCCGAGCCAGGTCCAGGTCTTTCCCGAACATGTCAATGTTCAGGTAATACCTGGTTAAACAAAAATGGACCAGTGAAAAGAATTCCTAACCTTGAAAACTTGTACTTCTAAACACCAAATCTACTTTGCATTATTATATTCTTTCTTATGGACAGGTTGCAACATTATGAATGGATTGTGAATAAATAAAGACAATTACCAGTCATCTCCAATGGGCACTCTGAAAGGGAAGGTGCAGAGGCTGGCCACAGTAGGGTTGGACACATCATCCACCATCCAGTCAATGTTTTTCTTCAGGAGGATGGTCATGTTACTGGGCAAAGGCTTGAATGGCTGCCAGTCTTGAATGATGGTGGCATTAGGAAGGACTCCTTTCATCAGGTCAGTGGTCAGATACAGCCGGTGGACAGCTGTCTGGTCAAGACGCACCGGAGGAGGGTTAGAGGAGGTGGACAAGGTGGACTGAATGTCTCCACTAAGACCAAGCTCAGACAGATGGAGCTTGAGGTCTTCAGCTCTGAAGCGCACCAGCAGAATAGCCTGGAGAGAGGAAAACAAGTGTATGAGCTGTCAAAAACTGCAATATGTTGATCATTAGCAACCTCAGACCAAAACACAGAAAGTCCTATTTTGTTGCTGGTACCTGCTTGGTTATGAGGCGATACTTCTGGAAATCCTTGGGTCCAAGCTGATCATCACGGGTCAAGCGGGTGACTTTGACCTCAGGGTACTTGGATTTGACGAGCTCGCAGCAGAAGCGCAGCAGGACTCCCGCCACGCCCTTGCCTCTTTCCTGAGGGGCGACACGTAGACCTTCCACGAGCATCGTCTCCCCATCGTCAATAACACACACTGACTCCAGAGCAATCTGTCAAACGTCACAGAGGAAGATGGGTGACAAATGATCACATTGACTTGTCCTTTTCATAATTTTACATCGTTAATGCAGCTGGGGCAGAGCAGTGTGTTTTAAGATGTTTTAGAGGTTTAGGAACCAAGGACATATTAATATGACCGTGGAGCGTGAGCTGTTTTCTGCTGTTGATACGTGTTCAAGTCCCAGTTGCAGCAGAATAAGCAATGTGCCAGAAGAACCATGTCATCTGCAGAAAGTAGACAATGTGGTTCTGCTAATGCCACCAGACTGAGACCTCCACTGTGCAGGGGGACATCCTAACATTAACTCATTGAGTGCCATTGACGTACAGTACTGTGCAAAAGTTTTAGGCAGGTGTGAAAAATGCTGTAAACTAAGAATGCTTTCAAAAATATAAATAACAGTTCTTTATTTTCATCAATTTACACAATGTAAAGTGAGCAAACAAAAGAAAAAAATCTAAATCAAATCAATATTTGGTGTTACTACCCTTTGCCTTCAAACCAGCATAAATTCTTATCGGTACACTTGCACAAAGTCTGGGATTTTGCAGGATTATAGTCAGGTCAACCAATTATACCAGACAGGTGCTAATGATCATCAATGTCACACGTAGGCTGAAACACAGTCATTAACTGAAACAGAAACAGCTGTGTAGGAGGCTTAAAACTGGGTGAGGAACAGCCAAACTCTGCTCCCAATGTGAGGTTGTGGAAGACAGTTTCATGTCACAGGTCACACACCATGAGACTGAGCACAGCAACAAGACACAAGGTAGATAGACTGCATCAGCAAGGTCTCTCCCAGATGAAGATTTCAAAGCAGACTGGGGTTTCAAGATGTGATGTTCAAGCTCTTTTAAAGAAGCACAAAGAAACGGGTAGCGGTGAGGATTGTAGACGCAATGGTCGGCCAAGGAAACTTAGTGCAGCAGATGAAAAGCACATCAAGCTTATTTCCCTTCGAAATCGGAAGATGTCCAGCAGTGCCATCAGCTCATAACTGGCAGAAACCAGTGGGACCCAGGTACACTCATCAACTGTCCGGAGAAGTCTGGCCAGAAGTGTTGCAGCCAAAAAGCCGTACCTCCGACATGGAAACAAGGCAAAGCGACTCAAGTATGCACAAAAACATAGGAACTGGGGTGCAGAAAAATGGCAGCAGGTGCTCTGGACTGATGACTCAAAATTTGAAATATTTGGCTGTAGCAGAAGGCAGTTTGTTCATCAAAGGGTTGGAGAGCGGTACAATAATCAATGTCTGCAGGCAACAGTGAAGCATGGTGGAGGTTCCTTGTAAGTGTGGCGCTGCATTTCAGCAAATGGGGTTGGAGATTTGGTCAGGATTAATGGTGTCCTCAGTGCTGAGAAATACAGGCAGATACTTATTCATCATGCAATACCATCAGGAAGGCATATGATTGGCCGCAAATTTATTCTGCAGCAGGACAATGACCCCAAACATACAGCTAATGTCATTAAGAACTATCTTCAGCGTAAAGTACAAGAAGAAGTCCTGGAAGTGATGGTATGGCCCCCACAGAGCCCTGATCTCAACATCATAGAGTGTGTCTGGGATTACATGAAGAGACAGAAGGATTTGAGGAAGCCTACATCCACAGAAGATCTGTGGTTAGTTCTCCAAGATGTTTGGAACAACCTGCCAGCCGTGTTCCTTCAAAAACTGTGTGCAAGTGTACCTAAAAGAATTGATGCTGTTTTGAAGGCAAAGGGTGGTCACACCAAATATTGATTTGATTTAGATTTCTCTTTTGTTCCTTCACTGCATTTTGTTAATTGATGAAAATAAATTATTAAGACTTTAATTTTTGAAAGCATTCTTAGTTTACAGCATTTTTCCACACCTGCTTAAAACTTTTGCACAGTACTGTATGAATACATCAAAGTGGTTTTTCGGCAGCAGGTCGCTGATTGTGGTCTCACACAGCTTGTGAGTAATGTTGGAGCTTCTGGGATTTGTAGTCGGGACATAAAGAGATGGTATACACTACAGAGATCAAAGCAGGAAGTGGAGACAATCAAGATCTGGAGAAAAAGTGGTGATTTTGATGAAAGTGTCCTCTACTCTACCTCTGATAAAACAAGAATGGAACAAGGTAAAAACAAACATTTTTTTCATGATGAAATAGAGAGTCTCTTCTTTCATTTGAGCTATTCAGTGTTTTCAGAGTTATAGTACAAAATATTCTGTGGGTTTTGAAATATGACTAAAAATGGGCAAAAACAATGGAACAAGGCACTTTCTGGCACTCAAAATGATTCTTCCTTACAGGTTGGGAGCTTTTCATCCGGTTTCATTGGTATACTTTACAACAAAATAAACATGATTATTATATAAAGAGTAACTTGTTTCTTTACTCAGTTGCTTCTTTCAGCCATTTCAGTGGTAGTTTGTGAGAGATTTGAAATTTATTGGGAATTTTGTGTGCAGACTCTCAAAAGCCAAATAGTTAAAGTGAAAAATGTAAACTACAAATCTTCTGGACCCTAAAACTAAGCCTTTCTTTTCTTTTGTTGACATTTATTCAGCAATGGTCTGGTAACATCAGTGTATACCTGAAGGAAAATGGTGCATATCAGTCTTAAAATATATATAAAGGCATTGTGAGCAGAAACTTGAAGTTGCTTCCAAACTTTTGGCCTGTAGTGTACATCCTGTGGACTATTGTGTCTAAATGAACACAGAATGCATAACTTCGGCTTTATCTGCTCTGATCAGGCATGTGGTGTATTTTCTGATTTTCTCACAGACTCTCAAATTGGAAGCTGTGAAATTCCTTACTTGTGGCTTGGAGACTAATCCAATCGTAAGGTTATTATTCTCTGACTTCTGTAATACAAGAATTCTGCCTTTTCTTCAATCCATAACTTTTACATATTTACATATTATTCATTGATCTTACCACTTTTCCCTGTTTGCGAGCCAATATGACTGTGCGGTTGGTCTCCTGCAGCCAGTCGGTGTATCTAGTGGGCAGGTAGTCAAGGCCTCCATAGATGTCCTGGCTCATAGCCATGATGTCATCAAAGTCCTCCTCAGTTGCCACAGAGAACTGAAGGCCTGCCTGGGACAGGGCCTCTGGGAGCTGGAGCATAGTCAGGCTGGTATCAATCTTCATCTTGAAATAACTGATGAGATACAAAATGGAGGAGATTACTGTAGAATGCATTTATTTTCTTAACCTAAAGAGAAGGGGAAGGAGAGCTCAATAGATGTTAGGAATGCCTGACAGGTCGCAACTTCACAGACACAAAGGAAAATACAGCAGTATTGAGACAGTGTTGAGACTGGAGGGAAAGGGATAAGAAAGGGATAGATAGAGAGGAAAAGAAAAACAATGCAGGTGACAAGACATTACAACTGCTGATCACCACATTTTGAATCGGAAAACTAAAAAACAGAGAAAAATCCAGGAGAGAGTTGCACCAATAAGCTAAATTAGAATAAGAAACATGTCTGAAGAAAGCAGTATTAAGACAAATGCAGGGGAAGGGAGGAAAAATAAGGAAACAAACCACAAATGAAACAGGCTGAAGAGGCAGACACAGACAAAAAGATTGGCCATAACAGACACAGGAAGTGGAAGACTGGCACCTATCTTGATCCCTAGGTCTTTTCCCATAAATCCTGTAAATCCATACCCTTAACCCCCTAATCCGTACACTAATACCTCCTGATACCCACTCCACATTACAAACACTGGTATTTGTCCAGAACTTGGCAAAAGAATTCACAGAATTAAATAGATGGAGAAAGCTGTAAACACATTTTCATATGCCCCAACAGACTGCAATAATGATGCATGCAATGCAATAAGATACATTACATAAGATACTATTTGTGTGTTTAGTTCTGTTTTGGGGCGAGAATCTTTGGATTGGGTGCACATGACTGCGCAATTGTTGTACACATGTACAGGTGTTAGGGCTCTGCTCTGAGGAAAACAAAAACAAGATGCTTGTTCTTACGAAGATTTTTGAATTTAATTGAGATACAGTGCATGAACACATGATGCAGTACAGTGTGATCAAATCAAAGAAAACAAGCTTGTGCATAAAGGAAACAGGCAACATAACATAAGAAGCCATACAAAAAAAGAAGTGATACAATATGATAACATTCAAACAAAATATGATAAATTACAATAACATATAGGTAGAGCTGGGTATAATTTCCAAAAGCTGTCAAGTGCTGAAAGTTGCACCCATGGATCCATTGTTCTGAATAAAACAAATTTTGGTTAATGTGATTCTGTATTTCATGTAGACATAACATTGGTTGACACATGTTTACAATCCAATCATAGACATTGACTCTCAATTCCATTTTAAGTCTCAAGTTGCGAATCAGACTGTAAACAATGATTGGAGCCTGTAAGAGAACATCCTGGTCCACAGAAATATTAGCCATTGCCCCCAAAAGGCTAAATCTCCATCAAACCAATAACGATAGACTGGATAACATGCTTTTCTTCTTTTCACCTGCCAATTATGTGTTTCACTGGGACGAATAATTCATGGAAGATTTCATTTCTGATTCCCAGTACCCAGGTGCCCCAACCAACCAACAGAAGTGCACTGTCATACATGAACATAGTAAACTGTGTTCATTGGAGCTCAAGACCAAACTGGACTTACTGAGACCAGAAATGGAACCACAGATCATTGGATGGGAACTTGACCCCTGTTCCATCCATACAACAGAAACTAATATTTGTCATATTGGCTGCAACACTGATGTTTTGCTTTGGCAGTGCTGACAAACACAAAAACAATACCCAGCCCTAGCTATGAGGGATGTTCATACAAGTATAACGAGCAGGAGACTGCAAACACTTAGATTCGTAAGCTGGCCAACTGAAGCCGTGTAACTGAATGTCCACAACCGAGGCTTCCGAGACTGCTAATAGGGGCTTCATTCCTGCCAGACTAAAACAACACACCACAGAAGCAGAGGCCAAAGTTATATGTGTAATATGTGTCCACAGTACCATACCTTGCTTACACCAGAGTATCTCTAATAGGCAAGATCACATATGACATATACCAATACTAGTTCCATCCCATGCATGGCACTCACCATAGAGCAAGAACACATCACCCCTCATCCAAAAGTTTTAGCTACTTCCAATCAGACAGCTACAGGACACACACCCTGGAAACCTCTCTATCAATCTATAAATTAGCTCCAACCTTCCCGGTAGGTTATTTTGAGAAGTGATTATGATGGTTCAAGAATGGGTCTCCCCTTAGCCTCCTGCTGTGCATGGACCACATCTGTCCCATTGTGGATGCATGGTTGCAAAGAGAGAGAGGATTACCAGATCTGAATGGCTTGAACTAACAGATGGCCACACAGACACAGGGCAGCTTTATACTTAAGGAATTCACAATCACAATGGGGTTCTGAAGCAAAGAAGACAAAGAGAAAGAGAAGGGTTGTGCAGAAGTACCACAGCAACAGAAAGATCCAAACCAGACATATCAGTTGTCATATGTCCATTTCCATACTAATACAGGATAACTGTGCACATCATGTCCTGGAAGCTCCTGACAAAACAAGGAAAGAGTCCCAGGAAAGAGAAGAGCTGAGGCTGAGGTCGCTTTCACACCTAACCAAGTGGACTCGGTTCACTTGGGGGGCTGAAAGTTGCAACATAGTTGCATTTGTCACTTGGTTCGGTTCTGCTTTCACACTGCAATTCCTGAACCGCACCAAACTTTCTGAGCGTCAACAGTCAGGTATGTAACCTCACAGACTACAAACAGGGTGGACTGGCAATTTTGTATTGTGCTTCGTTACATTATTTGAGGGAATGCTACAACATTAATGTTGCCTACCTACATACTAGTAAATGCAACCATCACTAATGCAAACGTAGTTCGTCAGGGATTGAAGCTGTTAATTTTCTAACTTTGACAATATAACATGTGACAACACATCAGCACAGAGTTTAAGGACTGTGATTGTTGGTAGCTGTGATTGATTTTGTTAAAATACGTTAGATTGTGAATTTATGGATTATGTTGTTCAGACGATTGAGCAAAGATAGCTAACTGCTAACAGTGGTCACTTGTCGTTTGTTTTGGTCTGGAGTGTGCGCTGTACTTGCTGTACATGCACTACATCCATTTGGTCCTGTGTTTGGTCCAGTGAGCTTTCACACTGCATAAGAACCGCACCAGGGTTCACTTGCGAACGAACCGAGACCCCCGTTTTCAAGTGGACCAGAGTTCATTTGTTTGGTCTGGTCTGCACCATAGTTCGTATGAGCTTTCACACTTGCCCAAATGAAGGACTATCTGAGGAAACGAACTCTGGTCCGTTTAAAGTGGACCAAAGGAGGACAGCGTGAAAGCAACCTAAGACACTGTCAAGGCCAGTGTCCTGAGAACCACTTATGAGTAGATCTTTAAAGTGCCCTCCAAGGATAAATTAACCAACAGAAAGGAGCTGTAGAAGGGCAAATGAAGGATGGGCTCCACTGGGAGATAGATGACGATAGAGGAGAAGACTGGACCAAGTCACCGCTAATGAAAGTACAAGAGTAGGAACAGAGTCCAGCAACCTGGTACGACCCAAAGTACAAACTGCATACTTTACTCAGCATACAGTGACATGACCAAGGTAGACATACTGCAAGAGCAGTGCAGCACTGAAAAGCCAACCAGAGAACATGGAGAAGTGTTGTAATAGTCTATAATCCCACCAATTTTGTCCTAAGAAGTGACAAAATGATGAAAGGTTTCAAAAATGTTATTTATTTCCACATCTAGCATCCTTAACATTTTAAAGAAATTCCTTCCTATTTGCAAATATATGAGACACCGTCTACAGGTCATGTTGGTAATCAACAATAATAATAATAACAATTAGCATTAGCGTGGCTGCTAATTGCTACAGGAGCACAGTTTGAGTGAAATGCTGATAACACTCCAAAAAAAGAACAGGCGGTTCAACAAGTCTACACCTGTCACAGAGGTGCATGCCATTATTTAGCAAGTGTAGATAGGAACAGCTTTAAAAAAAAAAACTTGATAATGAAGGACAATATTTAGAAAGGTGTCCGGGGTGAGTCAGTTATCAAATACAGCCTCCTGGTCAATGGTCGTAGGGGGCAAACTAGTATAAAGAGTTAACATAGGGAAGAGTTTTTGGTCGCTGGATGGGTCCAAAAACATATGACGTTTCCCCAAGAAGTCAACCTTGACTTATTTTAAGTAACACTATGTGATGTTACTACAGAACTTGCATAACGAAGCCTACTTAACTCTGAAATAGACTTATTTTAACCCAAACCAACCTAAGACAGGGGTACCTCCAGCACCATAGTTTGAAGCATAGGGGCATTGACCAAGTTTGCGTGTTTGACAAAGTGTGCTGGTGGAGACATGGTACAACTGTCAGAATTCTTCCAGGATACTGGAAAGTACTGGAATACTCAGTGCTTCATTTTTTATTGGTGTTCCTGGATAAACATGGTGTCTGTGGACAAGAGGCTCTACAAGGACATTATAGAAGTCCAAAACTGTACCTAACATAGTGAAACAGCTCATTTCTTCAATATCTTTGTAAAAAATGTAAGCACATCTGTTTAGAATAACCTCAGGGTCATTGTCCTGTATCCTTAGGCATGGCTGTACATTTTTCATTACCTGTTAGCTTGTGTCTTTTGATGGTGTTAAGAGAAGGGATGGAGGGGGGGTGGCCAGTTTTACCCTTAGGGGAGTTATTGGTTTGTAGAAGCAAAACAGTAATGCTAGACATGTTCCAATAATCTATCAATGGGCCATGTGAGCTGTAAGGGCATTTGTAGTGAAAACACTGTCTAGTCACAGCAGACACACACATACACACTGTGGACACTGGTATTTTTCCATCCTGCTTTGATGCTTTGAGATGAGGTGTCAGGCTTGGCTGGGGAGTCTGGTCCTACCAACGACAGCAATGCTGTTTTGTTTTTGTGTTTCTCTCTCTCACACGTTCATTCATTCATTCTTCTCCTATTCACTCTCTCATGCTCTTACTTCCCCCCTCTCTTTGGTTGGCAGTGTACTCCAAACAAAATGGAATTTGGCACATTTGCAAAAGACTGTTGAACTGCCATTAACTACGCCACAGCAGGCAATTGCCAGTATGCTCACTGCAGATTGGATCCGGTCATTTGATGATGATGGGGGTCTGGAATTTGGAATCGTGGTGTGAAAAGACAATGGAAATGAGAACTTCATAATCCAAAAATGCACATAAATAAGTGCATTCTGTAATGACTTTCTTTGTTGGGGAACTGAGCAACATCTTGGACAACTTGGCACAAAGTGGTACCAACAATGACTGAAACAAATAGCCAAGAATCTACCAATAGTTATTGGTAGTTTCAGTAATGCCGGAAAGCTTAAATCCCAAGAGGTAGCATTGTAGGAAGTCCAAAGAGGTCAAAAACAACTCAAACTGGTGATCAAAGTCAAATGTGGCACCAGATTTTATTTATTTGGAGTATGCTGCTAACTCTCCTCTTTGTCTTCCCCCACTTCCCCACAGAATAGATACTGTAAAGAACAGGCCTCTCGAGCACCCCAATAATACAAAACTCAAAGGAACACACCATGTCTTCAGTAGATTATCCTGTTGGTGTGGTGAGAACATGGACACCAAAATCATTCATGTCTCCTGGGCAGATCCTTGGCTCCAGTGCTTCATGACAGTAGGCTCCATGCTGATGCAAACACATAAGCAAACCACTCTGTTGCGCGATAGCAGGCTCCATGTCATTTTTCCCACGCAGCCCCGCCTATACATGAAACAAACCATTGACACACAGGCACCAGAAAATGATTAGTTGGTGAATCTGTCAATCATCACTCTGTGCTTGTTGCCATGAAAATAAGACAGCGGTGCGATATACTTTGACAGTCACCTACGCTGATTCTGTGCTTTAAAATAATGCATATCAAATCTACCTATATACATACAAGATGTATTGCATGTGGATTTGCTGTAGTCACATAATATCATGTATGTATTGATGTTTGACCTTTAATAATGTATTCTGGGTGTTGCTCACTGACCTAGAGGACCATACTTCCTGCTTTGACTGTACATAACATGTGACTCAAGGTCTGTTTTCTAAAATGACCTTGTGGAATGATGGACAGAGAAATGTTAATCTTGGCAGGCCATCCATTATGGGAAAATGGAGCCGGACATTATTAAGACAGAGGTCATGGTTAATGGTGTCCTTCCATCCATCCTGATTGGGCTTAAAGACTCTCCCTTTGCCTGGATTTGACCCCCCTTTGAAATCAATCTCTACAAAAGCGAAAAACGATTTAATTTTTATAAAATAGTGTGAAACTATTATATATTATAGTTGTTTCATCAAAATGTCTGGCTCATAGAATGATTTATTTACAAATTGTGAATCCCATAATTTGTCATATGCAGTAAGGGGATTATATATATGTATTACAAGATCTGGATTAGTTTCAGGGTACCAATTGAATCTAAATAAATAAGTTGCATTAAATTATTTAGCGACAGTATACACTACAATACATACTGTATGTAGACGCAGCATACAGCATACAGCAGTATGTTTGTGAATACACAAACTTGGGATGACAAATTGATGCCCTCCCCATAAATAATTTGGCTTTTTCCCCTCATGGGGTTTCATCCAGGCGTATAATGCAACAGCATGCAGTAAACATAAATCCCATTTAAATCCCAATGAAAATGACCCTAATGTACCATCTAAAAATCAATTCTTTCCCTGTTGAGAGTAGCATGCCAACCGTTACTGGGTCTCACTCTGCAGCAGGCTGTTTAATGGGTCATAGAGTGGAGAGTCCCTGACACTAAAATAACTTACCCTGCTCTCATCAACTCTCTTTTCATACAGGGAACCATAGATAGCTTTAATGAAACTGCTAAAACTGGGACTTGATTTAAACATGGAAATTAATCAGTTTCCCCTTTTTTCCTACCCTTTTTCCTACCCTCAATTTTAAGGACAATTCTGGAACATTTTTTCTTTTAAATTTAACGTCAGGATTTGGCTTTTTTTCAGTTTCAAATCACCCATCCCCCCCTCACACACACACAGGCTCACGCACAAACAAACATAAAAAATCAAAATGTAATAACTTTTAGGAATGCCCCGATTGTTGTTGGTTAGTGGTCGTCTGATGCCATATGACATGCATGGGTCACGGTAAAAGTCTATCAATTCCACTTTTAGGATGCAGAAGAAGCAGACGAGAAGAAGATTGTGTTCAAATATTTCATCTTCTCTTGAAATTAAGTTCCATGTCGCCGCAGTAGCTGAAATTCCCAATCCTCAAGGTCTGCACGATCGCATCATGCAGGCTGTGAAAGATTAACGGATCCATGGTTGAGACCATGGGGAGAGCGTGGTCTGATCCCAGGGTCAAATAGCTGCAGTTAGCGGGCATCCATTACATTCCCAGTAGCTCCACATATTGTAGTAATATTTGTAGAGGTAGTCGTCCAGAATGGCTCTTTTGGGTGGTTGGAGTTATGCAGCGTAAGTCACAACTTCAAGCGAGAAAGCTTCTGTAAACGGTGAAAGATATCACACCCAAACGGTGTACGATGCAGAACATCAATGAGGTCACTGGAAAATCCTGAATTCAAACACAATCTGCATCAGTCACAAGAGGCCTCCAAGCACACGGTGCTCCTGGTATCTTTGTTCATTCATTCCAGCAAGAGTTTTTGGGTATGGCTTGATGTTCAACCAGTGCAAATACAGAGGTCAAAGTTCACCAAAGTTGAACTTCAGGAGAAGATTTCGCACACCGAGTGAGTCCATTAATTATGGCAGCTGAGCCGATTTAGCAGTTTTAAACACTGGTGTGGTCAGGTCTTAACAGAGGATATTCCCAATGTCGATAGTTTCTTAAACCATTGCAAGGACCACAGCTGGAAGCCCAATTCTGAGTTTATAGAGGATGAACTGCACTGATAATTTAGCATGATTACACATAGGGCTGTGGAGGGGGCACATGTTCTGTATTCTCAATAAAAATGGAACCCACCCCATCTTGTTTTCCATCTAAATGAATCTTGATTCTCATTGTTGTCTTGGTCTGGAAGTGAGCCCCAGCCCAAGACAACAATGAGAATCACAACTTTTTTTTGCAAATCAAAGAATTGAAACTGTTTAGTGTTTAAAGTCTTTTAATGTTTCAGAGCATAACATTGCTCTTTTATGCACAAAGTGTTCATTCTGTTCTGGAAAGTGTCATCCATGTCACCCAGGACCATTCTTCTGTGCATTCAGTCCTGCAAAGGACCATGGGGATGGGGAAAGGTTGACTTTCCTAGAAATAAAGATAAGAGAGATGGAAATTTTGACATGTGTGTAATTAACTACCAAATACAAAAATACACAGTTTATTCAAGTTGCCCTTACCTTGGCAAGAAGTCTAGAGTCCGTCAACCAGCACCAGAGGAAGCATTACCCCACTATTGAAGCATTGCTTTCTCCAAGCATTCACTGAACTGCTTCAGCAAATGTACTTAATGGTTGACATCCTCCACCTGTACAATGTAGCATTGGTCATGAATAATGCCTCATCTGAGGCACTATGCATAATTCACTAACAGGTAGTATAGGCTTACCCGTTGCCGCAGAAGCTTTCTTCAAGCTGCAATCCCCCGATGAGCTTTTGATGAGCTGTTAGACCACATTTAGTGAACCGCAACACCAATAACACTGTTTGTGATTCTATTTTCTGCACCCACTTTTCCTTCAAGTTTTATATCATAAAAAAACATGAACTCATCAAACTTAATGTCACATCAATGACAAAATTCCACATCAAAATGTGAAATTGCCATGCTGGTGAGAAGCCGATCCCTGCTGGCTGCTTTAACATCTGGGCATTGTCTGTTTGGTGTAGAGCAGTGGTTCCCAATGTGGGATCTGGGGACCACCCAAGGGTCCTTAAGGGGGATCCAGAGGGTGTCCAGCACAAAGGGAACAATTACCCCTAATTTCCACCGGATGCGGAACGATGCTAACATTTAGTCAGACCCCATAAATTTCCATTCAAATCTGTGTTAATTTCCACTGAATGCGGAAAGCCGCCAACTTGATGACGCCTGCCGACACAAATCGAAAGAGCTTCTATTTTCTGGAATCTCGCGATTCCAGTTGTCTGGTGGAGCCGCAGCAGGCGGATCTGGTGGGTATTGACGGATGACGGGTATTCCACATCCAGTGGAAAATCAGGGCTTAGTTTTCAGTATAATTCAATACAAGGTAACAAAGTACAAAATGTATGACTATTTTTATCACAGGGTTCAAATACATTCAGTAATAAAACAACTAAAAGAAAAATCTTTTCAAATGGGGGTCTGTGGTCTAATTTCTTTTGGCGTGAAAAAGGTTTGGGAACCACTGGTCTAGAGGACTTTTGAGAATCTAACTAAGCTTAAACCCTATTTTTTACCTGATGATGCCATAACAACCAGTACAGTACTACAAACAAGATGGGTTTATTTTATTTTTGTGAAGTTTTGAGTGTCTTTCAACGATCTTTGAAGTAAAATTACAGGTGTAATTTGGGTACTGTATTTGGTGTGGAGAGAATATTAAGTGCATGTTTTGTACATTAATAATTATAATAACTGTCCAAATCATGGTTGGTTTATTATATATTCACTTCAACCAGGGTGTCTGCCTGTCTCCTGCAGAGTCATTTGTCCTGGGAATGAATGCAGATTGCAAACTTTCTCTCTGAGGACAAAAACCAGAGGAATTTTTGTCCAATGGGAACGAAGCTATCATGCACAGTTTCACTGCTTCAATAAGAGGCAGAGTGTTGGAAATGCATACATAAATGTTAGGAGGCATTTCAGGATTTTGTATCCTGTGGAAACTGTGGAAATCTTACTGTGGCTCTTCCCACTAGTTCTTACTGAAGATATGAGTCTTCACAATGTACATTACATTATAAATAGTTCACAGATGAAATAAAAATGCTTATCAGCACCTACAAAGCTCACTTTTTTATACATTTGAACATTTTCTTTATGGAGATTATGACTTTACTACTTCTCGGCTGGAAGCTTCCAGTCTTTTTTGATGATCTGGCTTCATATTTAAGAAACAAATATGACAGTAGCGTCCATCATCTACTATCTATGTCTAACTCCAGGCAAAAAAGTGAAGATATATTTTTTTCCAAAATGTCAAACAACACACAAAACAAAAAAAAAACTAAACAGGGACTCAGAACATCAACGATGTGGCTCAATCTTCATCTCAATAATGTCGTTGAGTGATTAATGTCATACATTAAGACAAAACTACACTAAAAAAACAACAATAAAACCACTCCATGTTTAGTAAAAGTAAACATAAGGTGGGAGAAAATATGTTTATGAGACAGGGCTGCTTATTGATTATGGCACATTCATTATAGATAGCTTAACAGACAGTTAAAGGGACACTGTGTAAGTTTGTGTGTGACACTATAAGACAACTCAACGTCTTCATGCATAAAAAGATCCTCGTTGGTGTAAAATAACATATGCCAACAATCTGACTTATCCTCCTGGGTGAAGAATCAGTTATCTGTCTCATACGGAGGCTTCCATGTCTTTCCGGTCTATCAAAAACTACGAAGTGCCGAGAGGGACATAAAGCACTACCTGCTAGTACCGATAGGGCAAAACGCGTTTCCGCATTTCGCGATTCATGTTTCACAGAGAAGCAGCGTGGAGACAACGGTCTTACTTACCCAGCACTGAAATAAAACCTGCACTGCGCTTTTGGTCATAATGCAATATCATACTTATGCCGCGCCAAAAAAAAACGTAAAAGAGCCATAAATGACCGGAGCTCCAGGCCGGGGATCCGCAGTGAGAGTGGGCGCCCAGGAGTGCCCCATGCCCGGCCACGGCTGGCCGGGGCCTACCGGGAAGTCCTCTGGACCGGAGGAGGGCTGTGGAGGTCCAGGGAAAAAAATGACTGGAGCTCCGGGCCAGAGGCTGGGGATCCGCGGTGATAGTGGCCGCCCGGGAGTTGACCCATTCCGCTTACCGTAGTTCCAACCATGTTGCAATGCATGCAAGATCAAATTTAACCACTAGATGGCAGAAAAAAACGACACTGTACATTTAAGCATCATCTCAGAGCTTTACCTGGACTCTTTCTTTCTCACTGCGATCCATCCACTCAGTGTTGTGCATGAACACGTTCAGTGAACAGCGTTCACTGCACACGTTCATATTTTTGATGAATGGTGAACTGAATGGATCAGTTTTCAAATCATGAGCGTTAACAGGATCAGAGCTGGCTCTCGTAACAATGAGCGACACAGCGTTCACGTTCATTTGAAAACTCTTGTGAGAGAAAGTGCTTTTCAGGTTTTATGCAAACACTATGACGGTCCAGCATTTCTAGAGCCAAAGCAAGTTGTGCAGAGCACTTGACAGAGTTTTATGAACCGAGCCTGGTGCCATCTGTGATTCTTTATTGGTACGATAATTTGACTAGTGTTGGAGCGGCAGTGATTTACAGCAGTGGTGAATGGTTAAGAAGAGGTTCTATATCCAAGATATAAATACAAATTATCTTTACCTTATCATATTGTTATATATGTTATATATTATATATCATAAATACATATTATATTTCTGTGCAATAACAGTTAACAACAATGTGCAATAATACCACTTCAATGTGCAATATTGCATTTCTGAAAATGTGCACTAACTTTTTTGTAGCAAAACTGTGTCTTACCATTGTAAATGGTATTCCATTCTTTATGCAGCTTTTTATGGCTTTTCTATTTTATTTTTAAGCTTGATGTTTTTCTAACATTTGACTGAGCACCATGTGGAGCAGCTCTCCTAATTTTGTTGTATGCACTGTCATACAATGACGATAAAGGCTTTTGATTTGATTTGATATTGAGTGATATAGTGTCTACTATATTTTAAAAATGTCAAAAACATGAACTAGTTTCATTTTCATGTGTGAACTGAACTTTGAAGCTTGTTGTTTTTAAATATGAACAACACTGGCTGCTCTCCACCATTTTGAACAGGAGTGAAGAATTTAAACTGACTTCACCTTTTTACACCCAAATTTGATCCAGAACACTGGAATTCACTGAGAAGTCAGAAATGAATCCAGAATAACAAACAACCACTAAAACACATTTTTCTGTTCAGAAATGACAGCAAATAACTGAAGAATTTAACATCTCGTGTGAATTTCTCTGTGAGATGAATAAAGTATCTATCTATCAAATAACAATAATGTGCTTTGATATTTTTTTTCCACTTTATGTAAAACAGTAAACACAAAAATCCCTTGATAACAAAAATAATTACATATAATCATTAAATACAGGGGTTGGACAATGAAACTGAAACTGAAACACTGGCCAATTTAGTGTTGGAGGTTTCATGGCTAAATGTGACCAGCCTGGTGGCCAAACTTCATTGATTGCACATTGCACCAGTAAGAGCAGAGTGTGAAGGTTCAATTAGCAGAGTAATAGCACAGTTTTGCTTAAAATATTGCAATGCACACAACATTATGGGATATCAGAGTTCAAAAGAGGACAAATTGTTGATGCACGTCTTGCTGATGCATCTGTGACCAAGACAGCAAGTCTTTGTGATGTATCAAAAGCCACGGTATCCAGGGTAATGTCAGCATACCACCAAGAAGGATGAACCACATCCAACAGGAGGAACTGTGGACGCAAGAGGAAGCTGTCTGAAAGGGATGTATCCAAAAAAGCTGCCCAACTCACTGCAGAATTAAATGTGCACCTCAACTCTCCTGTTTCCACCAAAACTGTCCGTCTGGAGCTCCACAGGGTCAATATCCATGGCCGGGCTGCTATAGCCAAACCTTTGGTCACTCGTACCAATGCCAAACGTCGGTTTCAAGCATGGAGGTGGATCGGTGATGGTTTGGGCTGCAATATCATGACATTCTCTAGGCCCAACACTTGTGCCAGATGGACACGTCACTGCCAAGGACTACCAGGATGATAATGATAATGCACCAATACACACAGCAAGACTGGTGACAGAGTGGTTTGATGAACATGAAAGTGAAGCTGAACATGGCCTGCACAGTCAACACATCTAAATATTATTGAGCCACTTGGAGGAGTCAGGAAATGTTTTCCTCCACCAGCATCACGTAGTGACCTGGACACTATTCTGCAAGAAGAATGGCTCAAAATCCTTCTGGACACTGTGCAGGACTTGTATCTGTCATTCCCAAGATGAACTGATGCTGTGTTGGCTGCAAAAGGAGACCCTACACCATACTAATGAATTACTGTGGTCTAAAACCAGGAGTTTCAGTTTCATTGTCCAACCTCTGTATATCATTTTCATTAAAGAACTTGCACATACTGGTGGATTAACCATTACAGAAAAATTAGAAATATTTTAGTAATTTAGGGCAGTGGTGATCTGGTACATGTGTTGAGCTCTGTGTGGTGTGGTGTAGCTGTGTAAAGCAGAAATGTGGATTCTGCATGGACTCAATGTAAAGCAGTGACTGCTGGTGGCCCGCACTGCTCCTGCTGTAAAATGAGGGTCACAGGGAGGGGAGTGGGGGAGGGGGGATTACGTATGTGTCATTAAACCCAGCGACAGCTGCGGGTGTAATAAATATGATGAAGCGGTGGATGGGAGAGGTGAGGAGGACGGCGGAGATGCATCAGTGTTTGACTTTGCAGTAGTTGGTCACGAGTCGGGCCTATCTGCAAACAATGGCGCTGTTCAGGCAGACAGTATTCTCCTCCTGGTCTCCTTCGAGACTCCTCTTGACCTTTCACCTCTTCTTTACCTCCTCTTATTTAAGTCCTAACCCTCCTCAGCTCCTGACTTCCTCCTAGCCTCATTCATACTTCCACCTCCATCTTCCAGCCTCCTCTCCACCCCCCCCATCCTCCTCCCTCCCAGCCTCCCTACCATCCCCCTCCTCCTCTCCTAAATCTATCCCTCCCTCCCTCTTGTCCTCGTCCCCTGGCCTCCCCTCTGCACTGCACCACCTATAGGCTCATTAATCTCCAAGGTCCCCGTAGTGCGACACACAATGTCACTCTTTACACTCGCTGAAAAGACTCATGCACTCTCAGAGGCAGATTTATACTTTGTGTCTGTAATTGCGTGAAGAAACTCTGCACAATAAAAAAAAAAAAAAAGATTTGTATTATTTCCCACGCTGCTCTGCAGTGGAGTAAATTTGCAAGAGGAGACCATTTTATACCATATTTATATTGACATATTTTGTAACTATTCTGCTTGTTTTTTACACAGATCCTGACTGTAATGTCGCTCTATCCACGTTGCTGCTATTATGTAATGTAAATCCCCCTGTTTGTGGGGCAAATGAAGCATTATGTTACCTTATCTATCTCCTGTCATGTTCATTTTGACATATGTCAGAGCCTTGGATGAGCTGCATGTTTCTACAGTGTGATCATCATAACCTGACTCCTCCTCATCCTCATCTTCTTCCTCCTGTCATTTGTGGCATTCGTCACTCTCCTGTCAGGCTCTTCCAGTGATTTTTTTCTGGCTGTGGTCTTTTTTCATCGCCTCATCATGACAGTCACTGCTTTTCTTAGCATTTTTAACAGTTCAGATAAACCTGGACATACATTTTCAAGGCAGACTAACACAGAAAGACGCACCTGAATAAACTCACTACCCTGACAACAATATTAGGCTACAGACAACCCACAATGCATCACTTCAGAATATGCAAATATTTTATTGAATATGACCCCATTTTTTAAGGTCATTCCAAAAATATTATGATGATACTATTTGTTTCTAACCGTGCATTTATAGTGCAAATCTTGTCCATATTTAATGTATTTTTGTCTTAATTTTGGCTTTCATCCTTCAGATTGAGCAGATTTTTTTCTCCATCCAGATTAGAATAAGGTTTTCATATCAGCGCATACCTCGTGGTGAGACACGAGAGGCACAACCTTCATCATCAAAACAGGCGTCTTAACGAGTTAAAATCTGGTGTCTTAAGATGTTTTAAGTGTGTGTTCGGCAAAAAATGTGACCAGCTTTCCTGTGATTTAAGGGACAAACGCTGTTGTATTGATATGCAGCAGCATAAATAAGAAGCAGGAGGGAGTGACGTACAGCATGTAGCTGTAAATATGTAAATAAAGTGAGGGGATAATAGGTAGATTTATCAGATATTAGTGGAGAGCAGATGAAAAAAAACATAAATAAAATAAAATTACTCTATTATAATTAATAGAACGAGAGCAGAAGAAAAACCTGAAGTAAAATTATTCCATTATAATTAGTAGAGAAGGCATAAAATGAATAATGGCTAAAAACCTAATAAAATAAATACATATATAAATTAATTATATTAGAATTGATAGAGAAAGAGCAGAAGAAAAACCTAATAAAAATAAATGAATAAAGTAAAATTATTCTATTACAATTAGTAGAGAAGGCATAAAATGAATAATGGATAAAAACCTAATAAAATAAATACATATATAAATTAACTATATTAGAATTGATAGAGAAAGAGCAGAAGAAAAACCAAATAAAATAAATAAAATAAAATCATTCTATTATAATTTATAGAGAAAGACAATAAAAATAATGAATAAATAAATATAGTAATTAATGAGAGAAGGCACAAAAAAACTAATAAAACTAATAAACAATTAATAATTAATAAATAAATAAAATAAAATGACGACACGCGACACAAGCGCCACGTAAGCGGTCACATGACAACATACGACGAATGGGGACATAAAAAAATCATTAGGCAGATCGTCATGGTAACACAGCAGAACTCAACGAGCTCACAGCAGCAGCTCTTGCGTGACGACACAAAACCAGTGCGTGGAATGTCCAGGACTGATGGACGTCCTGTCTGTTTACATGGGGGACAGGGAGACGGAGACAGGGGGACTGTGTGAGTAAATGTGTTGACAAAAGTGGAAATAATAGGATGTCCATGTTGTGCTTTCCTATTTTTTCTCTCCCTCCCATGATTAATACAATAATGCCTCCACGCTTTCAATTGCAAATACCAAACTGTCAGAAGACATCAGATCACATCCTGTCTCTCTCTCTCTTTCGCCCTCTCTCTCTCTCTCTCTCTCTCTCTCTCTCACTCTCTCTCTCTCTTTCTGTCTCTGTCCAGCAGCTGTACCAGCTTGCATGACAACAGTGAGGATTTTACTTATGAGTACAACAGACAGGGATAAGAGTTTGATGATGATGATGATGATGATGATGATAGGGGAGGATGAAAAACAGTCCACCTGTCCCATCACTGTTTAAAGCTCTATTAATCAGTGCGTGTCAGGACTGTTTCAGTCTCTCTGTGGCTTTAATAAAAAAAGTGTGGTGAGACTGCAGACTGCAACCAACTGAAACTCTGATGGAAAACAATCAGTGAATGCAGCTTTCACTCTGTCACGTGACAACGCCTCATGTCACAGCCTAAATGCAAACCAAAGCCAAATATTCATGCAATAATAACCTTCTAATGAATACCTGTGCATTGATATCACAGCTACTATTCTCCATCATAAGCAATCCTGGACCTCTAGCCCTCCATTTTGTGTCATCTCATGTAGCGTGGTGTGTCCCATTTCTGTTCGGGATGATGGGGTAGTGGTTATCAAGAGTCCAGATGGTCCGCCAAATGGAGCACTTCCACATGCATAGTCAAATCAAGTGAGAGAAGATTTTCTTTTTCCCAGAAGGCAGTGCAACTGATTCTGAGAAATGGCTAAATGTAGCCAAAATATTGAAATATTATTTAAAGATTGCCAAATCAGATGGCATATCTCATACACACGAGCTTCACACAAGTCTTATTTATCTTCTTATTCTCAGTACAATTATACTAGCAGATAGTCCAAACACTTCTGCTTCTAATCATTTTGAGTGGAGTAAGTTAGCATTTCCTCATGCTGACTACAGCATGTTTGCATGTCTGCACGTTAATGTGCAAATCAAAAAGAGATCCTAACTGACGAGCAGAAAGTCCAGATATTTATGCTGCTGCTGGAGCAGAAAACAAACAAATGATGGAAAGCACAAGAACAACAGGTCTAGTTAGGAGTTGTGACCATTCATGTGAGAATTGTTGTCCCTCCTACTCTTATGAGAGGTGAAGGTTAAGGTTAAGGTGTGTGACATGTAAAATTTTAGCCTGAATATATTAAACTTCCACATGAAGTAATTGAGTTCATCAGTTGAAAATTATTCAGTTCTAAAAAGTTCTATTGTATATATGCTACATTTGCACGTTGCCATATTACTATACAGTAGTATGTTAGCCTGCTAATATGCTAAATGTTACATGATAAAGTAATTAAGTTAGCATAGCACACTGATAAGATAAGATAAGAAATGATAAGGTAAGATAAGATAAGATAAGATAGATCTTTATTCATCCCCAATGAAACACAGCAGTTGCCATACACAGTAGGAAAAAATAAGGAGATTTAAAGCTTTTTATAAAAGAATACGGTGCAGAATAATGCCAAAATGCAGTATAGTGCATATTAAAGAGAAACATTAAAAAAAAGGATTAACATGTGTTAACATGATTAACCCGTGACGGTAAATCCACCTGCATAAACTGCCTGAAAAGTTGCTAAAATCAGATCGACACTACATTAGCTCTCTTAAGATCTGTGTTTATGAAAAGATTGTCTCTTTCTCTTTTCCTTTTCGTCCATTTCACATTACAAATTAATACTTAAAAGATGCTCTGTGGTGGATTATTTGTTTGCTGAATTACAGGAGAAGTTTGGACAGATTCAGAAAAGATGGTTAATCTAACTTTATCAGCACGTTTGATCGTTAGTTATGACTGTGTTGTTGGTTTCCTTGATTTTTTGAATGGAGTTCTGCTTCATGACCTGCCATGTTTGTTGGTTTATTTCAGCAGACACAAAGGGTGTTTGAAGGTGTTGGTGTGAAGACAGTATTGGCTTTGGAGGCATTTTAGCAGTTTGTTGAAACTTTTGCAGTCCTGACATCCTCATAATTGATTAACTACGGGCTGAATGATCTGAATCATAAATTACTGTTAAAACATATGTGACATAACTTTGTGTTAATCTAAATGTGCCATAACTTTACTGTTAATCTTCAATGATGGACTTTACCCGATATGAACTCTGATTTTCAGAAACTTCATCTACCACTTAGATCAACCCATCTCCTACAACGCTTTGCATTACAGAGAGAAGCAGAGTGAATTATAATAAAGCCCTGGAGGTCAGAGGTTCAGAGCCCATGACGATCAATGACATTTCTCTCCAGGGGAAAAAATATAGCTGTCCTGCTGCTGCTGTACACATTCTGTTGTTCTTTTTGGACTACACTGGCAGGGCTGGTTAAAGTTAAATCAGGTTGACCATGGGTAATAAATGACTGACATGTTAAATTAAGTTCTCATGAGGACAAGATGAATTTCTGCGGGGTTATTGTAGTGAACTAAAATGAAAATATGCAGAGAAAGTCTTTTTAGCAAATAAAACTAAATAAAGACTATATTTACAAAATATATACAAGTGAAAATAATTTAAGAAATAATTGAGAATAATAAAAATAAACTCAAACTCAGCCTTTCTGAAAAAAATAAAACGAGCAAACAGACATAAATAAAGTGAAATTGAAAAGTCAAAACTAATGATAAAGTAAACAGCCTAGTGTGGGAGGTTCTGGATCATGTTCAGGCAGGATGGGGTTTCTGGTTTACTGGACTAAAAAGGAGGAACCTGAAGGCATCATTGCAAATGATGCAGCTCATCCTTACCTGTCATCTATAAGCATACATGTTCCTGTTATTTTGCTCTGATTGGCAGAAAAAAATAAAACAATTCAATCAAAATCTGACTTTTTTTGTGTTGTGCTGTCTGGAGATTGAAGCAATAAATCAATTGGGTAATTAATTGGATAATAGATCTGAAACATTCATGGGTCAGGAAGTGCTCATCCATAAAATAAAGTAAAACTTATAAATTATTCCACAGAGATGCAGACTGCATCCTCAACATGAATGTTGACGGCACATAAATGAATAAATGTTTCTGTTTTCTCCTACTTCACTAAATCTTATATAAAAATGTTTACATATTGTATTTAAGACCTAATGATAACCTCATTATGACTGATTATTGCATTGTTTTACATGTTTTCTACTGTCATTATTGATAAATTCATTGACTATAAAAAAGAAAATGAATTGACAACAATAAAGTAATACAAACATTCTTGTTCAACTTCTTTTTTTTGCTGTTTTTCTCAGTTTTACATCATTGCAAACTTTATATCTTTGAGTTCCGGACAACAGAAAATGTCAATTTGGGCTTCAGGGAAATTGCGAGAGGTATTGATTGACTGGCTGATTAATGCATTCATCTGAAAAGTAATCAATAGATTCATCTAAGAGCTACATTGATGCAAATGTCACTAAATCTTGGTTATTTTGTGCATAAATGTCAGAAAATTGAGGGAAACATTCATCATTATTTCCCTGAGTCCAAGGTCTAAAGATAATTAACCTGAAATGACATTAAAGGGGACATATCATGAAAAACACACAGAGCTCCTGCACGCACATTCCAGCTCCTAAACTGAAATAAGATGACCTTGTGTGCTTATTATGGGATGTCTAGATCAGAAAACATGATTCAACAAGACATGCAGATGCAGGATTATTACAATATAGCACCGACAGTGTTTGTAACAGGGCTCTTAAAGAGACAGAGAGTGAATACAGATATATTCTGACACACAGTATGAGAAATATAATGCGTTTTTGGAACATTAAAGCACGAAAACATGTTTAAAGCACACATATGAGCCTGAAAATGAGCACGATATGTCCCCTTTAAAGCGAGTAACCCACCTAATGTTTGGCATGTTTGCTTAAGTGATGAAAATAGCTTAACTAACTCACTGAAATAACTTCAGAGCAGCAGACTGACTGTGAGAAACAGCTGCAGACTGCATCCTCATCATCACCACCTGCCACTGAAGTCTCTCATTATTCCCCTACTTTAAAGGAAATCTTCCTAAATGCACACTCTGTCAGCTCTGACAGACACTAGACATTACTCATGTTTTGCTATTAAACGCCCTGTATTGTTTGCATTAGCGTGTTTTCTGTTTCAAACCATCTCTCACTGTGTTGCATTAGGAGCAGCTCTGAAGCAGACAGGATGGATGACTGGGACCATGATGACCTGGGTGCCATCGTGAGGCATTATAATGCTATATGTTCAGCACAGGAGGGAACAGGAACATGGTGATGCTCTGACTCTGTTTCAAGGTTTTAGCTCCATGTTGATTGTGTCGTCACTGATGATGCCACCGATAACGGTGAAATAAAAGGGAACTAAATTATCCCACAAGGTCACTATCCTGTCATCCCTGAGCAGCCTGCAACACATTTTAATAGTATTACATAACACCAGTGGAGATTAAAATTAAACAATACCATAAACACGTCACAATGTAGGGCCTGCTGAGCACCGCTCCATATAGGGATGCTGCGGGCTGGTAATTTTCCTTCACATAACCTATAGGAGCGCACCGAGCGGCCGGTATGGAGCCGGCAGACGCGGCTGCTCTGCGGGTCTTACCGCGGATGATGGCCGGTGCTGATGTCCTTGGTGTCGGTGGTCGGAGGAGACAGGATGGCAGGCGGTATCGCTGCTGATATACGAGCTGCACAGTTCCGGTAATGAATGAAAGACGGGACAAACCGGCTCTGTGTGTCGGTGTCGGTGGTGGTACAAGCCCCGCCTCTCCCAGTTCCCTACGTCAAGCCTCCAAACTGGAATCACTGGAGCGGCTCATCACCGCAGCAGCACCCCCAACCCTCTCTGGTGTGTGTGTGTGTGTGTGTGTGTGTCAGTACCAAAGGGACGTGCACAGACTTCCAAGGAGCACCTCTGCCTTTTTCCCCCTGAAATGTTGCGTCAGAGTGGCAGAAATGTGTGCAAAAATGCCATCAGACCTGCTGAAATAAATTAAAGGATGAGGCACTCATGGGCTACAAATACAATTTGATTGATTTCACAAAACACACTCCTTGGCAGTGGTGTGCATAGACGTTTTGAAAGGCAGGGGCGAAAAGAAAAAAAGGGCACCTTAAAGCATGTTTTCAACACTGAAGAGGACATTTAAGTTCAACGTGTCTTTGAGGGTGCTTTAGCATGTTTTTTTCCACCCAAGAGGGCAGTTTATCATGTTTTAACCATAGCCCGTATATTAATAATGGACAGAGCTATCGTGATGTCACCCGTTGGTTTGTGAACGATGGCAATGAAGCCCATTACATAACCTCTTAAGACCCAAGCTCTTGTTTGAAATGCTTTTTTTTTATTTCTCTTTGCTATTTGGGCTTACTGGAACCTGATAAAAAAACTAAGCCTCATCTTTTGACATGATGTAGTTTCAGAGAAAAATGATGTCCACAAGTTGTTAATTTCCATAAAACACAATAAATTCACCTTTATGTAATATAATGTAAAACTCTTTGCAAGTTTTCTTTCCTGACTGCTTTTGCACATATTAATAAAACACACAAACATATTTTTGAACATGTTTTTTAACATCACCGTCCAAACCACAAAATTAAATAGCTGCATTTTTGCCCATTTTGGACAGTCACAGCCACAATATGGCTAATCTGAAATGCAGGAAGACATCATATGCCTGTAATAAAAAAAAAACCTTCAGCACATTTTGCATTGTCACTGTTGCATCTATTAATAAAACATGTTGATGTTTTAACGTGTTTTGAGCAACATAGTGCTCAGTTTCGTCGTCATACTCAATTTCGGCAAGGTTTGGCCTCAATGGTGCATCCCTGCAGCGCATTCCACATCCTGCACAACCAGAGTCAGAATAAAAATATCACTTACTGCATGGTAAGTCACACATTCAGCCATGCAAACAATTCACTAAGGTGTATCAGGTGCCGTCCACACGACAATGGAATTCTGTAAATCCGACAAACTTTAATACCGATTCCGCCTTGTGTACAGACTGCTCCGGCGTTGTCGGAGACCCAAAGCGGTATTTTCTGACAATGGGTTCCAGAGTGAGAAGATCTGACAACGCCGTTTCGGAGTTGCAGCGTGTACCCGGCATTGTTGCTAACGATGACGTCACATCATCACGTGATCAGAAGGAGTAGTAAACAAGGAGTTCAAGCACATGCTCATTGCATTCTTTCGTTCTTTTTTGTGGGTCTCTCTGCGTTTCTTTGCCGCGCCACCTATCGGTGTGGCATATGTATTACATTCTTGTCACTTGTTGTCACTCGTTATCGTGTTGCCATGTAGACGGAAATAATTCCGGCAACATTCTCACAAGCGCTGTCGTGCCGGTGTCGTGTGGATGGGGCCTTAGTGCATAACATATTGGAATATGAGTGGACGTTTATGTGAAAATTGAAGATTTACCTTAGAAAAACGCTCTGGAAATAAAATAAGGAAACAGATCAAATTCAAATCATGTAATTTATGTATGTATGTATTTAAGTGTTTATTTCACTTGGACAATGTACAGCTTTGTAGCTATCATATTTATAGTGTTTACAGAGGTAATACAGCAGGAGAGAAAGAGGTAATTTTCCCATTGACTTCAATACAAACAGACTTCTTTTAGTATCGCCCCCTGCTGGCTGATGGAGAGAATGAAGTTTAAGTTACTTCAGCACACAGACCCCGTTGTTGCCCTCTGGTTTTAACCAGGCAAGAGGACTGTTTAGTGTGTTTTTTTCCAGCCCAGAGGGCTATTTAGTGTGTTTTGCCAACCAAGGGGGGACTTCAGCGTGCGTTTTTCAATAATCCGGCCCCCTAGGGCACGCCACTGCTCCTTAGTCGGCTGAGCTTGCACACACAAGGAATTTGACCTGGTGTCTAAAGCTTACAGTACTCACATAGAACAGAAAAGTCAAAGAAACACAAAACAATAAGTATATGTGTTTTCTAAGCCAGTGCTATGTGCCCTTGATTATACTAATTTCAGATGAATAAATGAATAGATAAGGGAAATATTAGGTTATAATATTGCACGTGTGTTAAAAAATGCAAATGGGATCGGAAATATGCACATGTTCCGAATATTGCACAGATATGACTTTTTTAATAGTTCACTGATTGTTGACTGATGTGGCAGATGGCCTGAGTTACAAAGAAAAAAATATATTACTGTATTAACATATATTAATATTTAATCTTTAAATATCACAGTCGACAATATTATATATGATGATACTCCTACTTATTTTGTCTTCAGAGTCACAGTGAAGTTTGCATGTATTAAGAGTCTGACTTGATGCGTTGCCTTGTGCTGTAGTGGAGTTTTTTTTACAGTGTAGTAGTACTGTTAGTACTTTTTACTATGAATGCATCTTTCCAACACTTAATCAAACAGTGTCAGGATGTGTGAGATGATATCTGCTTCTGACATTTTGTATATTTTAAAGGCAGAGTTGGTGATCTAGAGAAACTAGCCTTCTGGTATCACTCAGGACATTTTTGTCCAAATGGGTCATTTTTCATATTTTATTTGGCAATAACTTTGGTTGTGTTACTGCATATGGCATGATTTTTTGTAAGAAGGCGTTTTTCTTGATACATTTTGAAATTCCAATTTCAATTTTTTAAATGGGTCTATAATACACTGTGTACAAATTTACTACCCTAATTGGCCGTTCTTGACAAAAATGTCCGCTTTCAAAAACTGATATAAATTCATAACAGACTGATATTTTTTCCACTTTTTGGGGTTAAATCATTTGATCAACTTCAGTTCTCAAAATGACCAAATATTCAATTATTTTCAGGATTTTAACCCTTTAAATGGCAGTTTGAAAACATGATGTCACATTTTTTTATGAAAAACATGCACAAAATGCAGTAATTTTCCAAATAATTAATATTTTGGGACTGGGCGTTTTATTTTTTGTTATAGTCTTTTATATGTCAAAGATTAGCAACAGCATTGATTTTGGTGCATTATTAGTTTTTGCACAGTGTCAGATTTAAAACTTAACTACCTTAATTGGCCATTCAATGACAAAAATGTTCCATTCAGTCCCATTAAAACTACACATTTTAATCCCACAGCCATGACAGTATATACTCATGCATTTTGTAATGTCAGGGTTTTCTGTTGAAGGAAAATAGTAACATTTTTACAGTATCCCTCCAGATAATGTTACAATTTACTATTAACTGAAGTTGATCAAATGATTTAAGCCCAGAAAGTGAAAAAAAAAAAAAATGAATCTGTTATGATTTTATAGCAGTTTTTGAAAGTGGACATTTTTGTCCCGAACAGCCAGTTAGGGTTGAAAATTTTAAAGGAACAGTATGTAGGATTGTGGCCAAAACTGGTACTGCAATCACTTTCAAATTCAAATCACCATGGACACTTAGAAGGAGTAAAATGTGCCAGAGGAGAGCTGTAGAGGGACGGGGTAAAGAGAGCTGAACTCCGGGGCGGTGGCTGGGGGTATACGGTGAGAGTGGCCAATTGAGAGTGCTGCTGCCCGTCTGCTTTCAGACGTCTCCATCTTTCAAAGGCATCTCCTATACAAATACGGTTTTATTTCGGACTTTGTCATGACATATTTCAGATTCATAATGAGGTCTTTTAGGTTTCGTAACGTTAGACATTGTTTATCCAACATGTTTGTAGCTGCAGCTGTGGTAACTAGAGCAGAACTGGCAACCCGGATGCTGACACACTACTGACTTGGTGATTGGGAGATAGGTGGAGGGTGGAGCATCAGACCAAAACACAACATGACAACATCAACATCAACTGAGGGCTGCAACTTGGCTTTTTAAATGAGAATATCCTGGCTGGACTACTGTTCTCAGTGATATAAGTATTTGAAATGAACATGATTTCTTAATGTCTGGTGACATATCAGGACCATTTTATAATTAATTTAAATACATTTGTACCTTTAAATCTGACATTGCATAAAAACTAATGATGCAACAAAATCAATGTTGTTGCTAAATTGTGACAGATCCAAGACTGTAATAAAAAAATAAATAACCCAGTCCCCAAATATTTATTATTTGGAAAATAACTCATTTTTTGTGTTTTTTCTCATGAAAAATAACAGTGACATCATGTTTTCAAATTGGCAT
This sequence comes from Synanceia verrucosa, assembly GCA_029721515.1. Classification (NCBI taxonomy): domain Eukaryota; kingdom Metazoa; phylum Chordata; class Actinopteri; order Perciformes; family Synanceiidae; genus Synanceia; species Synanceia verrucosa. The sequence continues at coordinate 16,222,768 of CM056569.1, read as the reverse complement.
TTAAAAGGTTGAAAATGATTAAATAGTTGGTAGTTTTGATAAGGACTGAAGTTGATCAGATGGTTTAACCCCAAAAAGTGGCAGAAAAAATATATTTAAATATATTATTTTTATGAAAGTTTTTGGAAATGGACATTTTTGTCTCGGACGGCCAATTAGGTTGTAAATTCGAATGGTCCCGGAGGGCTAGCTAGTATACACTACATACCTTATAATGAAAATAGCTAGAAGATCCAAAAGTTCAGAAAGTCTGCCTTTTTCTGTAATATTCCATTAAATGCCACCAGACCTGTTAAAATAAACTTAAGGATGATACACTCATGGTGTACTATAAATAAAATGTTCTTGATTTCAGAAAACACTCACCTTATTCTGACCTGAATTACATCAAAACAATGTTCACTAGGTGTATTTTTAAACCGCTCAAAAGCAGTGTCTGAAGTTGTCACCTCTAAGCTTCAAAGCTATGGATCCTATCAGGATGTTATTCTCAAATTACTGCCCATATTTGACAGGAGACTCTTTGTCCAAGCTTCTTTATGAGGTGCTGCAAGGTCATGTTCTTGGCCCACAGCTTGTTTAAATTTATGTCAACTACATCAGGACCCTGGTGGTGCTGCTTGCTGCAGAACCACACATTGAATGCAGGAAAGTGTAGAAGTTAATATATCCAGCAAAAGTAAACTGCAGTCAGCAAGCCCTGTGGTTTGTTTATTCAGAGTTGATTAATAAAATATTTACTAATTTGCATGACAGCAACTCTACTTGGACAAACGTGTTGATGTGCTGGCAGGTCATGAAGCAGAACTCCATTCAAAAAAAATCAAAGAAACACAGTCATAACTAACGATCAAACATGCTGATAAAATTAGATTAACCATCTTTTCTGGATCTGCCCAAGCTTCTTCTGTAATTCAGCAAACAAATACATAAATAAAAATATAAAATAATAAATAAATAATCCACCAAAGAGCATTGTTAAAATATTAATTTGTGACGTGAAATGGACAAAAAGGAAAAAAGAAAGAGATGTTCTTTCCATAAACACAGTACTGATTAGATACACATGAACGGTCCTCAAGACACACAAAGGAGACACACACACACACACACACACACACACACACATACACACACACAGAGAGAGAGAGAGATTCTTCCCAGGGTCTTTATATGTCAGGCCTGTTGTTTCATAATCTTCACTCATCTTCATCAGTAGAAATTCAAATGACAAGGATAAGAACTGCTAAGAATGGGCAGTGGAAGCATAGATATATTTTCATTTATTATTTCTTTAAATGCATTACATGGAAGTCAGGACGTCCACCAGGTGAACCTTGTGTGAGGTAATGAATCGACATCACTGTGATCAATGCCTCTGCACAGGTCCACACTGCTGATGGAACCACAATCATATTGATTAAAAAAGTCATTTAATTCATTTGTGTTCTCCACGTTCTCATCAAAAGGAAAGGAAAGGCAAGGCAGCTTTATTTACAGCATTAAAAAATAATTTGAAAGCATTTAAAAGCAGTTAAAACAAAGAACGAAGAAAATACAGCATTTAAAAGTAAAGAACAAAGAACATTTACTAAAATTCCTAAAAGAACACAATGCAAAAAAAAAAACATTACTGGAGATGATGAGTTTCTCCTGGTCTGCCTGGGACATGAACCCCTTCACTCTGGAAATGTTCTTCAGTTGATAGAGGGCTGTTTTAGTGATTGATCAGAGTCTATTAGCACACCAAGATTTCGGACTTGGTCTTTGTTTTTTTAGTGACTCCAGGTATTCACTAACAGCAATCCTGTCAAAAACAATTACCTCAGTTTTGTTGTGGTTTAATTGAAAGAAATTTTGGTTCATCCAGTTGTATTCTGTACATATAACTGACAGCAGTTCTGCAAATTCCTTCATAATTTTTCCATTTTGTCTTGAAGGTCTATAAATTATGAAAATAATAACCTTTGGATCACCTTTTACTTAAAAAAAACAGAGATATTTCTTTACACTGAAATAAAGACTTAAAAATGGCAGCAACTCCCCCGCCTTTCTTGCCAGTTTGACACTTGTTGATGAAACTAAAATCTGTTGGTGCTGCCTTGATAAGAATAGTGCTATAGCTACATTCAATCAACCATGTTTCATTGAGGAGTAAAAAGTCTAGATGTCATTAATCAACAGTGATTTGTTAACTAGTGATCTAATATTGAATGGAGCTAACTTTGGAGAGATAACAGGAGACACTGATTTGTTCTGTAGTTGACATACAATCTTAAATAAATTTGCAACTGCACTTTTTTGTGTTTCATTACTTTAACCATCTTCCCGTTATGCCGGGTTCGAATCCCGTGCCCGGAGCCTTTCTGTGTGGAGTTTGCATGTTCTCCCCGTGTCTGTGTGGGTTCTCTCTGGTACTCCAGCTTCCTCCCACCATCCAAAAACATGCATGGGGATTAGGTTAATTGGTTAATTTAAATTGACCGTAGGTGTGAATGTTGGTGTGAATGGTTGTCTGTCTCTATGTGTCCTGTGATGAACTGGTGAAAGGCAGGGTACACCCTGGACAAGTCTGTCCAGGGTGTACCCTGCCTTTCACCCTAAGACAGCTGGGATAGGCTCCAGCCCCCCCACAGACCCTATGAGGATACGCGGTAGATAATGGATGGATCTTCCTATTACTAGTTATCACAGGGATAGAAAAGACTTCCTGAACTCCATAAGGCTCTGACTTTTCTTGGGGAAAACGTGCGTGGTTGAATGGAAGGTGGCTGAACGATGGGGAAAGTTAAGGGGTGAGAATATGGGAGATGGACGTGGCGTGAGTCGGATTCCAATATTGACATGGTTCTTCATCTTGTCGGTGAAATCCAGGAAAGAGTCGTTCGGACTGCGTGAAAGAAATGAGGAGCTGGCAAGGGGCTGGGAGGGTAAGAGTTGGGAAGATTGGGAGTCTTGTGTTGGAGTCAGAGGTGGGTACTCTTGTTGGTCCTCTGGGGGTGGGGTAGACTCCAGTTGTTGGGGTCGGTATGATGACACTGAAGTTGAAGCCTCCTTCTGCGTCCGATGTCCGATGAGTGCTGTCTTATCTGTTGTTCTGCACTAATTCTTCTGTCCTTGGCTGAACCTGCCAGTGACGCTAGGTGATGCAAACAGTAAAAAATGTTGCAACTCAACAATGGCACTCCTCTTTTATTTAGGCTAAAACCATCTGCCTTAAAAATATGTCTTCATTCCCCAAAAATACAGAAATTGTCAATGAAGTTCATTGATTGAGCAGCACACACACCTTTTAGCCATCTGTTGAACATCAACAATCTGCTGAAACGCTCATCTCCACGTCGTACCGTTGGCAGAGGTCTACTGAAATACACCTCAGCATTCAGACATCGCACTTTGCTCAGGAGATCAATGAAATCCTGTTTCAGGACCTCTGATTGTTGCTTCACAACATCTAAGGCTCCTGTGTGTATGATAACAGATTTCATCAGACACCATGTCGTTGGTAAAACACAGTATTTTGGTGTTCTTCTCCTGGAAAAGTGTTTTACCTTTACAGCTCCATCACCGAGTATCAGTATCTTTACCTGAAATATGCTTCGGTCTTGCTCTTAGTAAATTCAAGGGAGGGCTACTGGCTGATTTACTGCCATTAACACAGTCTTCATCTTTCTTCAGTGAGGAGCTAATTAACTCTCTGTTAGTCTGCTCCTGTCCACTGGTTTGAGACATCGGTAAGGTGGTCTCATCCCCAGGTTGTCCATTTACCTCCACATAGACTTTGAGGCGGTGAATTTTCGTCTCCAGTTCCACTATCTTCTGAAGACGTTTGTGATAGTCACTGGTGGAAAAGGGAGGCATCTTGTTGCTAATCTTGGTGTGCTAACACACAACTCCTCTTCAGTCAGTTGAAGTCTTTTTCTTTCTCTGACGACTCCGGAGAACCTATTTTATCTCCAAAGAATTATAGTCCCAGTGATTTACAAGTATCCAGGAGCCGCTGCTCAAAGTTTCTCACAGGAGGAAACACGAAAACAAGAATATTAGCAGAAAAATGCAAGCAGAAGCGAGAGCAAGCGGCAAAAGCATCTGCACACTAGGAAGCAGGAAGTGTAAGTATGACTCTGACCTCCGAACAGTAATGTGCCTCGAACTGTTCTTTCAAAACTCACCCACATCATATCCTCTTTAGTCCTTTTATCGTTCTATGTTTGATTGCCTTTTATTGTTGTGGACATTTTGGTATGACAGAGTGGTTTTATGGCGTCTTAAGGTCATAGTAGGACACCCTGTTTTCCACCTTCCATTTCTATATACTCTATATTTCATTTTTTTGTCCCATCTGAATTAGATTTTTTAAAAAAGACCAAAATAAAAAAAAATAATTAAAAAAAAAGACCAGTAAAACTGCAAAATTTGATAATTCTTTTGCAGATATTTTGAGACCAGTTGCATTGCTCTAGCTCCTTCCTACATGAAGTTATGGTTAAAAATGCATATTTGACCTTGGTGACCTTGAACTTTTACTGATCTTGACCAAACTGAATCGGTGAACTCTGGATTCCTATATTAGTTTATAAACCAAATTAGGTGACGATTGGCTGAAAATTGTACACCCTGGAACATTCAGAAATATGCAAAATCACCCATACATTAATATGGCGTGACCTTTCATTTGACCTTGATAACCTTGAATCAGAACTGATCACCACCAAAATTTAATCAGCTTTAAGTTAGGCCACTTCTGACCAATCCTGAAAATTTCGTCAAAATCTGTCCGCAACTTTTTGAGTTATTTTGCAAACCAACAAACCAATAAACAAACAAATAAACAAACCCTGGTGAAAACATAACCTCCTTGGCAGAGGTAATTAATTTAGTTTTATTATTTCAAAATACAAATTAAAATCTGACTAAGATATATGTGTGTCATCAATTAGATACGGGGTCTACTCTAGAGATGTATATCTCCACCACTGAGGCTCGATACGCATTTCAATAACAATACGCTGAACCCCCCATAGATACGATCCGATTCACTCTTGTTCACGATATGATGTGATTCAAAACTTAGTTTCAAAAAGATTTGGTTTGAGTTCGATACAGAGAGTTTATTATCGCACATTGGGTTTCTTACCTCCACAGAACAATTCTGTTTTACTCTCTGAACCAGTTTGAGGGATGGATCTAATATTTGGCTGGTTTTTGTGGAGCAAACCATTAAATCATAAAACCCAAAATGCTGCCATGTTTGATTTGTGTGGTAAATATCTCCTCGCTGCTAACATCGCCCTCGTTTCTCATATTTGTTGTGTACTTACTGTTTCCGTTGGTACATGATGAAGTGATGGTGCATTCAGGATTTCTTATACATCTTTGATCCAGGTTACCTCGGAAACACCACAGGGCAGGGAATAGGACATACCCTAATATAATTGATTTAAACATGGAATTCAGTTTACCAATACAGACAGACTAGACGCGATGTACAACAGATTCACCCGTAAATTATGTCCGATGCACCCCAAATGGTTTGTACGTTTGTGTGGGACTACCGATATGAACTGGTGAATCAGTTATAGCTATTAACTGTTGGGATGCAGAATTGTGCTGGTACATTTTACACAGAAACACACAACAAATGTGGCTACCCACGGACAGTTAATATTCTAAAAAGAGCACTCAAACTTCAAATAACTTGCAATAGAGTCAGACATTCATCATAGAAAATCGTTACTGATAAAGTCATTATTTAGCGCACCACACTGTGGTTTAGTCTTTGCAATCTAAACGTCTCATCTACCCATTAACAGACTGGACTGTGGTTCATGCAGCAGGAGAATGAAATTATCAATATTGTATGTGTGATGAGTTCACACAGCCATCATAAAAAATTATATTAAGAATTTTGGTTCAGACATGATGGCCAATTCAAATAAAACAATCACATGAATAAAACATACCAAAGAAAAACTAAAGAGGCCATTGAATTACTAGCTGCTGCCACTTCATGGACTTGGAATCTGCTGAAAGCTGCATTGTACACTTGGAAATTTGGTAACAGGTGTAAAAAGACTGTTACACCACCTGTGCTCTGTTGACCTCTGTTGTTACCAATGAGAACTACAGCTGGGAGCGTAAAGTCTCAGCTGCTATATTATTATTAGTGCTGTCAGATCTTAGCTACATGATTATTGTGTTGTAGTGGTTAGCACTGTCCCCTCACAGCAAGAAGGTACCAGATTCCCGGCCTGGAGCCTTTCTGTGTGGAGTTTGCATGTTCTCCCCGTGTCTATGTGGGTTCTGTCCGGGTACTCCAGTTTCCTCCCACCATCCAAAAACATGCATGGGTATTAGGTTAACTGACTAATTTAAATTGTCTTTAGGTGTGAATGTGAGTGTGAATGGTTGTCTGTCTCTATGTGTCCTGTGATGAACTGGAGACTTGTCCAGGGTGTACCCTGCCTTTCACCCTAAGACAGCTGGGATAGGCTCCAGCCCCCCCACGACCCTATGAGGATAAGCGGTAGAAAATGGATGGATGGATGGATTATTGTGGCCAAAGGCTATCAGTCAAGTTCATCTTTAACATTATTTTACAATCAAAATATTTGTGTAAGGAGGAACTGTGTAAATGAATTACGAGGTGATGGATTATTAACAGCATATTGTCATGTGTATTAATAACATTGTATTAATATTTGTTGTGACACTACCTATGATGTTATCAGAGTCACAATAAAAACCCAGCCTAGTGTTGTCTTTTCCAATGACAGTGGCTAAAGTTCAAAAGTCAATAAATCAAGAGGGAAAGACACCTTTTGCAACACGATACTCCATCACTTCAGGTCTCCTTCAGAAGCCACTTCACCAAATTATCCTAATGAACATGACTATTGTTCGCCCCCCCGCTGTCCAGCTAACAGCTAGTGGTTTGAAAGTACAAGTAGTTGTTGTTTAATCACTGTGCTAATGCAAGTGTTATCATTCCAAACGAGCATTTCATATCAGCATGACTGTTAACACAGCAGCTGAGGTTTGTCGCCTAACACAACCACCCATTCAACCTGCAGTCACTGTAAATAGAGGGGTTAATGCTCCTGATTGCAATCCACAGAATTAGATGACAATACAAGATTTCAGTCAATGTTTTAGGTCTGCTTTTTTATTTTTCAATTAGCTGATAATGAAATTAAAAATAACAATTTTTAACTGATGTTTGCTTTTAATTCTGCAAATATATATGATAAAATAACTAATATTATTTTTTAATTAATGGACTAAATAATAATAAAATAATAAAACAAAAAGCAATAATCATTTATTCAATAAAGAATATAATAATATACCCTAACTATACCCTAAAATGTCACAACCATATATATAACCATGATTTTTCTAAAAAAAAAAAAAAAGGAAAATTATTTCAGAATATTTTGTGTACAGTTAAAAATAAATGATATTGTTGGGTTTTTTTTAGACCCTTGAAACCACTCACTAAAACAAGATGCAAAGTATATCCATTAGAAAGACTGAAATTATAATATTTCCCTGGCCTAATAATCAACATTTACAATTATTCCCTCTTACATATTTGTGTTGCATAAAATCTTCTGCCATCATCTTTGTTATGAGACAATATATCTCGATAAGATAAGATAAAATAAGACAAGGTGAACCTTTATTTGGACTGATATATAAATACTGTATATATACACCTATTTAAATAAACAGCCGAAATATGTATGTCCTCTTGGATTTTGCATTGTTTGCTTCCTTTAAGAATAAGAAGTTTTATTGTCACTGTATGAATACAACAGCATTCTGTTTGGTTACGTCTCTCTTAATAGCAGCAACATTCAGCAGTGGGTAAATATATTAAGGATAACATAAATAGTAAAAGAAAAACAGCAGTAGACAGCAGTAAAGTGCAGATGGAGTGATATACATATATAAAAATATTAGTCCATCCAATCAGCATTTGTTGTTTGATTGATTTTATTATAAAATGCATACATGCAACAGACAAAAGGGGGAATATGGCAACCCATTTGGAAACTACATTTCCCTGCATTCCTTGCGAGCTCCAATTTGACAACGAGCCAATCCGCGCCATGACAGCCCGGCACGTGACGTAGGGTAAGTTCCTGCTGTGGCTTGAGGGAAACAGATCCACATTCAGCCACGGGAGAATCGCACTTTACGGGTAAGTTAAGACACTTGGCCACAACTAGGCCACCCGAGTCCATGTCGAGTGTTCTTCGGAGGGTTTTGCCTCAGGTTTCTGTCCACTGTGGGTCAGAAATAGCCTCAATATCGGCTGGAACAAGCTGTCGTACCGTCTAGGCCTTCGCTATTTCCTGGTGCAACTCCACAGCTGTGTTTATTGGAATGGCCAAGTTGGAAAAGTTCAGTTCAGGGTTCTTTTTGGTGTTGCTTTGCTCTTTTTTCACCGCTTCTAGCTGTTCTGTATGCTTGAATTTAACTATGAGAGCTAACCGCTTATGTCGCCGACTGCCTTCTTGACAGTGGAAAAGACTGAAAGCCACCGTTTGGCTGTGTATTCATATTTAGGAGCTGGGTACACACACTGCTATCACTGTTGGTTAATCCGGAGGCAATGCTAGCTAACCGCACCTCCCTGAATTACACTGTACCACACGCCCTTTGGCTGCTAAGTGCACCAACAACTTCCATCCACTTGCGATATTATCATGTTATCTCTCTTCGGAAGGCCGATAAAACCGAATAATCGTAGATATAGCCTGTTTTGTCGACGTGAAAGTATTTGTGCCATGTTGTAATGTCATGTATGTCATTGTCATCATTAGTCGCCTTGCTACTGATGTACAGGTCATCAGGTCATACACAGCTCCAGTGCTGAAGTCAGTCAAACAAACCTGTAAAGGGATTAACAGCCTTGTGGCTTTACAGTGTCATTTATGGGCGGGGGGGGGGTATGCCTGTGAATATTCAGCAGCATGGCCAGTATTATTGATCTCTATATATCTATCCAACATACAGAGGAGATCTACACCTGTATCAGTGTAGATCTCTATATGTAGGATAAGTGTTTAGGTTGGACACTGTTTTCGATTTCATTTAGTCTTGTGACAAAATGTTGTGTAGTTTTGGTTGAGAAAAAAAAAACAGTTGCGTGTCTGTCATCTGTTGCAGTCTTTGATGTGGGGTTGCTGTGGTAACAGATGTCGTTCCCGTCTTATTTTATTGTGGTTAGTAGAGAAGCTGCTGTGTGCTGTAGCATTAATCTTGGTAGTCACTATGTTATATTCCACTTGATGCTATTATCCCAAAGCCATTTCCAATAAGTGCATTCAGCACTGTGGATGCTGCTTCATCAAATATGCTGAACTGCTAGAAGAGACAGAGAGGATGCTTGAATAGGTGCACCCAGGGCATGGTGAGGGTGGGTGAACCAGGGTAGGAAGACAGCTGGGCAGCTGCAGAGGTCGGCTGGTGCATGCAGGCAGAAGTGAATCGCAGTATCCTCATGACAAGAGACTAGAACTCAAACCTTCTGACTGAGGAAAGGATGTATCCTCCTGTAGCTGTGGAGAGGATGAATGTACAGGAGTGTTTGCAGCCCAGGTGGTAAACACTAGAGCTCTCAGTGGTGACAGATAGAAGGGCACAGTGAAAATGAAGCATCACTGAAGGCCTGTCTCTGAATCAGAGACATGGAGGAAGCCTGCGAGGAAACATGTTTTGGAGGGAGGTCATAGGGAACAGTTTTGTCTTTCAATGAAAGTTCAACATAGATTTTTTAAATTAAATGTCTATTAGAAGTGTTTAAGTCTCCTCATTATATCTGTATAAATACAGACTGAGCAAATAGTATGCTATGATATGTTATAACCATAGGGCTGGGAAAAACATTGATATTACAATGTATCGCAATACTTTTTTTGTCCGATATAATATTGATTTCTAATTTCTAATATTGATTTTAAAAAAAATGTTTGTGTACAGGTGTACGTATATATTTCCTTGGCTGTCATTCATGTGAAATTCATAATTGGATGTTGATGTCAGTGTCAGTCCTAACACATCCACCACTGGTCACTGAGCTCAAGTCAATTTTTGCCTAGAAAGCTGAAGCCTGTAGTCGACTTACAATATGCCGACAAACAATGAACACATTAACAGTAGGACCTAAGACATATGAGTTCTGCTGCCAGTACCAAAACATCAAAAAAACCTATGGTGGTAGTTCTCATTTTCCACGAAACCTCTGCTTAACCAGACTATAATTAGTTTCACAGCTCTTCAAACTGCACCAGCTGCCACATGCTTTCACAGAATGAGGAAGTGCTCACTGCTTGTAGTTTCATGTGCTTATTGTCAGTGTTGATGCTCTCACAAAAAAAATATATGAATAAATAACACAAGAGCAGGTTCTTTGACAGTGAGGATGATGGTAAATGTCATCATTTCAGATCATTGCTGTTCCCATCCACAGACATCTGAGGAGGTTTATCAGCTTCAGACACAAGAACAAAACAATAGAATAAACCAGGTATAAACACCTGACTAGACTGGGTTTCTGTCTTTAATACTGGCGCGTGTTTTGGTGGTGATGGCCTAATAAAACCCCTTTAATCACATGCCATGATTCCTAAATACCATTTCAGTTTCACTTCTTTCACATGTTCGCTCTCTCTTCTCTCTGACTCACCAGTAAATCCTACACTCACTTTGTTTCATGTTCAGACAGGTTCACAGTGACGCTCTCTAAGACAGTAAGCTCATTTGCATTGGAATTGAATGAATGAACTTGTTTTCAACAGTCATATCTGACTTTTGTGAGAACCCAAACTATTGTGCTCATTTTCAGGTTCATGCTTGTATTTTGTTTCTCTCATACTGAATACCTGAATACATGTTTACCTTTTCTCTGAAACAGTCTGTTTTTTCTGGAATTACATTGCTAGGCAACAGTATTGGTCCTACGTACTTCCTGTCAGCTGTCACTCACAGTCCAAATATTGTTGATTATTGTTGTTGATAAGGCTGCGTTTCTATGTGGATTTAGATACTTTTTTATAATATTTATAACATTTAAACTCACTCTCTAATAAAACAATACATGAAACACCACTTTTTTTTCTAGTGCCGATTGCTCTGCTCTCTGATCCCGTCATCTCTACTTCCTGCTGCCATGTCTGTGGCTTATACCATATCTTTATATTCTGACTACATCTCCCAGAAGCCCCACAATTACTCACAGGATGTGTCAGTGCGCCCCCGTTTACCAGTCGCAGAAAAAACACTTTGACATAGTTACGTAATGTCATTGGCACTCAGTGTTAATGAAGCTACATTGCTGGAGTTTCTCTTTAATAAGGAGATAGTTTCCACAATGTAAGTAGTGAGGCAATCTTTCTGATGTCGCATAAATGTATATAGTCCAAAAATGTATGTCATCATATCACACCCAACACTGCTTCATTTTACCTGTGATGATATTAAAGGCAAAGTTGTTCCACTGCTTTGTAAATATTTTGCACTTTACTGTGATTTAGAGCCTGACTAATGTAAATGTGATCCAGCCTCATTACGCCGCACCAGAAATCCTGAGTTAAGTTAGCCGGCTAATCTGCTGTGCACACAGCTCTACAATGTATTTTTACCATGACAAGTTATTAATTTTTTTTTTTTTAAGAGGTGTTGCCACGACTACTGTTGAGTGACAGCTGGCATCCAGCGTTACGTAGAGATGCACACTGAACACCTCTTACTCCCCTTACCTTTACCCAACTATTATGTGCACTCTTGGACGCTGTAATTCAATATTAGAAGAGGATTAGTTAGTTAGTTAATTATTGATGATACATACGGTTGTAATGTGGGCTCATTGGTGCTCAAAGGGTTTTCAACCATTCATGTCCGTCGTGCCTTAAAGATATCAAACTCTTGATAGAGCTTAACATCATATTTTATACACATCATGAACTTGAAATCACATGTAACATCCCTTTTTCCTCATCCTATAACATCACTTGGGCTCACTGGAAAATGTATAATCTAATGTAATATTCACACGGTGTTGTTGCTGTGTTCGTTCCAAAAGCTAATCTGGACTGTGTTCATATTGAATTTGACTTTCCTGCTGACAGCAGTCATGCCAGCTGTATTTCTGATGAGTTCTGGCCCCGGGGCTGTATTGCTCATGGTTTGTGCTCATAGCCTGGTTTTATAACGACAGGAAAACTGTGTGTCTCTGTGTCTCAGCCTGAGGAAGCCCCCTCCCTGAGCGATGGCCTCACCAGTCTCAGTCTACAACTCCAACCCCTTGGACACACACATCTCCAGTGTAAGTTCACCTGGTGTGTGTGTGTGTGTTTGTGTGTTTGTAATAGATTAAGTACCTGTGCTAACTAGTTAACAGGTGGCTCCATCTCTGTTTGGTTTGGTTTTTCAAATGAATACGCCCACTCAGCTGTTGGCAAAAAGCAGTGACTTATGTCACTACAGCAAGCCAATCATGACGCTGATCAATAACTTTATGCATAATGTAAATGCTAACACCAGCTGAGTCAAAGTTAGCAGCTAAGATGAGAAATAACTGAAAGGCTTCTATTAGACGTGTGGTTGTATGTGCACTGCTGCTTTCTGAGAGGTAAAAACAGGGTTCCCGTGCATCCTGGAAAACCTGGAAAATGATTGACCAATTTTCCAGTCATGGGAAACATGGAAAATGACGAAAAAGGTCAAATGTCCTGGAAACGGTTAAGTTATCCTAGAAAATTATTTATGTATTTATTTTATTAATTATGTGTTATTTAATGGGTTAAAGGTTACTTTTAACCCATTTGTGTAAATAATTTCTCAGGATAATTTAACCGTTTCCAGGACATTTGACATTTTTTCGCATTTTCCATGTGTTTGCCTTGACTGGAAAATTTGTCAGGCATTTTCCAGGTTTCACAGGTTTTACAGGTTTTCCAAGACGCGTGGCAACCCTGAAAAATACTCTTTTTGTGAATGCAGTCTGATGGCTTTGAAGAGAGCGATATAACAGCTTCATCTCCTCCTTCATCTCACAAAGCATGCTTTACTAACCAGCTGAAGATGAAGCATGGATCTGCACCAGCTGTCTGGGACACAGCTACAAGCGTGGAAGCTGTAAGTTATTCCATTTTGTGTTGCTTTACTGTGTAGCTCTACTTAGCGTGATAGCCTGGAAACATGTCCCCGTAGTGTTAGCACTGCAGGTACTGGAGCTACCAGAGGACCGCCGTATCACACTAAGTAGAGCTACACAGTAAAGTAACATAAAATGGATTAACTTACAGCTTCCACGCTTGTAGTTGTGTCCCAGACAGTTGGTACTGATCCATTCTTCATCTTCAGCTGTGTAGCCAAGCATAATATGTATGGGCCCATGTTTACAAAGCAGCCCTCAGTTAGCACTGCAGCTAACCGAGCTTCTTCATAGAATAACGTATTCCTTACAGTCCAGTACTTTATTTCTCCTGGAAGAGGACAGACAACCAAAGGGGCTGAAGCTAGTATTATACACTTATTTGTAATTTGGGTGACTCTGACTGCTGTTAACAGTACTGTCCGTGCACTGCAGAGTGCACTTGCCAGTGCATGGTATGAGAGAGAGAGAGAGCGAGAGCGAGCGAGCGCTCAGGAATATTTAAAGGTACAATACAGTGATTTTTAACTGGCTGGAATTCAGGACCAGGGCTGAGACCTATATAAAATTGTAGAAAAAGTGTATAATAGGAGACCTTCAAAAAGGAGTAGTGCTGGTGTTGAGGTGTTTCACCTCACTGCAACTGGCTGAAACAAACGTGCTTCCACTGGAAATTAAAGCTCTTCACCCAGCCCTTTGAATGCGTGAAGAGCATGAGAAGAGAATGTGTTACTGTGGTCCTTTCTGTTATTTATCCGCTATGTTTTGTCCTGTGTGTTCGTAGACCTCCAGAGAGTCTCTGAAGATGGAGTTGTTAGCTGATGTGTCTCTGCTGCCAGGAGAGGAGAGGATTATAGGTGAGAACATGTAGCTCGATCAGTCCCACCTTTCCACCAGTCAAATGAAGACAATGAAAATAGTTCCTAATATATGAAACTGCTCACAGCAGTGTCTTTGGAGTACCTTAAATGACTGATCCAGTTCCTTTAAGTGGTGCAACTCTTTCCTCATAAAGTCTATCAGGGCTTATGTTATCGTCTCTGCAGTGACCTTCCAGAGTCTACGCTCCTGTTTGCCTAGAAATAACTCCAGCATGTACAACCATTCATTTGTGATATTTATATTTCGTACGAGCACAGATTAAACACTGAAACATCGAATATATCTCAGTTAGTGAGCTTCAGAGGTGTTAATAGGTGCATTTTACCGTCTGCTCTAGGAGTGGGAAAAAATATATCGCAATACTTTTTCTTCTGATATAATATTGATTTTTATTTGCTCAATATTTCCCCAAAAAGAGTCATGTTTTGAGCCAATCATAATCCAGAATCCACGTTGAAAAATTCAAAAAAAACAAAAAAACGTGATAACTTCAACAGCCCTAATATATATGTATGTGTGTATGTATCCATTTTAAATTTCTCAGTGATCTATGTAGAATGTCACAATATTGAAGTAATGTATCATATTGTGACTCAAGTATCGTGATACATATCGTATCGTGAAGTCCTTGCCAATATCCACCCCTACTCTACTCGCAGTCTTATGTATATGCTTAGCTAGACTAACCACGTCCTGACTCCAGGTCAGTGGGTCAAGTCAAACTATATGCAAGAAAGCAAGTAACTGCAGTAGAGACATCATTAAAAGCTGGTGCATTTGTGCCTTTTGGCTTTCTTTGAACACTCTCTGTTGAAAAGTTATGCTGTCACCAGTTATTTAGGTGACAGGTCGATCAAGTGATGTTGAACCAAGTTTGTGGCTATTAGTCTCTCCCTGAAACTCAGAGTAGATGGTATTTTTGGTCTACCTTTGCTGCACTGCTTCCTGTGCTGATTTATTCTCTTACTGCTCAACATAGCTTACCAACAATTTAGTGACATGTGAAGAGAACTAATGTGGTCCTACTCTGAGCCAAGGAGGCAAGTGTAAGATCAGAGCAGAGAGAGATGCAAACCCACAACTTGAACAATAACATGAATGTGTTTCCAGATAAAGACATCATCTACATCTGTCCGTTCAATGGAGCCGTGAAAGGCAAAGTGTTGATCACCAACTACAGACTCTACTTCAAGAGCTCTGATGCTGTAAGTCCTGTTTGAGTCATGTGGAGCCAGTCTCTCCATGTCTCTGTGTGTGTTTGACAGATGGAAGCTAATAATCCACCAGCAGTGAGGTTAAATATCATATCCGACGATAGGAAAATAAGAGAGAGAGCCAACAACGTGTATCAGAGTTAAAAATCAAGCTTGATCAAATCTGAACATTCATATGACGCTTTGCTATCATCATATATCTGATGTCCATCACTAATTTGCTCAGAAATTGTAGCAAAGAGATGCTAAGAAACTTCCCTGCCTGACAATCATCACATTTTAGCAGTAATCCAGTGATTGTTGTGTCATCATCTACAGGGGTTGGACAGTGAAACTGAAACGCCTGGTTTTAAAGCACAGTAATTCATTAGTATGGTGTAGGGCCTCCTTTTGCGGCCAATACAGCATCACTTTGTCTTGGGAATGACATACAAGTCCTGCACAGTGGCCAGAGGGATTTTGAGCCATTCTTCTTGCAGAATAGTGTCCAGGTCACTACTGTTGCATGCAACAGTCTGGGTGTTACGCTTCTTTGGGGCTTCTCCACACCATAACTCTCCTAAATGTGAGAAAGACAGTAAAGGTGGACTCATCAGAGAACAATGCATGTTTCACATTGTCCATAGTCCAACATTTTCACTGCTGGCACCATTGAAACCGACGTTTGGCATTGGTACGAGTGACCAAAGGTTTGGCTATAGCAGCCCGACCATGGATATTGACCCTGTGGAGCTCCAGATGGACAGTTTTGGTGGAAACAGGAGAGTTGAGGTGCACATTTAATTCTGCAGTGAGTTGGGCAGCTGTGGTTTTATGTATTTTGGATACATCCCTTTTCAGACAGCTTCCTCTTGCGTCCACAGTTCCTCCTGTTGGATGTGGTTCATCCTTCTTGGTGGTATGCTGACATTACCCTGGATACCGTGGCTTTTGATATATCACAAAGACTTGCTGTCTCGGTCACAGATGCGCCAGCAAGACGTGCACCAACAATTTGTCCTCTTTTGAACTCTGATATGACATCCATAGTGTTGGGTGCATTGCAATATTTTAAGCAAAACTGTGCTATTACTCTGCTAATTGAACCTTCACACTCTGCTCTTACTGGTGCAATCAATGAAGTTTGGCCACTAAGCTGGTCACATTTAGCCATGAAACCTCCAACACTGAATTGCCCGGTGTTTCGGTTTCATTGTCCAACCCCTGTATGTACATATGTACTTATAATGGTGCCAGTTTACCAAAGTATAAAAGAGAATATGTAGTGGCCATTACTCTCCTGAGGTTCCTTAAAAAGGCTTAAAGTGTCTTAAATTAAAATCCAGGTAATTAAGGTCTTAAATTTGCTGCAGGTATTAAATTTTCAGATGGTGTGTTTAATAGTGTTTAATTATAGTAGTTTGGTCGGGCCCTACAATAAATTGACTATTTTCTACCAAAGAAATTGTTATGATATTTTTGGGTCTTAAATTACATTTGTTGAGGTCTTAAAAAGGTCTTAAAAATTATTAAATTTAATTTTAAAATGGTGTAAGAACCCTGTCTCCTGAAGCTTTTAGTTTTTGTTTTTTTGTTTTGGTGTTTCTGTCAGATTAGCAAAAATGTTTCATTTTAGTCTAATTTCACACCAAACAAGATCTGTTGGCTCAGTGTAGCATTTCTTATGAATATCATCATAGGATGTTCCACTGAGAGCAGAGGACTGTATTGGTTCTGCTTGTTCGTGTATGTCATATTTATATTTGGTGTGTTAACGACACACTGACTCTGCTGTAGGACGTGGTGGTGACGCTTGACGTTCCCTTGGGCGTCATCAGTCGGGTGGAGAAGATGGGTGGAGCGTCAAGCAGAGGAGAAAACTCCTACGGCCTGGATATTACCTGCAAGGTGTGTGTTTGTTGTGCAATATTAAGAGTTTGAATCTACAGCCCTGCTTCAAAGTTGCACTGTTTCCCTAGAAAACAGGAAGTAATTTGACTTTGTGCTGTTGGTCTGTGGCATAAAAGAAATTGGCATTATGTAAACAAATAGTCTGTTAAAGGGCTAAAATTCTGGAAATTAACAAATATTTGGTTGTGATGATCAAGACTGATGATGGTTAAACTATTAGAACTTTGTCCTCTGAGAAAACAAGTTTTTTTAATTTGATAATATAATCTGCAATGTGAGTGCAGTGTTAAATTTGTAGAGTAGATGGACGGATAGATACTGTAGGTGCATAGATCGATGGATGATGGATGCATCGATAGAGAGATAGAAAATTGTGTGTTATTCTGGATTTATTTCTGACTTCTCAGTGAATTCCATTGTTCTGGCTCAAATTTGAGTCAAAAAACTTTCTAATATACAGTAATGTGTAATAATAATACATGTTTTTTTTAAGGAAATCTATTCTCTGTGTTGATCGTCTCTGTTCTCAGGACATGAGGAACTTGAGGTTCGCCTTGAAGCAGGAAGGTCACAGCAGAAGAGATATCTTCGAGCTCCTCTTCAAATATGCCTTCCCCGTCTCACACAGCCTGGTGAGACAGAGTCTGCCTTCTGCTGCCATCTGCTGATTGACCTGGAGTCAAGAGGAGAGCTTATTGTTAGAGGGAGTTCATCTAAAAGATGATCACAGTGAACACCATGGACTGTATGCAGAGATCACTTTAAACAGAAGCTCCCACTGCCTTTACTGTCAGTGTTAGTCCAGTCCTGAGCACTGAGTGTTTATTTAAAGCAGCAGGCTGTTTTCAAACCAGCCAGTGTTGGCTAACATTTTCCCATTTCCAGCAATTCTTTTCATTTCAATGGCCAGTATTCATGCAAATGTTGAATGCAAAAATGCAGCCCCCTCATACACCATGATGACACACAGCACAGCTACCCACCCACACCACAGCTACGTCTGCTCGGCTAATACAGTATTATGTGAAGTGGCTTTATGCATTACTTCCTGAACTTCAGCCAGCTCCTTTGTTTCCTGTCTGCCATTATTGAACAAACTGATTAATCCAGGTGTGTCTGATTATTGTTGTTGTGAATACTGAGGTCAAGCACACCTGGATTAATCAGTTTGTCCAATAATGTAAGACAGGAAATAAAGGGGCTGGCTGAAGTTCAGGAAGTATTAAAATAAATATAGTATAGTTGCAGGCTAAACACTCAGCATCCACAAAACCAAACATACAGAATCAGGGTTTCCATTTTTCCTGGAAAACCTGGAAAATGATTGACCAATTTTCCAGTCATGGTAAACATGGAAAATGAAAAAAAGGTCAAATGTCCTGGAAATGGTTATCCTAGAAAATTATTTATCCTCCCCATGCTGCCTTGTGAGAGAATGCAAGTTAAAAGTTTACTTTTAACCTTGCATAAGGATGACTTAGCTATTATCTGAACTGAACCTACAGAATTTTTTTTTCATCCAGGTGATTCCTGTGATTTTTATTTATTTTTTTTTTTTTACATTTTGAACCAGCTTTTCTCCAGAAGATGAAATTTAGACAAGGCTTTGAGATTTTGGTTATGTACTTTATGTTGCAGATTTTTATGTTTGCTTTAACGATTGCACTTTAAAGAGACTGTTTCATTTTAAGTGGGTTACTGCTGTGCACAACAGTGTATGCTAGATGTAGAATATTTTTACTTTACTTTAACTGTCAGACAGCCTTTTCTGGCAGGAACTGAAGCCATCATCTATGATCTCTTCAAAGCCACCAGACTCCTTTAACAGAAACAGTAATTTTACCACAAGAACACGGTTTGTTTGACTTATTGTGTGGCTTTGGTGAATCCAGACTAACCCTCTAAAAGGTACCTGTTCTCTCGCAGGCCACTGTGCTGCTGCTGCTCTATAATGCTATAATGGTGTCCTTCTGTCTCCTCCATCCAGCCACTGTTTGCATATGTGACTCAGGAGAAGTATGGGGAGAACGGCTGGGACGTCTACAAACCTATAGAGGAGTTCAGACGGCAGGTAAGCAGGCCTACAGTACTGCTCTGTTATGTTGTCATTTATACGGACATCATTTTATAGTGTGGAGAAGGAGATGTTTTAAAAAAGAGTAGACCAGTGTTTCAGTGAGGAACTGATCAGGATCATTGTGTTCTGCAGGGCTTACCTAATAACAAGTGGCGTATCACATTCATCAATAAGAACTATGAGCTGTGCGACACCTACCCCACTGTGTTGGCTGTACCCTTTAAGAGTAAAGAGGAGGACCTCAGGAGAGTGGCTGCCTTCAGGTCAAAAGGTCGCATACCGGTGAGAGCAATGATCTATATAATCTTTATCTAGAAATCAGACTCACGTTATGAATGAGCTTCATTTTGTTTATTGATTAATCTAACAATTATTTTTTTTTCAATTAGTCGACTATCGGGTGTTGTAGTAGTTAGCACTGTCACCTCACAGCAAAATGTACCGGTTTCGATTCCTGGTCTGGGTCCTTTCTGTTTGGAGTTTGCATGTTCTCCCCATGTCTGTGTGGGTTCTCTCTGGTACTCCGGCTTCCTCCCACCATCCAAAAACATGCATGGGGATTAGGTTAATTGGTTAATTTAAATTGACCGCAGGTGTGAATGTGAGTGTGAGTGGTTGTCTGTCTCTATTGGTGCTTTTCCACAGGCGTGGTACGGTACGGCTCTACACAGTTGTGGCGCTTTTCCACTAGTACCTGGTACCTGGTACTTGGTACTAGGTACTTTTTTCGTACCTCCTCAGCCCTGGTCGAGTCGAAGCAATACTAAAACGTGACATCAGCCGACTGCCTTCCACTGATTGGCCAACGAGTGTCGTCATTGGAAGCGTCACTGGATGCAGGACGTCTGATTGGACTGTAAAAGCCAAACACAACTCGACTCCGCCATTTTTAAAACCTATTTTTACACTTCCTGGAGTCTTCTCTGTCTCTTTTCTTTCACTTTGTGCGTGACAAAAAGTTCGGTGTCCTCCATTGTTTGTGTTGTCGTTGTTCTTCTTCTTCCCAGTTTTCTCTGTCGCATGCAAATGAAGTTACGGCAGTTTTGCGCTGCCGTATGACAACCCTGCCCACATCTCGGAGGTACTCAGTTGTTATGGAAAATCAACAAAACTGGGCCGTACCGTGCCGTTACTGTGTAGTGGAAAAGCGCCATATGTGCCCTGTGATGATAAAGTACATCATTTCCCCAGCTCTCCTAGCATTTCTTACCATCCAAACATGGCCTCTAAAGCTTTTGCTATTTTGTCTTACTTTAGCTCCTTCCTTTCAGGCTGCAAACAAATCCCGTCTCCTTATCTCTGAACCAGGGACGAACTCTACCCAAATAAATTATTTGATTTGCAGAGACTGTCTGAGAAGGCACATAGCTCAAGGGTTTGGTTCCTGGCCAACACGTAAGACTCAAGGCTCCCGGCACCTCAGTTTAAGTGGCCTGCAAGCACATGCAAATAATATAATTTCATTCATCATACAATTCTATTATGCTTTACAGAAGCACGGTATCTGTAAACTACATGTCCCACAATGCACCTGTCAGTGAGGAGCTCTGGATGTGGTCACCAGGCACAAGACAAAACATCTTCAATGCAGTGGAGAAGTTTGTCAGTAAAATGAATGAAATGATAATAAATAATAAAGAGTATATTTTTAACATTTTAAAATCACAACCGGCCCTTTAAGTCTTTGCCAGCCATTTTATAAAACAGAAAGTGTCTTTTTTTCAGAGTTTTTGTCCATTTTGAGTCATCTTTCATGACCCACAGAATATTTTGTACTATGTCTCTGACAACACTCAATAGTTGAAATGAAAGAAGAGACTCTCTATTTCATCATGAAAAAAATGTTTGTTTTTACCTTGTTCCATTCTTGTTTTATCAGAGGTAGAGTAGAGGACACTTTCACCAAAATTACCACTTTTTTTCTTGAATCCGTCCGTTTTACTCTCTAATCTCGATCGTCTCCACTTCCTGCTTTGATCTCTGTGGTGTATACCGTCTCTTTATGGCCAGACTACAAATCCCAGAAGCCCCAACTTTACTCACAGGCTGTGTGAGACCGCGATCAGCAACCCTCTGCCAAAAAAAACACTTTGATGGATTATTACGTCGATGGCACTCAAAGAATTAAAATAGAGTTTGACACCCCTGCAGCCTATGTGATCAGAAGCTATGACCCTTAGTCCTGTGGTTCTCATCAGTCTACCGTAGAGCCAGTTGTATTTGTGCTGTGCTTTTATTCACAGTATTCCAGTATTCCTGACACTGGGTCCATGTCCTGCAGGTTCTGTCATGGATCCACAGGGAGAACCAGGCAGTGATCGTACGCTGCAGTCAGCCTCTGGTCGGTATGTCTGGTAAAAGAAACAAGGACGACGAGCGCTACCTGGACGTGATCCGGGAGGCCAACGACACCACCAAACTCACCATCTATGACGCTCGGCCCAGCGTCAACGCTGTGGCCAACAAGGTCAGAGGGGGGAGGAAGTGCACAGACAAAATCTAAACAGATTAATTTGACCATAGAATCAGAATAAAATCATGCAAAAGTGATATTTATAATTTAATGAATTAATTTAATTAAATTTAATTAATTCAATAAATTATATTTATAATTTACGTAAGTGTGTTTCCTTTTACTTTATAATGTAGGCCCCAAAAAGAACTGAATGCCAGAAATAAAAAGTCCAAATGTGTCTGAGGTGGAAAAGTTAAAGTATTGGTAAAAATAAAATGAGTCTACTTTAACGTAGATTGTGAAAATTATGCGGCAGAATAGAGATAGATGCATCAACCAACCAAACAATTTTTTTTTATTCTATTTTCAAAAAGTACACCATATTATGCAACAGCATGAATACTCTGTATTTTAACAAGGATGGCAAACTTTGTGGCTCAATCCCAAACCGCCCCTGGACACGAGTCCTTCACCAGCGAGTGTCACTCCAAATGAAGTCACACTCACAGCTGTGGAGGCACTTTAACTGAAGGGGGAGGGCATAAATAAGATGAGCTGGTATGGGACGTCCTCGTCACACCATCGGCGCCATAGCAATAGAAAGATGTCTCTTGTACAGGAGGAGCTACATCATACCTCAAATCATTTTAAGTCATTCCACAAGTCTTTCAACTCCAGCACAATTTGACATTTAAAATCAAACAAATGAAGCCAGTTGTTCTCACATTCTGTGAGAACAACTGGCAGCAAAATTTGTGCCAGGGCTGCAAAATCAAGCCAAACATCAGCATAGAGTAAGATTTACTAGTTTTGTCTTTTTTATCTTTCCAAATCATACCTTTAGTTTTATTTTCTTTCAGTGTGACAAAGGTGTGAGGGACGTACTGGACATCATGCGGAACTGTTGTTTCCTCCTTCATTTTTTGCAGTCGCACTTCCTGCTAAAGCCATTGAAAGTGTGCATCGATGCAGACTCGCTATTTAAGGGCTCAATGGTCCGCCCACCCTACGTGGTTTGGGACGGCCTTTAATGTGGCGGACGCGCAAATGGAGAGCTAGTGTGTAGGGAGAGTGTGTAGGGGGCGGTTTGGGATTGGACCTGTTACTCTTCTCAACCTTGACAAAGGCCAGCAGATCCACTCCTTCTGTTCTTACCTTTCACAATAAAAGCCCTAGACTTTTATTGTTTACACTGTGTAGCTGTTTATCAGAGGCAAATTCGGTCAGAGCATTTCATTAAAATAGTATACATTAGATTCACCATGCAGCAGCTCAGCTCAGACAGGCAATAGTCAGTCCTCTGTCTGCTTTCAGACCTTTTGTTGCAAATTCTGATCACACATTTCATATTTTTGAATCGTTTAGCTGTCAAACCTTCAGCGTGTAAAGGCCTTAAATACAGTGTAAACAGACTTAGTAAACTAATTCTGATATGCAAGAAGCCAGTGATTTATTTGATACTGAAGCTTCCAATGAGGAGTCAAAAAGATCTATGTGGAGAGCTCTTTGAATTAATACATGAATCAAACACATTCCTATCATGGTTTCCACACGGTATTCTATTATCTGACCTTAACTCTTTGGATTATGTCATTTTGTTTTGCCCTCGAGTAATAACAACAGTCTCAAACAACCACGTCTTTTTATGTCTAACAGAAAGGTTATGTCTAGAATAAAAGAATAAAAGCTTCAGTATCTCCATTACAAAGATGACAGATCCATTTTAACATGTATGTGTCAGTGTGCTTTATTATCTATGAAGCCCTGAGAGGCAAAAATATCCTGCTGATCCATTTTCTAGTGTGATCTAAATATATTTATTTCCTTGTTTATGATTTAAAAACAGGTGAAAAAAGGGCTTTTTCGAGGTGGTAAATCTGGTCTATCTTTGCTATCCCCAGGCCACAGGAGGAGGCTACGAGGGAGACGAGTACCAGAACGCAGAGATAATCTTCCTGGACATCCAGAACATCCACGTCATGAGGGAGTCCCTGAAGAAACTCAAAGACATCGTCTACCCCAACGTGGAAGAATCTCATTGGTTGTCAAGTCTAGAGTCGACACACTGGCTAGAACATGTGAAGGTGAGGAAAAGAAGCTGAACGTTATTGTTTCATCAAGGTACTTTGTGGTATTTGTGGATTGTTGTCTCTTTGTGTGCAGCTGGTGTTGTCTGGAGCCATCCAAGTAGCAGACAAGGTGTCCAGTGGGAGCTCAGTGGTGGTCCACTGCAGTGACGGCTGGGACCGTACCGCCCAGCTCACCTCTCTGGCCATGCTGATGCTGGACAGTCACTACCGTACCCTCAGAGGTTTCCAGGTCTGCACAAAGCAATCATCCACAACACAGAGACATGGCTGTGAGCATAATGAACTGCAACCAGACCAGTGTAGTGCTGTCACTGAATGTCACTTCCTAAAGCCTTTCCTTAAAAGGTCTTAAAATGTCTTAAATTTACAATAAATTTGCTGTAATTTTCAGATGGTGTGTTTAATGCCAATAGGAAAATGCAGTATTCATAGATCACTTATATAGAACAATTTTGTACGTTCACAAAGTTCACTTCTTTGTTTTTGAAAGTTGTAAAAGTTGTATTGCAAAAAGTGTTATGCCTTCAATTGGAAAAAAAAATCATAAAAAAATTATTATTGGAGGTTATTGGATTTTTATTTCCTGCTGAATATCAGCACTGGCCTCAAAAACTCCATATTGGTCAGGCCCTACAATAAATTGACTGTTTTCTACCAAAGAAATAGTTATGACATTTTTGGTCTTAAATTATATTTGTTGAGGTATTAAAAAGTATTAAATTTGACTTTTAAAATGGTGAAAGAGGCTCGTGGACAGAAAGTGAAGATCTGTGTCGTTTCAGGTGCTGATTGAGAAGGAGTGGATCAGCTTTGGGCACAAGTTTGCCTCAGTAAGTAACTCCTGTCTGTAGAATGATCAGCTTCAGCTCTGTGGACATTTCAAACCAATATTGAATTTGTTAGATTGAAAAATGAATTCAAGAAATGACTGAGTTGGCTGCTAATGTTGTTTAGCTTCCCTAATCATTTCATTTATGTATTTGTGTGTAGAGGATAGGTCACGGTGACAAGAACCACGCAGACCAGGACAGATCTCCCATCTTTGTACAGTTCATCGACTGTGTTTGGCAAATGACTAAACAGGTATGCTCTCATGTGGGAATAAAAGCTCAGAAAACACTTATTAGACTGAGATCACATCTGTAGTTTGTGGGTTTTTTCCTCACAATGAGTCAGCCGTTTGAGGGTGGAGCTCAATAAAATAACTGAACACTGAATAAGACACTTTGAGGTGACTAATGTATTACAATGAACTGTCATGAAGTGAAAACACACTTCGATGAAAACACAGACCACTCCCAGACCACCCTAAATCATCTCCAGCATTATGGTCTGTTGGCCTCTAAATGAACATCAAGTTGAGACCATAAACTCTGTTTATGATGTTTACTGAGGTGACAAATTAATGTAGGATCATTTGATGACTTCACCTGGTTTGTTGCTTGTTTAGTCATTTCTACATTGTTTACTGAGCTATACTAGTTATTAGTCATGCGCATATTGTCCTTATTTTGACATGTTTTCCTACCTTTCTACTTTTTTACTTCTATCACTTGTTCTTATTTTAAAGGCCCTTCTTGTAGTGTTTCTCTGTCCACAATTTGCTGCTGGAAGGATTCACATTTCTCTGTTTGTAGGACTAGTAAAGGATTGTCTTATTACCTCCACCAAGGAGGTTATGTTTTCACTGGGGCTTGTTTATTTGTATGTTGGTTTGTTGGTTTGCAAAATAACTCAAAGTTGTGGATGGATTTTGATGAATTTTTCAGGGTTGGTCAGAAGTGGCCTTAAACCTGTTTAATTTTTGGTGGTGATCGAATCTGATTCAGTGTCACCACCAAAAATTAATCAGTTAAGTTAGGCCACTTCCAGTCAACCCTGAAAATTTTGAGTTACTTTGCAAACCGACAAACCAACCAACAAACAAACAAACAAGCCCCGGTGAAAACATAATCTCCTTGGCAGCAGGGGGTAAATTAAAAAAAAAAAAAAAAAAAAAGGTCTGCACTCTCTGAGTGCTTTTCTAGTTTAAGGCTCTCTGTATGAGCTTGACTTCTTCAACCATGTGGTCGCCCACTGGATACAATCTCAGGGTTCCCACGTGTCCTGGAAAACCTGGAAAATGATCGACCAATTTTTCAATCATGGAAAATGAGACAAAAGGCCAAATGTTCTGGAATCGGTTTAGTTATCTTGGAAATTATTTATCTTCCCCATGCCTTGTATGCAAAAGGAGATTTGACATTTTTTCTGATTTTATTTTTCCATGACTGGAAAATTGGTCATTTTCCAAGTTTTCCAGGACGTGTTGGAACCCTGAATCTGCACCACTACAACACTATATGCCACTAAATCACTGCTCCTTCCACTGATGTCTACTCATCTTCTAGTTAAAGTCAAATACTTTGTCTTTAGTCATTTTGCTACTCATTTTCCACCAACATCTTTGCGCTGTCGTTTGATCAAGCCTCCCTCCTGTCCATCGTACATTCTGCAGGAATCATAGCTGATAAAAACCAGGATGTGAGTAGGTGAATGTCATCACTATTGGGGCGGTGTTATTATCCACTATTAGAGTAAGGAAAGATTAATCCTGATCTGAGGTGACTGAGGAAGCATTTATAACTCCTTTCCTTGTCTCCTGTTAGTTTCCTACAGCCTTTGAGTTTAACGAGCGCCTCCTGCTGACCATCCTGGATCATCTCTACAGCTGCTGCTTCGGGACTTTTCTCTACAACTGTGAGAGCGCACGAGATCAGAATGTAAGATGACATGCTACCTCTAAGTGAAATGACCTGACTTAACCTGCAGTGTGTCACAGTTTCACTCTCTGTGTTGAGCAGGAAGTGAGGTCGAAGACGGTGTCTCTGTGGTCTCTGGTCAACAGTAAGATGGAAATGTATTTAAACCCCTTCTACACCCCGGAGTCCGGCCGGGTCCTCTACCCTGTCGCCAGCATGCGCCACCTAGAGCTGTGGGTAACATATTACATCCGCTGGAACCCACGCATTCGACAACAGGTGGGACAGCCCGTGTCACAGATTTCACTGTGTATCAGCTGGTTTGTAGTATAGGGGTGTCCTGATCCAGATATCGGTCTGATATCAGCAAAAAAAAATGAGTATCAGATTATATCTCTCAGATTAAACGCTCTGATATCACTACTGTGATAGCATCAGTCCATTCCATTCATATCTCGTATGAAAAGAATGCAAAAGTGGCCACTTTCAAGAGTAAATCATATACTATTCCTGGATTTCAGTACATTGTTTTAAATATGTTTTTTTTTTCTATTTCTTTTCCGTATGGGTGTCTGAAACTTTGTGACTAAATTGCTGCAAAATGAATGGCATGCCTTTCAACCTCAGGTGCACTTTTTGTTTAGCAGTACATAGCAAAGCATTTTAGCAAAATAAACTAGGGGTTTCCTGATCCGATATTGATTATGAATATCAGTCTGATATCAGCAAAAAAAACTATTATCAGATTATATCGTCCTGCATCCAAACTCTCTGATATCATCACTGTGATAGCATCAGTCCATTCCAGACTCCAGTCCAGCTCTTCTATCCAGCAGCAGAGTCCAGTGATCACAACAACAGCTGTGCTAAGGTGCTAACAAAGGAGAAGGAGGAGGAGTGATGTCGACCCTGTGGCGGCATTTTTAGTTAAAGTCTGAAAAAAGGACGTTGAAGCTGAGAGCAAACAGTGGTGGAACAGAACCTGGAAGTTGAATACGACCAACCTCATCAGCATTTGAAGCAGCATAACAAAAAACAGCAAGAGGATTTTCAGGGTCTTCTAATTTATTTTTTATTTATTCTATTTAATTGTAGAATAATCATATATTGAAGTTAAACTAGAGAATATTTTGCACTTTTAATTATATATTATTTATATGTATATATATATATATATATATATATATATATATATATATATATATATATATATTTGTTTTATTGGATTTATTGAGGTTATTTTTCAGGGTCTCCTAATTTATTTTCATTTATTTTATTCGATTGTAGAATATTCTCATGTTTAAGGTTTAACTTGGCTAATAATAAATGGGTCAATTTTTCTCAGACCTACTGTTGCTGACTATTGTTCTCAGTTTTAAAAATATCACTTGATCAAGCCTTTTCCATCACTCCATACTACAAAATAATAATTAAAGTCTGTATGATTAGTGCTGTTATTGTATCAGATCATTATTCGTATCAGATCATACTCAATGTCGGTGTCATATGGGAAGTGAAAAAGTTCGGACACCTCTAGTTTGTAGTGATTTCCCTTCATATTTGTGGCAGCATTAACCTTTCCTTTAGCAGCAGGTAGTGAGAGGGAAACATTTAGATTTCTGTTTGTTACTGTGTGCACCAGGAGTTTTGTATTTGTCAGTAATGTGTGTGTGTTGTTCCCTGCAGCAACAGAGTCCAGTGGAGCAGCGCTACAAGGAGCTGTTGGCCCTCAGAGACGAGTACTTGAAGAAGCTGGAGGAGCTGCAGCTGTCTGACTCCCCTTCCTCCCGTCTGGCTAACATCCCCACCCCCAACACCTCCTCCTCCAGCGCCTCCACTCCACCACAGCAATACACACAGCTACACACTCCCCTCTGAGGGCCGGTGACTCACACACGCTCTCTGATACATTTGTTGACTTGCACTTATGTCCTCGTTACTCTGATTTCTGTCAGTCTCACACCCGCAGGGAATGAGTTAGTATTGTGCAGTTCTAACTGTTGATAACAGAGTGCTAATAAGATTTAGTTTTGAAGGGTAATTCTAACACCATAGTGGTGATTTATGCAATATGTCACAGTACAGCCTTGTCACAAGACTTTTCCACACACACACACACACACACACACACACACACACCATACTGGAAAGCCTTACAGACACTGAGTGGCTTTCAGTCCAAGGGCTTGAACACACAGGACTCACAGTGGATGTGTGCAGGTGTTCACACAGGCAGCAGAGCCCAGGTCGTGTGTTGTCTCTGTCCAACACTCTGGTCTCTATAGACGCTCTGAGAGACAAGGGAGGAAACGAAAAACACATTTTATCTCCTGTATTAATGATTTAAGAACAGGAGGTATAAGGATAAGCATATTTTAGGATTAATTTGTGTTAACGCACAAATTTGCCATAGTAACTCTACTTGGACAAACTGCCCAAATGCATTGCCAGAGATGTGCTAATTTTGACAGCCCTAATGTATGATAAATAAATATATAATAATATATAAATAATATATTTCTCTTTTCCTTTTCATCCATTTCACGTTACAAATTAATACTTGAACAATGTTCTTTGGTGGATTGTTTGCTGAATTACAGGAGAAGCTTGGACAGATTCAGAAAAGATGGTTAATCTAATTTTATCAGCATGTTTGATCGTTAGTTATGACTGTGTTGTTAGTTTCCTTAATTTTTTTTGAATGGAGTTCTGCTTCATGACCTGCCAGCACGTCTGTGTTAACACATTTCAGCCAGTTTGTCCAAGTAGTGTTACCATCGCCAAAGTTAATGCTGATTAATTATTAATAATTAACAAGGTAATTTCACCAGCCCTAGTATATTTGTTCCATCCATCCATTATTTACCACTTATCCTCATAGGGTCATGGGGGGCTGGAAAGTATCCCAGCTGTCTTGGGGCGGTAGGCAGGGTACACCCTGGACAAGTCGCCACCTCATCACAGTATATTTGTTCCATCTGTAAAAAAGGGTGGTTTTATTTTCAGGATAGTTTTGTGTTTTTAATACTCATTTCAGCCACAACAGTTTGAAGTAGTCCACTGCCTTTTGTTCTAAACAGGACTAAAATAATGAATGTTTTCTTCCGCTTGAATGTATAACTTGCCAACACAGAAATAGAGTTGCAGGTTTTAATCAGTGGACAGTCAGGTCAGGTTAACTGGTGACCCTAAACTGGTCCTAGATATGAATGTGAGTGACCCATACCACCCTGAAGATGATAAGCAGCAGTTACCAGACGATGAGTGAATCATGAATGAATCCAACACACAATATGTGTCTCATGTTTAGAGTGGATGGATACATTAAAACTCACCTGAGAGAAAACATTCATTATTTCAGTCCTGTTTAGAACAAGAGGTAGTGGATTTCTTCAACCCCTTGTGGCTGAAATGAGTAAAACAACAACAACAAAAGTGGTCCTGACAAAACTGATTAAAATGATCTTGGTAAAAGCTTTATTCACCACTTCTCCAGTCATAAATACAGGAGAGAAAACAGTTTCGATCAGACTTAGAAAAAAGGACCGCCAGTTTTCTTTTTTCTCTCTTGCCTTTCAGACTTCTTGACCGAAACACACCAAGAAATCTGTTGGTGGTTCTGTCTTTAATCAGATCACCACATGCTAAGCTAGGCTAACCACCGGACCTATCTGTGCACATCAGACTGATGTTGATATTCATCATTATCATCAAATTCCTTTCTGATCTTGGAAAGAAATTTGAACTCCAGCTCTGCTTACCACCTTGATTTGTAGTCAGGCTTATTCAGCCGAACTGCATAAGAACAGGTGTTAATATGTAAGAGAGGAAAACACATTTCACGGTGGGATGTTGCATCTTTCCTCGGTGACACAGCCCAGCTCCTGCTTTTGTCCTGTGTGAACGAAGCCTCCCGCTACTCAACATCTCGTACAATTCTCACTTTTTCATCGTTGCTGCACTGCTACTGAGTGGCTCTTTTCCCTCGAGGGACTGATGAGAGAGTGAGGCTTAGAGGGTGAATGTCACTGTACGTCTCCAGCTCAGTGTGGATCGACGTGGAGCTTGTTGCCTGAGGATGAAAGCTAAAGCGGTGTGGTTGCGCTGTGTTTTGCCGCTGCTACCAGCTAAGCTCAGCTAAGTAGTGTTTCCCAGCAAATTCAGTTCTAGCCTCAGTTTGGTTTGAATTAATTTGTGAATGCAGCTTTGATGTGGTTTGAAATATATTTCAGGTTCTCAAGATAGTCTAGGGACATGAAGGGGTGCTGGCCTCTGATCCTGGATCACCTCTTGTTCTCACTAATCACAGACCCCAGGTCCACGCTAGCCTTACCATGCCAAGGTGTTTGAAGCAGCACACGGTTTTAGGTACAGCAAGCGGTAAAGCAGACTGTTTCTGGATGCTCGATCCACCCCTTGTGATGTGCCTTTTGGACAGGTGTTGGCTTTGTATGCTAGAGGCTTTGTCCTGTCATTTTAATTGGAGCTCACGTGGCTCTGTTTTCACATCAGAAAGAAGTGGAGGGAATTAAAAACCACTGTGCTGGTTGTCTTTCTGCTCTGCAGGACTCCAGCTTACAGCTTTGTGGAGCAGATTGTTGATGTCCACAGACATCATGTCATCATAACTAACAGGAATGATGGAGAAAACCATGAACTATATGATAAAGTTGAAAAAAAAAAATTATGGAAAGTAACATAAATAAAAAAAAAAAAAAAGGATAATAATAGGCACCAGAAAAAAATGTCAATTGTTGACCTGTTGTTGAACGACAAAAAATAGTCATAATATGTCAAAATATTGGGATGAGGTTTACTTTTTGTTATGAGTCGTTTAAATGAATTATGTCCAAACGATGAGACCGTGTCTCCAAATGTTGATTCACTGTCTCGTAAATATGAAATCTGGCTTTTGTGACTTGTCAGTTGAACATTTATTGCTTCACATGGAAGTTATGACTTAATGTGTGATTTGACTTGTGTTAAATTCCACAGTAGGAAAACCAACCTGTCCAAAAAGCACATTATTCAGTAGTTAGTCAGATAGTTTGGTCTGTTGTTTGGTTGTTCTGGTGCTGATGTGGAGATGATGTCCACAGAGCAGTGTGCAGAATCAAACTCAGGACATCACATGGACTCTGTGTGTCTGTGTGTGTGTGTGCGTGTGCGTGCGTGCGTGCGTGCGTGCGTGCGTGCGTGCGTGCGTATCTGTGTTTGTGTGTGTGGAGGTTCAAAGGAATGTTGGAAACTGAATAAAATTGCCTGATGTGAGGACTTTGCTGCTAACTCCAAGGGCTCCCATTTTGGTTCGTTTTGGAAACTCAGAAAAATAATGGTCACAGAAGAAGAAGAAGAAGAAGTAGTCGCTCTTAGTTTAAGGTCTCTGCCGCCGTTTGCTCTCAGTCTGGTTGTCTGCAGCCTGGCACTTTTATAAAACAAAAGGGCAGAGACCTCTGCTAAGGCCAGTCCGCTCTTCCTTTTCCCACCAAGCTTCATGAGAACTGGGCCAGTAGTTTTTACCAACTGAAAGGAAGAGCTGGGGTTTGATTACTGTAAGTTGATTCAATTTGTCAAATGCTGGTGTGTTACTTACCGGTCCCTCTACTGACCTGTGGTTGGTGAGAGACTGGGGCTTCACTAAAGGAGCCCTTTCTAAATATCCCTGTACAGCATCTTTGAATTAAAGAGGCTCAGCTCAGCCTTTTTGGGTTTGCAGCAATGCTCTGTGACTGTTTCAGTTGTGAACGTGGTGCAATAAATCATGGTGCGAGGTGTGAGGTCATGTACAGATTCGTGCCTTGATTCTTGTGAGAATCGCCTTCAGCAAAACGTTCGCTCGTTATCCTGAGTCATGTTTGAGACTGACTGCTGTGTGTTCAGGGTCTTGAAGGAAGAAGGCCTGGTATCCTGTTGTTAATGGGAGGAAGTAACTGCAGAGGGCTGTGAGGAAGCCGTACCCTAACCCCCTCCACATAAAGTTTAGGGACCCATAGCCACATAACACCACTGTGTTGTGCACATAGATCCAGAAGGTGTGAGGCATATTAAGCTGAGTATGTATGTGTTTTTATGTTAGTATGTCCAGAAACAAGGAGCAAATGTGAACTGCAGTTAGTGCGCTACTTTAAAAACTGTAAAAACCTGCAGCAGACCACATGCTGGACTCCTGAGTCCTCAGAGTCCAGACTGAACCTTCAACACTGCAAATTCATGGGTCACCCACTGATTTGGAGCAGATTTGATGAATCGTTATTGATACATACAGAGATTCCTTTCTTTATAGTTTGATGTCACGCTTCCTCCTTCTCTATGTCTTTATTATGTCTTTCTTCATTTCTGATGAGTTCAGACAATCAGTATGTTTACATGCACATCTAAGCTGAGCTATTGGCAGTAACCAAGCTAAGGATTGAAAGGAAGTTTCCTAGGAATCAGAGTGTACATGAGCAGCAAGAGAATTGAATTACTGAGTGAGGTCCATTCGACTCCGAGACACTAGATGGCGCTACACGCACTTTCGCGTTGGCATTCTTCCGGTTCTTTTGCTACTGTGTTGTTGTCGTTCTGCTTCTGTGCCGCTAGTCAATAGTCCGGCTAACCGTGGTTTGCATATGCATGCCGGAAAAGCTTAACTTAGAACCGCATTATCTGGTACGAACAGCCAGATTATTAAGAACTCCAGTTTGGTTTGATACGACTACAGTCCGACTAAAGGCCAATTTATAGTACTCCATAAAGTGCCGTACGTAGAGACGGAGAGCCCTCTCCGTCGCCGGAGAGCCTGACGGAGAGCCTCTCCATCGTCTCTGGGCGCAGGAATTTTTTTTAACTGTCCGTCAATCCGTCAAGGGAAGACGGAGACGACAAGGGCTGTGATTGGTCCTCTAGTTACACCCTGCTGTGAAATGCAGCCCCTCTCCCTACACAGAAACAGACAGACAGGTCTCCTCTGCAGCAGCACAGACAGGACAGGAACTAAAGTATCGATTATCCTTGTGAAAGGCAAATCAAACACATTCAACCTGCTCAAAAATCCATTTAATTCATTTAGTAATTATGGCTGGGGTATATTTCCACAGAACATACCGAAAGTTGTTGGTTTGCGTTCGCTATTATCCAATTTTGTGTTGAAAAGAAAGAGGAAGAGGAGTTTTAAAGACTGAAAGCAATCAATGTTGTTCTCTTCTATCTCCCTCACAAATAATTAAATCATAAAATAGTATTTTCTCCTGCTTTTATCAGCGATATTAAGGCGAATTGCTTCACTTTCCGGGGGGGTGCATTTCACAGCAGGGGTGCACAACACGCATCATGACGGAGAAGTGCGAGGGCTCGAGGTGTCTCCGTAGCTACGGAGTCGGATGACGTATTACGCAGACGGAGAAGTATATTCCAGCCTTAAAGTGCCTATAAGACTTTTAAAACTTAGGTATTAGCCGGATTAAGGCAATAAGTCAAATTTCTTTAAGTGCATGTAAACGTACTGACTCACTTAGTCCTCCATGAGGAGTAATAATCCTCCATACCCACCAGACAGATGTAATGATCCAGCAGATGTCGCTAAAGCTGTGTTTCTGCCATCATTAGGGAAACCACAATAAAACCAGGGAGTGGACGTTCAGAAAGTTTGATGTTTCCAGACAGAATAGGACTCTGGCTTCCTGCAGCTGTGTCAGATCTCAAACATGACTCTTTTCTATGTCAGAGTGAACTGATCTATGAAAGGTCTGATCTCATTAAGGAGGTTTGCAGGTAAAACAGCAGAGACGGGAAAGAAGTGACAGCAACATAAAAAGTGTGCATTGCTCTTTGGGTGGTTGTGTTTCTAGGGAAAAAAAAAACAGAAGAAAATCTATTTTTATTATTTTTTACTTTGTACAAGAACCATGATGTAATTACCTCAATCAAAACCTATTTTACTGTCAAAAGTTCTATTGTTGTAAAATACAATTATTTTATGTAGTGTAAAATCTTACCGTTTTATAAAAAGGAAAGTAATGTTGGTTCAGAAATTATTGGTATAAATTGTGGATTTCTGCTCCATTTGGTAAATATTTTTTGTTTTATTTTGAGGGCATTTCTTTGGTTTGTACTCGCTAACCCCAGAATGAAAAGACAGAAGCTTCTGGATACTGTTCACTTGTCACAAACCTTGACGTCTTTGATGGAGAAGCACTCTGTCACTGTTCATTTCAAATGTGCTCTTTCTTTAATGTAGGGGTTGTAGTTTGAGGGGTTCCACGTCCTAATATAGCCTTCTTTTTAATAAGTACACATGAAATGTGTTTCGGGATCTTTTTGTCACCAACAAGGGAAGGCAAAATCAGGATACATTTCAAATGTATTTCTTTTAGTCAAGTTATATCCTCGCCATGGTGTGTTGGATGGGTCCTGTTATGTAAATATTACTGATTAAATTAATTTAAGGATTTCTGACTGTTCCTCCTTGCATTTGTTGTTTATTCTGTTATTTATTTGAAGTTATTTTATTAGTTTTCTTTTATTTGAAGTTCTGTGTTGCACTCTTAATTATGTCCTTGTTCCTTTAACATGTTTTAAACATTGTGGGTTTTATTGAAAAGGAAGTTTGAATGAAACCTGCACATTAAATTTGTTAGTGTGCTGTTTCCGCTTATACAGAGCTGAACAAATGTATTATTCAACACCCAGTGTAAGGTGTTTACATCACTGTTTTAAATTGACAGTATTGATGAGTAACAAAATATTTGTAGTGGTAAATAATATTTGTAAATATCTGCCAGTAATCAAAATGATACCTGTTATGCCAAAATATAATTATTGTCATTATCAGTGATTTTTTTATTTTACTGTTTTACAAAATAGCAGAAAAAATCTTAAAGCACATTATTATTATATTTTGAATAAGATGTTAAATTTCTTTTTTTCCCTGTCATTCCTGAACAGAAAAATGTGATTTAATGGTTGATTGTTATTCTGGATTTACAGACTACAATAGCAACATAGACAAATTACAGTAACAAATAAGTAACAGCAATGAAATGATAGAATAAGTAATAATAATAGTAATCAATATTTACAATATGTGCTAAATAAAAAGGAATAAATATGTATTTTCATTTGCAAATGAAACATTAAAAACACAATCACTAGATAAATAATAAATGTATTTTTACTGTTCGTAATGTGGATGTGACTTGTAGAAATAGACATATAATAATAATAATAATAAAAGTAATAAAAACGTAGTAAGTAATAAAAGTGCACATTAGATTGAATTCAGACATTTCTGACTTCTCAGTGAATTCCAGTGTTCTGGATCAAATTTGGGTCTAAAAAGGTGAAGTTTAAATTCCTCACTCCTGTTCAAAATGGTGAAGAGTAGTGAACTCAGTGAGAAACAAAGAGTCCAGTTAAAGTGAAGGACATGATGCTGCATTTAGTAAACTCTGTATATAGTTTCACATTTCCGTTCCCACATTGTTTTCTAGGAAGTGAAAACCAGCAGTGTAGTGAAGCTCCCAGTTGTGACAATGAGACTACAGTTGATGACGTCATTGTGCCGGAGCAGCACTGACAGTCCCAGCGCGCGTGCCGCCTCCTCATCCTCGCACATCTGTCTTGGTGTAAACAGGCGGAGCTACAGCGCGAGGAAGAAGAGATGCACGCGAGAGGAGGCACTAATAACCAAGTAACAGGAAGCACCCGCTGATTATTTTACAGTGAGCCTCGAGCCCTGACCGAAAACGAAGACGCGAGCCCCTCGGGCTGCTGTTGGAGTTAAACAGAGGTTTCATTTCACCGTCATATCGGAGCAGATCGTCTCCCTCCGCCCCCACTGACCCGCACAGTAAACAGCTCCCTGGCAGATGGAGAAACAGGCCGGAGCTGCCGGGGCGGCGGACGGACCAGGGCCGAACAGAAAGCCCTGGGGTTCACCGACCGGCGCACCAGCACCCGGTGAAACCCTGGACAGGTGAGCAGGCTGAATGACAGTCTCACACGTAGTCCGGTGACATTGTTCTCGTGTTTCCCCCAATATTTCACCCCCCATGAAATATTAAACAAAATATCCCTGAACCGCGTCTGTAATTCGGCATAGACACAATGTCGCTTTTTCAACTTCTAAAACTATTTTAACGTTAAAAAGGCGACAATATATTCGCGGATTTTTGAGCGGAGTTTGGTTTGACGGTAATTTACAGTACAATAGCTATGATAGGATACCTGACGTCTGTTAACGTTTTTAAATTACCGTAACAATGAGCGGACGACAGCGTAATATGCTCGACGACACAGCAGTTGTACCAGCGGGTTAACTGACAGCTAGTAGCTAGCGTTAGCTCAGTTAAACGGGCCTAGCTAATGTATAGTAGCTAACGCTAATGTACGCCACTGTAATGTACAGTAGGCGATGCTACAGCTAACTGTGCTAACAGATGCTGCTCTCTGTGGAGATGGTCTGATGTAGGTAGCTGCTGCATTAACAGTATTAAAAACATACCAGCGTGTTGCTCCTGAAAAAAAAGAAAACAGCTATTTAGATGGTATACATGTAACTCTCAATATTTATTATAGCAGCATTCATGTTGTAGAAAGACATGTTGTTAAAGCCTTAAGAGACTGTATTGTAGTCTTTGGCAAAGAGATTACAATATTATCATTTTTATTGGGGAACATTCACTACTGCAGTGTAAACAAGTTATAGTGAGACAATAACAGAATAATTAATAGTAATAGTAGTAAATATTTACAGTATGTACTAAAAATATATTTAAATGGCAAATTAACTTAAATTAAAGTTATAATTAGACAGATATGACTGACTATTTTATTAGGTACACCTGTTCAATTGCTTATTAATGCAGATGTGTAATCAACCAATCACGTGGCTGCAACTCAATACATTTAAACACACTACCTGAGTATTGTTGCTGACCATGTCCATCCCTTTATGACCACAGTGGACCAGCTTCTGATGGCTACTTCCTGCAGGATAATGCTCCATGTCACAAAGCTCAGATCATCTCAAACTGGTTTCTAGAACATGACAAAGAGTTCACTGGACTCCAGTGACCTCCACAGTCACCAGATCTCAATCCAGTAGATCATTTGGGATGTGGAGGAACAGAGATTCTCATCATAGATGATCACCTGACAAATCTGCAACTGAGTGATGCTATCATGACATTATGGACCAAAATCTGTTTTTGGTCACAGTATGTCATGATACAATAAATGCTCAAACAACAGGTGGTATAGTAACAACAAATTAAGGCAAAATTTCTAAATATACTGTACACTAGTTGCTAATAAAGATGAAAAATTGAGGGCAGAGAAAGCGTTTGTGCTGTAGTGGTGAACGGAGTATAATCAGCAGAGTCAGGTCCTACTCACCAGTCTGCTGTTCTCGCTTTCTCTTCTTAACACAAATACTGTTGTTTAACACTATTTCTCATCACTTTGCTGGTTTCTTTTTTGTCATCACAATTTAGCCACAGCCACTGAGACTTCCTGCAGGTGTTTCACAACAAAAGCACACTGGAAAAGGGAGAGATTACATATTAATGTGAAACATTTGTGCAGGAAGGGTTTTATTGAAGGCAGCTTAACTGTGATCTTGTTGTAGTTTTAGTGAATAAACACAGTGTATGTACTGTTTATCAGCTTTTTGTCTCTGTCTCTCTGTGTTCAGTCCAACATCTTCTCATGTGGAGTGGTGTAAACAGCTGATAGCAGCCACCATCTCCAGTCAGATCTCTGGATCAGTCCCACCTGACATTGTGAACAACAGGGACAACAAGGTAACTAACACACACAAACACACACACACACACACACAGTGCTGACTGAGTTTCTCATCAGTTTTGTTTTGTAACTGATAGGCGAGGAGAAGATCAGATTTCACGGTAAGGCTGGCAGACATGGCAGTATGTGTGCTCTGTGTGTGAGCACAGCTTCTTTATGTGAATGTGCTGCTGCTGTTGTTGTTGTTGCTACTGCTGCACACTTTGTCTTGTGTTTCTACCTGTCAGCAAACCACAAACATGTCTCGGTCATTGTTTCAACATCTCCTCCAACCAGTAGTTTGGGGTGAGGCAACAGAAGAGCACAATGATGCAACATAGATTGGATGAACTAAATAATAGCTGCTGAATACTCTGTAATTAGTTTGACGCCTCCTGCACAGCTTCTGCTCTGTTGTCTGAACCATTCTAGCACGCCACGTCATTTAAATATTTAGATTTTATGGAAACCCTGAGAGGCAAGTTAGGAAAAACAAGTTCTGGTGATCAGTTTTCAAGATTGTTTTCTGTCCTGTGTTTATGTTTATGGCTGAAAAACAGGTTATAAAAAGGATAGGTTAATATTTGAGGTCCTTATGGACATGGACAAAGATAAGACCTTCTGGAGGAAAGTTGTGTGGTCAGACCAAACAAAAATCCAGCTGTTTGGCCACAATGCCCAGCAATATGTTTAGAGGAGAAAAGGTGAGGCCTTTAACACCATGCCTACCATCAAGCACAGTGGTGGTAGTATTATGCTGTGGGGCTGTTTTGCTGTCAATGAAACTGGTGCTTTATAGAGAGTAAATGGGATAATGAAGAAGGAGGATTACCTTCAAATTCTTCAAGAT
Organism: Synanceia verrucosa; assembly: GCA_029721515.1. Classification (NCBI taxonomy): domain Eukaryota; kingdom Metazoa; phylum Chordata; class Actinopteri; order Perciformes; family Synanceiidae; genus Synanceia; species Synanceia verrucosa. The sequence goes on along the minus strand of CM056569.1, from coordinate 16,183,638 downwards.
AACCTAAAATCATCAGCCTGAAGGTTGGGTCTTTGGCGCAGTTGGGTGTTCCAACAGGACAATGACCCCAAACACACATCAAAAGTGGTAATGGAATGGCTAAATCAGGCTAGAATTAAGGTTTTAGAATGGCCTTCCCAAAGTCCTGACTTAAACCCCATTGAGAACATGTGGACAATGCTGAAGAAACAAGTCCATGTCAGAAAGCCAACAAATTTAACTGAACTGCACCAATTCTGTCAAGAGGAGTGGTCAAAGATTCAACCAGAAGCTTGTGGATGGCTACCAAAAGCACCTGACTAAAGTGAAAATGGCCAAGGGACAAATATTAGCATTGCTGTATGTATATTTTTGACCCAGCAGATTTGGTCACATTTTCAGTTGACCCATAATAAAGTCATAAAAGAACCAAACTTCATGAATGTTTTTGTGACAAAGAAGTATCTGTTCCAATCACTCTATCAGAGAAAAATCAGACTTGTAGAAATAACTGGAAACTCAAGAGAGCCATGACGTTATGTTCTTTACAAGTGTACGTAAACTTTTGACTACGACTGTACATCATTAAAAAGTTAGATCAGACATAAGAAGCTGTAAGCACAAACCATCAAACATGATTTGTGACTCCATAACCCACAGATTCATGTTCCTTCACATGTGCCTCCTAGTACCCAACAGGATGACCTGAACCTGAACCTCACCTGAAACCAGATTCCTTCACCCTAACCCCCTCAGGTCAAGAAGTCAGCATGAGCCTGGTGACAGCAGGTTTTAAATATAGCTCTAGATAAGAAGAAATCTTAGCACAAGTCATCAGCTCAATACAGCTCCCATTAAAGCTGGGGAGGCATTTATTTTTGATTTAGTTTTGCCTCATGATGACTTGATATTAAATAAACTGCCTATCCCTGCATTAAGTATCAACAGGTGCACCACCAAAACCAGATTTTTCAGTCAACATAATGATGTAATCACATTTTACTGGAAAATTAACGTGAATAGATGCTAAATTAAATTTAAATTACTGTAGAATATGCCAGAAATGTCAGTGTCATGGTTAAAGAGCCACTTGCCTTAAATCGCAAGAAAACACAGACAAGAAGTCAGTACCACTTTTTCATTCTTGTTAATTTTATTATTATTGTATGTTTTGTTCTTCAGTTATCTGTCTCTGAGATTTCTGCCTCTATATATATCTTGTGGTGTTCACACAGTTTAAAATTACCTTGAAAACAGAACGTTATAAGTGTAAAAGATAGTTTCAGATTAGTTTTATTAGGCGTCATAATGTTGTGCAGCTCTCCTTGCTTAGTTTGCTCAGCTGTTTAGTTGTTGCCTTTGCTTTGAGCTTCTGTGTTTGGTTACATTGTACTACGTGGTCAGTTTCAGTGACAGATTTTTTTTTTTACCACACTGTAAAAGAAACCTTCACCTTGATGTCAGATGTTACAGTTTGATGTGAACTTCATTTGTTTTGTGAATGTGTGTGTCCTGTGTGCTCGGTGTCTCCAGGTGTCCAGGAGGCTGACTCCCAGGGTAAGAGCTGTAGTCTGATCAGTTTGTCTTTATATTTCAGACGCTCAAACAGTCTGTGTGTGCTCAGAGCTCAGTGCTGTCACCAGTATCCATGTAGTGAACAGGGCTGAGATGCAGTGGAGTTTCTGGATAGACGTGTGTGACTTCTTGAGCATTAAAATGAGCTCAGGCTATTTGGTGTGAAGTGAACAGGATGTGATTGTGAGGCTGAGGCAGATGTAAATGACTGCAGATAGACTGTCTGTCACTTTGTGAGAGCAGAGGTGCTTCCTGTACAAACCACCAGACTCCATCTACCTCAGTCTGCTGCCTCCTTCCTTTTCTCTAGACCTTTCTTTATGCTTATCTCTCCGTCCTTTACCCCTACACACTCTGAGGCTTTACAAACCTTCATAAACATGAATGAATTCATCTGTGTCACTTTTTCTGCAGTGGCTGGTTCACACAGCCTCGTGGCGAACGGGATGAACGTTTCTTCCATTTTGGTTCAGAATGAAACATCTCCACAGCTGGATTGTCATGAAATTTGATTCATTGTAATAGCAACTGCCGACCATTATCATTTCAAACAACTTTGCCCATACAGAAAAGAAACTATTTAAAAAAAAATATATTAAAAAATGTACTGAAATTCACAAATAGTATATGATTTACTCTTGAAAATGGCCACTTTTACATTCTTTTCATACAAGATAAATAAAAAGAAGTATAAGGATACAAAAATCTCCTTCGTAAGAAACTTGTATGTAAAGCATACAACAGTGAATCCGGATATAAGATCCTTGGTAAATTTAAACAAAATGAAACTTGTATGATTTGGGTATTTATCAGAATAGTACATGACAGTATCCTTATACTTCTTTTTATTATCTTGTATGAAAAGAATGCAAAAGTGGCCACTTTCAAGAGTGAATCATATACTATTCCTGGATTTCAGTACATTGTTTTAAATATGTTTTTTTTTCTATTTCTTTTCCGTATGGGTGTCCGAAACTTTGTGACTAAATTGCTGCAAAATGAATGGCATGCCTTTCAACCTAAGGTGCACTTTTTGTTTAGCAGTACATAGCAAAACATATTAGCAAAATAAACTAGGGGTTTCCTGATCCGATATTGATTATGAATATCAGTCTGATATCAGCAAAAAAAAAACTATTATCAGATTATATCGTCCTGCATCTAAACTCTCTGATATCATCACTGTGATAGCATCAGTCCATTCCAGACTCCAGTCCATCTCTTCTATCCAGCAGCAGAGTCCAGTGATCACAACAACAGCTGTGCTAAGGTGCTAACAAAGTAGAAGGAGGAGGAGTGATGTCGACCCTGTGGCAGCATTTTCAGTTAAAGTCTGACGCTGCAGCTGAGTTCAAAGTTTCCCGTGGTGGCTCAGAACCAGGAAGTTTAATATAAAGTGTCCAGATCTCTGAAATGAAATCCAGGGACATTTCCAGCTTGGAGATAATAACAGTTATTACAGCAGCGAACGGATACCATAATAACTGTTGTTCTAGTCTGTGCTCAACATGCTCCCTCACACTTTCTGCTTCCTACCCTGCTACCGTAATAACCGTTGGTCTAGTCAACATGCAACTTTTTTTTTCTCGATCACAAAATGCTTTGATCTGGGACGTTTTTGTGACAATTTTAACCGGGGACTGGTCATCGGGGACATCTGGTCTCCTTAGCTTAATACAATCAACCTCATCAGCATTTGAAGCAGCATCACTAAAAACAGCAGGAGGACTTTCAGGGTCTACTAATTTATTTTTTATTTTTATTTATTCTATTCAATTGTAGAATAATCTTATGTTTAAAACCTAAGCTAGTGGATATTTTGCATTTTTAAATATATTGTTTTGTTTTTATTGGATTTATTGAGTTTATTTTTCAGGGTCTTCTGATTTATTTTTTTATTTTATTCAATTGAATATTCTTATGTTTAAGGTTAAATAGGTCAGTTTTTCTTAGCTCTACTGTTGTTGACTATTGTTCTCTGTTTGAGTAATATCACTTGATCAAGACTTTTCTAACACACATGCTACAAAATAAGGAATATAAGTCTGTTTGATATTGGATAAATATCCGTATTGATCAATATTCAAGGCTGTAATATCAGTATCATATCAGAAGTGAAAACGTATCAGGAAACCCCTATGTAACAATGCTTTGCTAACATGCAGGTTGAGAGTCCAGCTATAATTGGTATATACAGTGATGTATTTACATTTCTGGGGAATGAGAGGCAGTTCATGGTTAAAATGAAAATAATTACTGTATGATGTCTCTTTCTCTCTCTCTCTTTATCTCTGTTCACTTTCTCCATGCTGGCTTTCCCCAACAGCAAGAGTCACAAGATGAAGGGCTTTGTTACCATGGAGAAAGTGATTCTGAGCATTCCTCCAATGCTTTGGCAAGTCTCTCTGTCTGTCTCTGTCTATCTATCTGTCCCTCCTCTTGTCCACTGTCCTTCTCTGTCCTGGTCTGCTCCACTCATCCTCTCTGTCTGCCTCATCTCCCTTCACTCCTGAGTTAACAGCTGGGTTCAGCTGTCAGGGAGGGTCCAATGAAAGATGTGGTAGATTTTTACTGTGATAAGTGTATGATCCAGTGTTTTTAGAGCTAAAGTCAGGATGTCTCAGTCTCTGGTGTATCACTTCTGACCAGTCAGAATCAGAAATCAGAATCAAAATCAAGCTTACTGCACATACAAGGAGTTTGACTCAGTAATTGGTGCTTGACATCACAACAACAACTAGGAATAGATAAAAGGTGTAAAAACTCTTGAGTATAGAGACAACACAGTGCAGTATGGCTGTTAATGGTCAGCTGTAGTGAGGAAGAAACTTTTTTATTTCCTTTGTTTTTTGTTTGTCACAAGTCCTTGTGAAATACTAAATTACTGGTTCTAGAAATATAATTTTATTTATTTGCAGAGCATTTAACATACTTTACATTCTTTTATACACCCTAACATTCTTTTATACCATTGATAACTGTTCAGTTGTAGCCACTCAACATATTTTTCTTGTCCATATAATTATATAGGACCTGCTGTTTTGTCCAGAGGTAGGACAAACCTAGCAGGATAAACAGCGGTTGAGTGAAGTGTGAGCTGATTGGTTGCTGCTGCTACATTAAACTACTTCCCCTCATTTTCCTGCTGCTGGATAATTTCTGTGTGTGTTGAATAATGAATTGCATCCTGTTACATCTCCAGTGTAAATCCATACATGTGAATGTTTAATGTGTTGTCTCACCACACCTTTGTCCCTGACTGACATCTAAATCCTATTTTAAAGGGTAACCCTTCAGGTAAAAGCAGGTCTGGCTGATGTGGTCCCACTGACTGTCCTGTGTTCTGTACAGAACCTTCCAGCTCTGAGATACGGAGCCCAGGTCACAATGTTTCAGAACCAGGTTCCTCTGCTCCCAGGAGAGACCATCCAGACTACAGGTGAGTTCCCCTCACCTGTCTCTCATCACTGCAATACAGAAGCATTGAGAGGAAAACGAGGAAAACAAATCATCTTGGTCTAAATTGATTTCATCTCCTATGTTTATGTCTTAAAGATATGCAAAAATATATATTTTAAAGGTCACCTATTCACCTAGTCACCTGCAAAATTCACTTTATAAAGGTGTTCTAACAGTAGTATGTGTCCCCATAGCCTGTGAATGAGGCCCTAGGAGTGAAAAAAGTCTGTCACCTCCTTCCCCTGCTTGCTCCGCTTTTTAACCAATGTGTGCTGAAACAGGCCAGTTGAACAATTCTCAATTGTTGATGTCAACAATTGTTTTGCCCCTCCCTCCAGTAGAGGACACTACCTTTTTACTCTGTTTTTACCCGTTAGGAGGTCCGGGGATCGGTAACTGGAGGTTCGAGGCTCGGTTAGCACTGCAGCAATAGCTCGGGGTTAGCTCGGTTAATACTGCAGCAGTAGTTCCGTAGCTCCGGTTAGCAATAGCTGCAGTGCTAAACGAGGTAACCGGATGCCCAGAGCTTGGTTAGTACTGCAGAAATGGCTCCGTTTAGCTCGTTTAACACTGCAGCAGTATCCCCGGAGCTCCAGTTAGCAGCAATAGCTGCAGTGCTAACCGAGCTAACCTGAGCTGCAATACTAACCCGAGCTTCGAGCTAACCGGGGCTCCGGTTTGCACCGCAGCAATAGCTGCACTTCCGGACCTCTGGTAGCTGCAGTGCTAACACTACAGGGAGCTCGGTTAGTACTGCAGCAATAGCTCCAGAGCTTCGGTTAGCTTGGTAATGCAGTGCTTCTGTTAGACATCTGAGACCTATATAAAATTGGAGAAAAAGTGTATAATAGGAGACCTTTAAGTTCCTTAAAAATGAAGATAAGTTGTAATACTCATTTTGACCACAAGAGGCTGGAGCGCACCACCGGCCCATGATCTAAACAGGCCTGACAGGTGACTTTTAGTTTCTCCATTCATGTTAGTAGGTTATATAAATTAAAATTCACCGGTAAGTGAGTGTGATATGATATGTCATATTCAGTCCATTTAGAACACATTCAGTGGTGTTACGCTTCATCTTCTTGGCCAAAATGAGTAATAAACAAGTGTGTACATGTTGTATTTCTGACCTGCCTGTAAATCAATACCTTTTTGTTTCTGTGTGTGTGTGTGTGTGTGTGTGTGTGTGCTGACGTGCAGTGAAGGATGTCATGTATATCTGTCCATTCAGTGGTCTGGTTAATGGAACCCTGACCATCACAGACTACAAGCTCTACTTCACCACTGTGGAACAGGTACTTAAGTTCTCATTTATTATTGAATAGCTTTAATTCACAATGACAGGACTGTTTTTTCTCTGCAGTATTGTTAATGTCAGTGTGTGCACATCCAGGAGTCTCCATTCATTCTGGATGTGAATCTGGGGGTCATCAGCAGACTGGAGACCATCAGCGTTCCCAACCAGGGAGAGAACACCAAAGGACTGGAGCTGGTCTGCAAGGTACCAGAGAGTCTTTGCTAATGTCAACAGTGACTGGTGAGTCTGCAGTGACACTTATGGTTGATGATCTGACGCTCCCCCGCCTCCATCAGGACATGAGGAGTCCCAGATTTGCATACAAGACAGAGGAAAGCCACCTGGACGTGGTGGAGCTGCTGGCCAAACACGCCTTCCCCCTCTGCCATAGCCTGGTCAGTCCCACTCTGTAGATATGTTACACTGTACCGATGTGACAGTGGTAGAACTTGTATTCAGATCTTTTACTTCTTAGAATTAGTAATATTACACTGTAGAAATACTCATTTTATTACAGTACTCCATAATTGTATCTGCAACAACCAGTACTTATACTAAATACTGATGTTGCATCACATTTTTATTACTTTACACTGGGCAGCTTAATTGTTATAATATATCATAATGTATTTGTAATTATATTTTATATTATTAATCCACATCTGCAAAATACAATTAGTGGAGTAAAACAAAAAAAAGTTTCTTGAGTACTTGAGTTATATACTTATGTACTATATAAGTGTTGCTATAACAACACTTGAATTTAAGTTTCACAATTTAGAGGTAAAATGGGAGCGTTATTTTTTATTTATTTATTTTTTTGTCAGAGGTCCCCAAAAATAACTCAGTGAAGCAACATTTTACAGCTGTGGTGTTCTCTGGTGGGATGTCAGTTAGCTGCAATTGTCATTGTGTCAGTAGTGTAAATAAAATAAATATGTTAATGCTGACATGCTTCCTGTGCTGGCAGCCTCTGTTTGCCTTCCTGTACAAGGAGCAGTTTCCTGTGGACGGCTGGAAGGTTTACGACCCAGCAGCAGAGTACAGACGCCAGGTAACTACGGTAACACTGACTGATGTGCTGCTCTTTCCGCACATTTTATATACACACTTCATTAATATCATTACATTAAGTCAGCACATCCTGCTAATTCTTACATTTGAAGCTCACCAGGGAAAGCAGCTGGAAGACTTTCAATGTGAAATGTGAAGGGATGTAACGATACACTCAAGATTCGATACGATTTCTGGTACTGGGTTTATGATTTTTAACAGAATGAGCTTGCAGACAAATTATGACTGAAAAAGAGTCCTTTAATTATTTCTCAGACAAAAAAGCACATTTCTGAGGTGGAGTGTAACTTCAAAACACAACCTATGCAATGAATGCATATTTAAACAACATATTTAGATAATATAAAAACTACAAATTGTATTTCCTCGTATCTTTAACAAATTAAACCCTATTTTATTTCTCTGAGATAGCAGAGCTGTGTGACATTACGATAAATATCAGTGTGTTATAAAAATGTCTAGGCCTGCTATAGGATATAACCCTCTGTTTATATCGTAATTTTAACATGTAGCTACTTAGTTAGCTCTGTTGCTATGCTAACTTTAACTTTACTCTGGTTATGGGTTAGATACGCCGTGTAAAGCACATCTCAATGACGTCAGAATGACCGCTGGATAATCCAAATGTATCATGAGTTCAAAACATGTTCCTTGTATGAAGCATAGACATAATGGTATGAAGGTTAATGTAACTGCAGCACCGCTACTGCTTTGTGGTTTACGGCACTGGTTGCTAGGGAAACAGAGGCAAAGCCGCATGGAGGAGGAGAGCGCAATGGAAAGAGAAAATAATGTTACCAGTAACATTACATCAGAAAACATGCAACTGAAATTTGTATTGATTTTTAACTGTCGAGCTATGCATCGTTACATCCCCAAAAATGTGTAATCTGTGCAGGAAGTTTGGTTTATACTAAGTTAACAGCAATAGAGAGAAACTGCAAAACTGAAGCAGTTGTAAATTATCCATGAATGAAAACAGTATTTTTGTTTGAGAGGAGGAACTTAGACTCATAACTCTGTATCCCACAACAAACCTGTCACTGTATATGCACTGTAAAGTGTTATTGTGTGAAATCCTCTTGGCTGTGTTTGGTCAGGGCCTCCCTAACGAGAGCTGGACCATCAGTAAGATGAACAGCACCTACGAGCTGTGTGACACGTATCCCTCCATCCTGGTCATCCCCACCAACATCACAGAAGAGGACATCAAACGAGTGGCTGTGTTCAGAGCCAAGCACCGCATACCGGTTAGTCTGACGAGAATCCTATCCTAATCCTGTGTGTGTGTGTGCGTGTGTGAGTGTGTGTGTATGTGTGTGAGTGTGTGTGTGTGTGTGTGTGTGTGTGTATCCATGGTGATGCAGGAAGGTATCACGTGATTCTTGTTGGACCTGGTCCTGAGCTGGTCTTGCTCTTCCTGCAGGTCCTGTCCTGGATTCACCCAGAGTCTCAGGCCACCATCATACGCTGCAGCCAGCCGTTAGTCGGACCTTCAGACCGCCGCTGTAAAGAGGACGAACGCTTCCTCCAAATCATCATGGACGCCAACGCCCAGTCCCACAAGCTCACCATCTTTGATGCCCGGCAGAGTAGCGTAGCAGTCACCAACAAGGTGCAACACTGTCCTCAATGTCGTTCCTCATCCTTGCCTTCATGTTGCACACTGACTTGATTTTGTTCTCTCTCGCCACTCTCCATGCAGGCAAAGGATGGAGGCTATGAGAGCGAGAGTTTTTACCCAAACGTTGAGCTGAACTTCCTGGAAATCCCAAACATCCATGTGATGAGGGAGTCTCTGAGAAAGATGAAGGATGTAGTTTATCCCACCATAGATGAAGCCCGCTGGCTCTCCAGTATCGACCAGACGCACTGGCTGGAGTACATACGGGTAACTCACACAGTAGAGGACAATCAGATCATTCTCAGAGCTTTTTATTACTTTTTATCACTGATGCTATGTTGTGTGTAGCTGCTACTAGCAGGAGCAGCTAAGATAGCTGATAAGCTGGAGTCTGGGAAGACGTCGGTGGTAGTCCACTGCAGTGATGGCTGGGACCGAACTGCTCAGCTCACCTCTCTGGCCATGCTGATGCTGGACAGCCACTACCGCACCCTCAGAGGCTTCCAGGTCAGCGTTTGTATCACAGTGTCAGCATCACAGCGTTAGCATCACAGCGTTAGCATCACAGCGTCAGCAACACAGCTTCAGCATCACAGCGTTAGCATCACAGTGTTAGCATCATAGCGTCATCATCACGCTGTTAGCATCACAGTTAGCTCTGTGCTGTCATCTTCATGTGTGCAGCTTCATCATGTACTACGCGTGTTTGTGTCAGCAGGTTCTGGTGGAGAAGGAGTGGATTAGCTTTGGGCACAAGTTTGCTGCTGTAAGTATCTGTTACTATGACGATATGAGCATTACATCATGAAAACTAAATGTTCTAAAGCTAGTGTCATTATTGGAACTACCATACCAGTAGTCAGACAGATCTGAGAACAACAACTTATTTTCCCATTTTTGTTTCATTTTGGACATTCTCTGCCCAATATCACTGTATATCAGGGGAAAATAAGGCTGGAAAATGGTTAACCTTTGGCCTCAAATTTCTGTCTGGACCTTTTTTGCTTATCCAGAAGAAATACATTATTGCAGTATCTGGCAATTATTTACAATTTACTGCCTGCTTTAAGAGTGTAATGATAGTTTAAAATGATAAAAAAAAATGATTTTAGAGTTTTATTAAAAAAAAAAAAAAAAACAATGCAATTGAACACGAATAGCAGATTTTTAATTTTCCAAGTTGCAATTTTGAAAAGTATGAAAACTATTTACCATACATTTTTGTGAGTCTTTGTCTCTAAATGTGCAAAAATTAGCCACAAAATGGAAACAAAGAAGCTGCTTCAACAGCTTCCAGGAGAGGCAGTAATGAAATTATCATAATGACACCATGTTGGCTGTAAAGAACAATGTCTCAGCTTTCAGAAACTGTTGGATTTTATGCGATAGCACAAACTGTTAGGTAATTCCAGTAATCCAAAGTGTGCTCTTGCATTGTGTCCCCAGCGAGTTAAACAGAATTATTTTTAGCAAGATTCTTTATTGACTCTTGAAGCCATTGTTAAAATGTTAATGTCATAGAAACACTCGATGAGACACATTTCAAATCGTTTCTTGACGGCAGTCGCAGCATGTGTACTGACAGCACTGCTTTGTGTTGCAGCGTGTGGGCCATGGTGATGAGAACCATGCTAACTCTGAGCGCTCGCCTCTCTTCGTCCAGTTCATTGACTGTGTGTGGCAGATGAGCCGACAGGTCAGTCACTTCAAATGTGTCTTTCCACAGTATCACACCATTTCTCTGCTCCTACTCACCTCCTCTGCTCCTCTGACTGCAGTTCCCATCAGCCTTTGAGTTCAACGAGCTCTTCCTGATCACAGTGCTGGACCACCTCTACAGCTGTCTGTTTGGTACTTTCCTCTACAACAGCGAGCAGGAGAGGACAGCCAAGGTACGCTCCATTCTTCTGTTCACAGGGTCATTGTGATATGAAGTCTGTAATGATGTCACACTCAGCTCCTCCTCTGTCCTGTAGGAAGTGCAGACCAAGACCGTGTCCCTGTGGTCCTACATTAACAGGTAACTTCTACCAGAGCACCGAAGACCACTGAGCTCCTGAGCTGTGTCACCTCCTCTGTCAGACTCTATTCACCTGCACTGTTCACTACAGTACTTTGTTATTTTTGTATGTTATATATTTATACAGAGCTTAACAAATACACTATATTGCCAAAAGTATTCGCTCATCCATCCAAATAATCAGAATCAGGTGTTCCAATCACTTCCATGGCCACAGGTGTATAAAATCAAGCACCTAGGCATGCAGACTGCTTTTACAAACATTTGTGAAAGAATGGGTCGCTCTCAGGAGCTCAGTGAATTCCAGCGTGGAACTGTGATAGGATGCCACCTGTGCAACAAATCCAGTCGTGAAATTTCCTCACTCCTAAATATTCCACAGTCAACTGTCAGCTGTATTATAAGAACGTGGAAGTGTTTGGGAACAACAGCAACTCAGCCACAAAGTGGTAGACCACGTAAACTGATGGAGCGGGGTCAGCGGATGCTGAGGCGCATAGTGTGAAGAGGTCTCCAACTTTCTGCAGAGTCAATCACTACAGACCTCCAAACTTCATGTGGCCTTCAGATTAGAACAGTGCACAGAGAGCTTCATGGAATGGGTTTCCATGGCCGAGCAGCTGCATCCAAGCCATACATCACCAAGTGCAATGCAAAGCGTTGGATGCAGTGGTGTAAAGCACGCCGCCACTGGACTCTAGAGCAGTGGAGACGTTCTCTGGAGTGACGAATCACGCTTCTCCACCTGGCAATCTGATGGATGAGTCTGGGTTTGGTGGTTGCCAGGAGAACGATACTTGTCGCACTGCATTGTGCCAAGTGTAAAGTTTGGTGGAGGGGGGATTATGGTGTGGGGTTGTTTTTCAGGAGCTCAAAAATTCCCATAAACACACTCCTAAACCTTGTGGACAGCCTTCCAAGAAGAGTTGAAGCTGTTATAGCTGCAAAGGGTGGACCGACGTCATATTGAACCCTGTGGATTAGGAATGGGATGTCACTTAAGTTCATATGTGAGTCAAGGGAGGTGAGCGAATGTACTAAATAAAAAGGAAGATTTTTTTTTTTTAATTTCAAATGAAATGTTAATTAAACACAATTATTAGATAAATAAAATGTATTTTTACTATTTGAAATGTAGAAATAGCCAAAATATAAAAAAAACAACAATAGTGAAAATTTGCTGTGCAAAATTAGTTTGACTTCTCAGAGAATTCCAGTGTTCTGGCTCAAATTTGAACTATTTTTTACATATATATGTTAGATATTGAATTTACCATGTACCTTTGCTCACATAGTGGTCCCCCCTCAAGCTATCACTTGCTGGACGAGTAAACTCCATAAAAATGAATTTCCTCCTGAAATTCATATGTCTGTTTCAGTGCATCCCAGTATTTGTTCCTATAATGTGAGGGATTGTTAATTTGTACCTGTTAAAACCTGCACTTTTTGTTTATTAAAATAAGCATCTACTGTCTACTTTATGATCAACATCCACCAATATGTCTAAAAAATCCAAATAAAAATATTTGAAATTAATTTACTCTGTAACTAATGGCACTAACTCATGGCCTCCTTGACTCTAGTATTACACATATATTCCTTTCAGTTTTCACACCACAGTAAACCTTGAAGTAGAGAGCATCAGATATGAGAAACTCCTTGGCAACAAGTGTGTTAAAATTAAAGCCTTTGATGAGAGTGATGGTGATAGGAGGGATCCTCTGACTGTTCACTGTGTCTCCTACCAGCCAGCCTGACGACTTCACCAACCCCTTCTATGTGGACTACGAGCACCATGTTCTGTACCCGCTGGTTTCCTCCAGACACCTGGAGCTGTGGACCTCCTACTACGCCCGCTGGAACCCACGCATGAGACCGCAGGTACCCTGCCTGTCCTACAGTAAAGAGCAGAGAACCTCTTGTTCTCATAGGATGTGATGTTATAATTTACAGATGCTGTCAGTAAACAGAGCCAGTAGGATAGTTTTGTTCTATTTTGTCACATTTAATGATATGTCCTTTGTTTGTGGTGGTTAGTGATAGTAATGTGAGGTGTTTACAGTTGTGTGATGAAGACTACTTTGTGCTTCAGGTGCCGGTGCACCAGACACTGAAGGAGCTGCTGATGCTGAGAGCAGAGCTGCAGAGGAGGGTGGAGGAGCTGCAGAGGGACGCATCCTCCCACTCCATGTCCTCCTCCTCTGAACACTCCCCCTCACACAGCACAGGAACACCCCTGCACACAGCCGTCTGACACACACACACACACACACACACACACACACACACAGTTTAATGCATGTTTTAGCCCACTTAACACAATACTGATGTTTACAATGTGAACGAGGCTTTACGCAGAGATTCTTAATTTTATATTAACATTCCTAAATACATTTTGAGCGAAGTAAAATTATGTTTGTAAAGTTTTAAAAAAGTATTTAAATTAAACTTAAGCATCCCTAAGAGGACACTGAGGGAGAATTAAAGATATTGCTAGAATACTTTTGCGTTCCCTTGTGAAAGGTTTTTTTTTTGTTTGGCTACAGCAGAAAGTTTGTTGTTCTGTTCTGGTTCAGGATCAGACCCAGGTGCTGGTCTGAAGCTTCTGAGCTCTTCTCTCAGTGAAGTATTCCCTTAGCGGTGGCCAGTGAGGGTGTGCTAACTGGCTAACTCAAACGCATCAAATTCACTGCCACATATTACTGTCACTGTCAAAGGGAACACAAAAGTATTAATCTTTTCCTTTCCCATGTCCCCTGAAGGGCTCTGTACAATCCAGCCTGACACAACTCCTGTGTTAATTATTTATACTACTTAAAACAGTCTCCCAGTTCAGAAAGACCAGCTTCCCCGGTACTGTGGGAATCTTTCCATTCAACTGATGGTGTTTAGTTTTTCTATGAAGGAATGCTACTATTTGTCTCAGGGCTCAGTTAGTCACATGACTGCAGAAAGCTGCCAGTAACGACGCACGTCCCCTCATTTCCTTTACCTTTATCCTGTCACTGTTCTTATCATCTGTGCCATAAAAAATGATTTTACGTTTATTTTGGGGAATTGGAATCATAGAAGACACTGCCACTTGTGTTAAATGACCCTCTTCACTTTTCATCACCTGGACACTGCCTTACTGTACATGTTCCCTTTATTTTTTTATTTGTTTATACTTTCCTTATATTACCTCCCCCCAAACAACCCCCGACCCCAACCACTTTATCTTTTACTGTAACTTAGGGCTGTCGAAATGAACATGATAAATCAGCATTAACGCATTAATTTGCACGACAGTAACTCTGCTTGGACAAACTGCCTGAAATGTGTTACCAGAGACGTGCCGGCAGGTCATGAAGCAGAACTCCATTCAAAAAAATCAAGGAAACTAACAACACGGTCGTAACTAACAAAGACAAAAATAACATGCTGATAAAATGAGATTAATCATCTTTTCTGAATCTGTCCAAGCTTCTCCTGTAATTCAGCAAACAAATAAATAAAAATGTCAAATGTTAATCTGTATTAATCATGTTTTTGCATGAGCAAACAGAAAGAAGGGAATATATCTGCACAGAGGGTTAATTGCGTTAAAATTTTTAATCAGATTAATTATGATGATGCATTAATCCCCGTTAACGCAATCATTTCGATCATTCATCTCTGGCAATGCATTTTCGGGAATTTGTCCCAGTAGAGTTGCCGTCACGCAAATTAGCATGTTAACATGATTAATCTAAAATTCGACAGCCCTACTGTAAATGTGTTTGTCACAAATGATCCAAACTACAGCAGTGTAACCCATTAACACACTGTCTACCTGTGGCATGTGATTTTTTTTTATTTTTTAAATGTAAATAACATGTCTAGTGATGGGAAGTTAAACCTCCTAATGAGCCATAATCACTTCTGACATTCCATTTGAAAACATGAAGAAAAGGAAGAACTGAAAACTCCAGTGTCGTTGTTGTCTTTCTGCATCGTTTATTTTATTGGTTCAGATTAGTCACAAGTACCTGTAACATATTGCCAGACGTATCATAGTGGAATAAGAGAGAAAGCAGAGTTCACTTTTAACACTCGAAGCGATGAAGACTGTCCAACATTCAGTTGTCAGGAAGACGCTACAAGTAACTGTATGCAGAGCAAGCATGCATCAAAGAGTGTGTGTGTGTGTGTGTGTGTGTGTGTGTGTGTGTGTGTATGAGAGCAGTATACTGCAGGTGTGTATGTGTCTATGTGACAGGTAGCCTAACAAAGCCAACACCCTCAAATATCAAATATTAGTAGCTTTGCTGGGCTCTCACTAGTTTAACTGGGAACAAGTTGAGGTTGCAGGATCTTGGCTAGCTCTGCGTGGCACAGTGACAGGCACTGGTGTGCTGCAGGGAGAGCAAGGCATGCTGGGAGATAATAACAACAACAACCATACGGCTTTCTTTACAGAGCGAGCTCAGTTTGTGTAGTCACTTTTTTCTTTGATTTCTTTTTATTTATAGATTTATTTGAGACGATAACTTGAGTTTCAGTCCTGTACACACTTTGTGCTGCATTCATGTATTTTTTGAATAATGGGAAAAATTACTTCCTGACTGGAAAAATCACGTGAACGCCCCTCGAAATTGCAAAGTTGGTGAATATTTTTGGTGTACGGCCGAGATGGGAAAGGGGAACGTCCAAGGAACAAGTGAACGCACCGTCGATGGAGCGCTTTATCGCTGAATCTGTCGTCATTTACTTGAGCGTTTTTGGTGCTGAAAAGAAAGAATATCCCCAATAGTTAGTTAGGTTGCTTCAAAATTAGTTGATTTGAATTTCTTAAAATTTTGTCATTATTATCAGGAATAATATTCTGTTGATATCTCAGGAACGCCTGGAGAGAATCTCTATAAATTTGGCACAAGCTTCCACTAGGACTGAGTCAAATCTGGAGGTCAAAGGTCAATGTGACCACACATCCATCCCATTCTCGTGACGGCCTTGATGATTTCAGCTCGCTTTGTAAAGCAGACCTGTTATGCTCTGTACAGTCCAGTAACCAGCTCCTAACTGTCCACAGTGAACCTTAAAGCAGTGCCAGAACACATCAAGTCTTCATCAAACCTTTAAACCAATCGAAATGCACGGTGAGGACGTCTGTGTTACATTAAATTCAATCCTTTCCTTCATAATTCAAAC
This sequence comes from Synanceia verrucosa, assembly GCA_029721515.1. NCBI lineage: Eukaryota > Metazoa > Chordata > Actinopteri > Perciformes > Synanceiidae > Synanceia > Synanceia verrucosa. Next base: position 16,167,441 of record CM056569.1, on the reverse strand, counting down.
CTTTTTTTCATTCAAGTCAAAGCCAAACTCAATCAAGGCTGCATCTTTGGTGAATTTATATTTTTGCTACAGGCCAAAGCTTTTTGCTGTATCACATTAAGACATTCAATACATTCAGTAAACAGAAAGGTTTGTTGTTTTGCTTCATGTGAAGTTTGTTTCTCAGCAGCCTGAGCTTCATGCAGCAGCACCCCCCCCCCCTTCACCCAGAGGAGCTGAAGGCGGTGGGTGTTGCTGTCGCTCAGGTGCGGCTACGGCGTGTTTGATGAATGCTGTGGCGCGTCCCTGTGGGAATGTGCAGGGTATAAGGCAAAGAGAGAAGCACCGTTTGAATTGCAGCTGACGGGGCGTGCACGCCTCTCACAAGGTGTCAGTTAAACCGGCCGCTAACTCCCGCTTATCGTCCCAGAAGTGGGCTGCGACACGAAGGGGTCGAGGGTGGAAGCGGCTGCTCTTCCGAGGCAACATGGAGGAGGCCAAGGCGTGCTAATCATGTAAGACTGTGCTGCATCCTGTCAGATATGTGACACACCACCAACGCTATTTACAGCTCATACAACACATACTGCCTCTGTGTAGATCCGGATTATTCTATCAAACACTACTCAGGCTGGTGCCGATCACCACTGAATGCCACGTTCAGGTCTCATGTAGGCTAGGTTAATTAGCTCAAGGTTTAGCAAAGAAACAAGTCACCAAGGAACCAGGCACTAGCTGAAATTACATAAGTATGGTTTTTTCTGACCAGTGCTGGAACCATACAAAGTGACAATTATGACTAACACATCTTGGAAAATTCCAAATATTGGAGTCGGAAAAAAGCGATCAAACAAAGACGACTCACAGTCCAGTATCGAGTGCTGTAACACTCACACAACCAACTGCAAACGTATGCTGACGTGAACGTGGCATTCTTCGCTACTGACAAATTTTTTCTGCTTGGTACGGCTCAACTCAACCCAACATGTTCTCTTTTTTTGGAGGGTTTTCTTGACTTCTTTTGGTACCCAGGCCATGACCACACAGAGACGGGTTTAGCCCTAATTTCCACGGGATGCGGAACGACGCCGACGTCCCTCAATACCCATCAGATCCGTCTGCTGAAGCTCCACCGGACAGCTGGAATCGCAAGATTCTTGCTGTCAGACGTCGATACAGGGCGCATGAATTCATGCACAGTGTGACAGCATCCGACAAAAATAGAAGCTCTGTTGATTTGTTTCGGCAGTCGGCAGCATTCCACATTGAGTGGAAATTGACACATTGATTTGAATGGAAATATATTGGGTCCGACAAAATGTTGGCGTCATTCTGCATCCAGTGGAAATAAGGGGTTAGGAGTAAACGCCAAAGTTTTTTTGTCTTATGGTTGTTTCTTCCACATGGAACCAACATTTCAGGAGCCTGTTTGCGCTACTTTTTGAAACCATCGGACGTCTTTCTTGAATCAACCAACACCGCTCAAACACATGCTCTATTTCTTCTTCTCTGTTTTGTTGTATGTGTGTATCTGTTACAGCGCCACCCACAGGCCGGTTGCAGACAGCTCCATGTTTATTCAAAACTTTTCAAAATCGAATTTGGCTCCATTTCCGTGTGGACATGGCCTCAGTCGAGGTTCCAAGTTAGCTGAGCCGATACGAGAAGGTTGAGTTAAAACAGTGCTGATTGGTCGTAGAGAATCGTCAGGACAACAGGGGACATTCAGTCTGAGTCGGGCCAAACCACACAGTAGAAATGAGGCATAATCCAGTCCACTACACAGCGTTATGAGCAGTGCTATAAAAGGACAGACAGACTAAATATCAGACAGAATAGAAAACAGTGAATGAGGTCAAGAGCTCACTCAGATCACACCTCTGGAGGCAAACAACAAAGCGTTGGCAGTACAGAATGAGGAAGCGCTAACTATCTACAAAAAGTTCAGCTACGTTATTAGGAAAGTCGGGTACAAAGTGTAAAAAGAGCAGGCGGAGAGTGTAAACACACACACTAAAGAGTATATATATATATATATATGGAGCATAAATACGCTCATACACACTGCTAAGAGTACAAACACAGAACTGCTCACAGTAATATTTACAACTTTCCAAAAGCACTCGTTATGACACTATTCAGGATCCTAAAGCTAACTACTGTTGCTAAGTTCATCTACACAGCTAAACCACATTTCTAGTTTATGAAGTTTCGTATTTGTGCCGACTGGTTCAATCTCCTCTCTGGCTTCACACATCAGAAAAATCACTGCTCCACTCTTGAAAACCTTCTTCCATTGTGGCCATTTTGAAGTTCGGTACGTAAAATGATCAGCTGAAGGTGCGTTCAGACCGAAGCAGATTGTTTGTGTGGCGCGATATCATGAAAGAAAATGCAAAAAAAACGTGGACATGACGTCACAGAGAATCAGAAATGGAGGATAAACTTTTATAATTGAGGGTAATGTGTTATAAGTAGTACGTTACTGTAATCAGATTACATTAATATCATGCTGTTACTTTATGTTCTTCAACCGTCTGCAGGAAAACAAACCAAACATCTCTTTTCCTGTTTGATCACTTTCATTGTGACGTCACTTTGACTTCATGGACGAGGAGACAGAACAAAGATATGTCGTGAAAAAGTAACTAGTAATGCGTAACTTAGTAATGCGTTACTTTTTCTGGACTAAGTACCCCAACACTGTCTACGACTTATGCTGTTACCGTACAGAGCCAGAACAACTACAATAAAGGTTATTTAGGTCTTGATTGGCAGCAGAAAAATCCAATTGGCTGTTTACGGTAAATAATCGCCAGTTTCAAAATATGAGTGACCATATTTGCGTGACTAATGGAAGTGAAATATTTTCACCTTAAGAGTTTCTGACTTCCTTTCATTAGATGTGGAAACGGGGAGGTGGCACCGGCCATTCATTCCCTTATCACGCACTGATTGGCTAGTAGGATGTAGCCACATGTTATGTTAGCTTGAAGAAAGCGATAATCCGATTTTACAGATTCCAAAGCAAATTATATACAAACACATTTTGTTAGTATTGTGTGCATGTGATTTATGTGCTTCACATTCATATTTGTGTTATCTTGACGTCATTCTTCCCCCGTACGTAGAATTCAAAATGGCCGCCATGGGATAACAGTTCTTGTGCACACACTGCTACCTCACTGGTGCTAACACAAATGAACATGTAAATTCTTTTCGGCCTTTTTCCAAAACAATGTGCTGCACTTTTTCTCAGACAGGGGAAGATCTCATTCAAAAGAACAGAGACAGAGAAATGACGCTGTGCATTTTTAACTCACACTGCAGTGGAACTGATTTAGCTAGCATCGCTTTTATGCTACATGCTACTAGAACGGTGAGTCGCTATATTTCCTCAACTTCAATGAGAATTTTTTTTTTTTCTTTTCATTAGCTCTCATGAAAATGACTTCATCATCACCACTTTAGAAAACAAAAGCCAGGCGTCCTTCATCAGGCATTATGTCATCAAAGGCGAGTTGAAAAAAAAAATCTATTTACACTATAAAAAGTCACAGGTTGTAAGTAGGCAGAAGTTTTTAGACGCCTTATTTTTTTTCCCCACTGCAAAAAGATCTAAATCTGAATAAGGCAACGTTGTACATTAAGATAGACGACATGAGGAGGGCGGAGCCACATGTAGCAGCTGGTGATGTCACGGTCACATGATGTAAACAGTAGCCATGACCAAGGACTGGACTTTATTAGCTGATAGGGGAGACAGTTTAAGAATAATACATGTACTGAGTGAGTAAGTCAAAATCAAATTAAACCTCTCAGGAAACTTTAATTAATAATGATTATTAACTCACTGAGTGCCAGCTGTTTTATAAAACTGAAAGTGTCTTGTTCCAGTGTTTTTGGCCATTTTGAGTCATTTTTAAGACCCATAGAATATTTTGTACTGTGTCTCTGAAAACACTGAATAGCTCAAGTGAAAGAAGAGACTCTCTATTTCATCATGAAAAAAATATTTTTTACCTTGTTCCATTCTTGTTTTATCAGAGGTAGAGTAGAGGACACTTTACCAAAATCACCACTTTTTGTCCAGATTCTGTTTTGCTCTCTAATCTCGATTGTCTCCACTTCCTGTTTTGATCTTTGTGGTGTATACCGTCTCTTTATGTCCCGACTACAAATCCCAGAAGCCCCAAAATTACTCACAGACTGAGTGAGCGCACCCTCTTGTGCCTGCTGCCGAAAAATCACTTTGACATATAAATACGTCAATGGCACTCAAAGAGTTAATAGCATTATAATTTTAATCACTGATTAGTACCTCATACAGTACTTAACAAATGTATTAGGTTGCCCTATTTACAACCACTAAAACATATTTTCTCTTCAGAAATTACCGTAATCAATAAAAAATAATAATGTCCTTTGATATTTTTTTCGCTTTTTGGTAAAATAGTAAATCTGAAAATTCCTGGATAACAACAATAATTATATTTTAGCATAAAAGACATAAATTTGATACCGGTGGATTAATTATTACAGAAACATTAAAATATTTTGGTAGTCAGTAATACTGTTAATTTAGAGTACGTCTCCTGTTGATAGTCAACATCATTATTACCTCTGTCAGGTGGAAAGAGGAAATCAACCAAATTATGGGGTGGAAACACATTTTCACTTCTAGTTATATGATGTAACTTCAGTTCTATGAGTATGAGCGTTACCCTAAAATTGGCTACCTACATGATCTGACAGGTGATTACATAACCAGCTGCTACAAGGCTTTGAACAGGAACCTGGGGGGATATTGCTAAACGTTCTTCATTCACTCTCTGCTCATCTGTGCAGAGCAAAGTCAGACCCTCCACACTCATGGGTTCTGTACAGTGCTGTTCCAGTTTAGATATGAGTTCCATCACTGTGCGTCTACAACAAGCAACATCTACGACTACGACAAATAATCAGCCGTGTGTCCAAAAGGGGGGAGCTGCAGTATTCCATTCAAAGTATGGAAATATCACTGATTACTGAAACACCACTTCCATTCATTTAAAAAAGAAAAGAGGAAGAAACCGTCGCACACTCTGATTCACTTGAAGTTCAATCTGTAAGTAAATCAGTTTCCAAAAAAACAATAAAACACTAAATTAGCTGGCCTGAAACCCCAGTTCACTGAGCAGTGACTGACCCAGCCAACTCAAAGAAGCTTGACACACCCATACAAGCCCAGAGGAGTTTCTTTCTCCACTGTGTAATAAGATGAACCTCTTTATGTGTTTTCTTCTAGTATATTCACTGTGTGTCCTGCTGTAAACCAGCATTGTTAGTGGTGTTATGACGGTGAACAATAAATAAGTATATACACGTACATTTGGCAAGGTTCCATACGTATTCGGCCATGTGTACAGCAGAGAATTAAAAAAAAAAAGGTTCACATTCTGAGTAGAAGTACTGAAAATCCCAACGATTACAGCACAGAGCTGCAGGATGGACGAGGACAATAGACAAGTCTGTCCTGTAGCATGGCTGTGTGTGTGTGTGTGTGTGTGTGTGTGTGTGTGTGTGTGTGTGTGCAGGGAGGTAAAGTGGGGGTGTGTGGAATGGATGAGCTGTGTGTGTGTGTGTTACACAGCGTTCTCCTCAGTGGGAGGTTCAGCGTTGGGAGGCTCCAGGAGAGTCTGCTGGACTGTAGGACGAAACAAACACACAAATGATGGCAATGATTTTTCCCCAATTGTTTGAGAAAATAGCATATAGAAAAATAGAAACAATATAATGCTGCTGCTATAAATCAAATTTATCCTTGCTGACGTCTGCTTTGAGTGTTCCGTGTGTACTGTACACATGAAAATTGACTGACTGATTGATTGAGTGCTGGTGTGATAGTGATGGGAAGTTTGTCTCTTTTCTTTTGACTCGGGTCTCAAAAAAAAGCCGGCTCTTGACTCCAGAGCAGCTCTTAATTTAAACGGACACTGTGTAATTTTTTCTCCCATCTAGTGGTTAAATTTGACTTTGCATGCATTGCAACATGGTTGGAACTACGGTAAGCGGAATGGGTCAACTTTACGCTTCTTTGGCGATGAGGATTCGGCGCAGCATAAGTATGGTCTTGTATTATGACCAAAAGTGCAGTGCAGGTTTTAGTTTAATGCTGCGCTGAATCCTCATCGCCAAAAAAGCATCCCTCTCTGCAGTAGTTTTTGATAGACTGGAAAGACATGGAAGCCTCCGTATGAGCGACCTGCTCTATGTAAAGACAGATAACTGGTTCTTCACCCAGGAGGATAAGTCAGATTGGTGGCATATGTTATTTTACACCAATGAGGATCTATTTATGAATGAAGACGTTGATTTGAGGGAATAAAATACTTAAAAAATGACATAGTGTCCCTTTAAGATCTTTTGTAGCCTTTTATTTTACCTGAACTCCGCAAAAATGAATAGTCGAAAGAGCTGAACTTCCTACTGCATTACACCATGGAGAACGAGGGAGTGCTGGTGTTGTGCCAGTGGCTGCACCAGTTAGTACAGTGATTAAGTAATAACAGTAGGGTTGATGTGTTTACCTTGTGGTTCTGTTGCCACCACGGCCTCAGGGTTCTCAGCCTTCACCATGTCAGCATTCAGGCTCTCTGTCATAACAGAACAACACATTTAGTGAGCAAAAAAAAAAAATACCAGCACTGACGAGCAGCATATCTACTACACCGACACTATTGCTACTGCTCTGTACATGGATATATCATTGCGCTGTTACGTTTGTTGTATAGTTCTGTTATCAAGAGAGGGCTAACTGTTAACTGCAGGCCTCTAGGTTGTGTAGTCAGACACTTCTTCCTCATTTTAAACTACAAGAATGCTACCAGCATCCTGCTGCCTCCTCAGTCTGTTTTAGTCCCTGTATAACCAGCCTTTTAGCTCTGTTTTGGTCTCCACCACTATATTGACCATAGTGTATCTGCCTGCACTGAACACAGCTGCCTGTATCCAGATTGATGGGGGCTCACAGAATCAAAACAATGAGCTAAAAGAGGCTAAAGAGCTCTGCACTGTCCACATAACACATGCTAATGCTAGCAGCGGTAGTGACGCTGTGATGAGTGTAGAAGCCTTACGCTGTATGCCGAAGCACAACTTCTTCTTCTGGTAGGAGATGTAGCTGCTGACCGCACCCACCAGCGCCATAGCAACCGCGCTAACAATCCCTGCAATGGTGCCCACTTCTGCTGTGGTCTCTGCAAACACACACACATACACAGATATATATATATATATATGTGTATACACACACATATATATATATATATATATATATATATATATATATATGTGTGTGTATACACATATATATATGTGTATACACACACACACACATATATATATATGTGTGTGTGTGTGTATACACATATATATATGTGTATACACACACATATATATATATATATATATACATACATACACATATATATATGTATATATACACACACATTTTTAAAGCCGAAAGCCAGCAGCGCAGTTATGGACAAACACTATGGAGAGAGAGAATACCCACCAGTGTTGTCGTCATACTGGTTGATCTGATCATCTCTTGGACGTCCACCTGAGGGAAAACAGAATAAAAGCAGGTTAAATTTGTTCACAGTTGGGACGGATTTTGTTTGACCTTTGACCCTAATGGAATGCTGGTTGACGAGACAAATCAAACAGGAACGATCTCCTTTTTGGCCACTGACCCAAACAAGCTCCCAAAAAAACACAACATCTTTGACAACACTAACATCATGTTCGTCATTTGTCACGTTTCAGTTTCACTCGTCTTCATGTTGTCAGTTCCTGTTTTATTTTGAAGTATTGTCCTCTAGTTTTACTTCCTGTCTTTGTTGTGATTCTCAGTCCCTGCCCTGATTGTTACCACCAGTGTCGCCTTGTCTTTTCTCAGCTCTGTTTGCGTGTCATTGTTTTATCATTACTTTACCTTTGCCTTTGTCAGGTTTGTAGGTGTCGTCTTTACCAACATCCAGCAGATCATCGTCAGAAAAAGCTCCTGAAAGTGGAAACAGTGACCTCACTAAGTGACAAACTGCAGCTGCTTCAGAGTACAGGACATTTAATTTTACTTCATGTGTGTTAAAGCACTAGAGGCTACGTTCACACTGCATTCACATTTATTTATCAGATCAGGTTATTTTTTCGTTTGTCGGTTCATATATTTTTTTATGTGGCTGATATCAGATCACCCACTCTGAACTGACACTCATTCATAAAAGCATACTGACAAATGTTGATCTAGAGTGACGCAAAAGTGACATGACCTGTATTTGATTTGGGAATTTGGGTCAATTTTTATCTGCAGTGTGAACATTAACCTGAAACGCCCTTCGTCCATCTGGACTTTCATGAGAAAAGTTTCCAGCATTTTTTTTGCAATATAGATCTAGATTTTTTTAAACTGATCATGTATCGATATTTCAATTCAACTAAGCAAAATTGTTTTTCATATCAGTGAGAAAGAAGGAGTCCAGTTAAAGTGAGGGACATCTTTGTACATGCTGCCGTATTTTAAGGCTGATCATCAGCAACTTATTGTAGATTTATTTATTAATAATAAGGATGCCTGCATAATACAAGGGATTATTTAATTGCAGAAATACAGTAAAATAAAGAATGAAATATATAAAGTGTTATGGGATTCTGTTCATAAACAAAACACACATCTATGTTTGGCGGAAGAAAACATTGAATGCAGAAATAGAAATGGCACTCAGAGGACAGTGCGGCTCTATCGGCGCAGTGGGAGGGGATGATGATGAACAGATGAAAACAATGAACTCCCTCTCTTGACATGATATTTCGCTCTAGTTTAGCGCTCAACAACAGAGGTCTTATTCAAGCAGACTGAGGGGTCGCTTGTCCCGATGCTTTTCTTTGTTTGATATTTAATAAGCTGTATATCTCATGATTTTGGAAGTTTTACTGGAATGTCAGATCAACTGAGGAGAATCTACTGCTTTCATCCTTTCAGAATTAAAAAGTCCTCCATGATATCTGAGCACTAAATAAGCAGGAGGGATGTATGCGGGACAGTTGCTGAGACGATGAGTGGACAGGTTTATGCTACAGTATATTTATAAGGGCGAGGGCTCTTTATCAACGTGGTACTATATAAAATAATTTAAAAAGGCCAGCCTTAAATATACTGTATGTCACTGATAAACCATAAACAATGATCTATTACAGCCACTATGTGTAGTACCTCTATGTTTTTTGACACCATGTTTCTGAAATTTCTGAAATGTTCATTTTCTATACATAGTGGCTTTAATTCCACATGAACTCCTTTCTAATGAGGATTTCAGAGCGTCACCAAGCTACCAGACTACTAATCCTGCAGGAGACACTCCCACCCACCTCCCTGCCCCTTGTTCTTATCCTTGCCACCAATGTCATTGTTGGGATCCAAGGCATCAGCCAGGTCAAAGTCATCAGCAGCTGTAGAGGTCAAAAGGTCAGTGATCAATGTTTTTTTGCAAAGTAAAGGCAAAAGCAGGAGTCTAACACAAACAATCTGAGAGGCAATAAAGATTGAAATTAAAAGACCTAAAAGAAAGTAGAACGCTGTCACTGTGAACCATAGAATCTATAAAAAGAAAAGCCAGCTCTACAGCTGAAACCAAAACATCTGGATCGCCCCCTGGTGGCTGGCTGGAGTACAGCTCATAAAACCTGCTCCTTCCACGTTAGCATGAGCTAAACTAAAATATATTACACTCCTCAAACATTTTTCTGTCATTTTAGGTCGTTCTTATCACGGTGATGTGTACTATTTTTTGATAAGTTGAGTTTTAATTTGTTTTTAATGCTGTAAGAAGAAAGAAAAAATCAATTTCTCTGTTGCTTGCTCGCAGTTAGCCGGTGCTGTCAGACCATTGCGTATGCAGAAGACGTTTCTGAAACTCAAATCATGAATCTGTGGAATAGAAGGCGTCAGTTTGATCGTATATATAGTTACAGAGATATAGTGCTTAGTGTCTTTATAGTCAAACAGTTACCATAGTGCTAACGTAGCAGCTAAGTGGCTTTCATGCTAACAAGCTTTCCTCAGGTGTGTAGGCGGGATCTGGAAACTGCAGATCCAGCCTCTTGATCACTGCTGCATAGACTCTGGTTCCAAATGACATCACCAGCACAAGATGGCAGCTTCCGTGTCTGAGACATTTTGGCTTCAATTTTGAACAAAAGGAGGAAGTGGAGACACATCGTCCATCAATAAAAACAACCTATGGTGTAAATTAGCTAGCGTATGACATAGTGTTAACTCTATATAATTAACAGAAGTTCATAGAATGACTATTTGACCATATTCGAGCTAAGCTAAGCTACATATAGCCGCTGCAACAGGCTTCTACATAACAATCAAGATGTTATGTGATGCATACATGTGTAATGTGCCTTTCCACTGCTTCTGGTTTGTCAGTATCTTCAGTCACTGTTGAGCTTCTGCCAATCAAACTCTGAATATATTTCACAGTAAAAGCCTACTATTTAGGGAATTAAACAGAAAGGTTCACCAACAGTACTTTAAAGGGGAAGTGCTGGCTTTTACAAATTGGACCTTATTTCTGGGATAAAATACTGCCATTTACTCACCCATTTCACTTTGGAGTCATTTGGAGTATTTCCGAATATATTTGGATTTGATGATATCCATTTAACAGGAGTGAAGGGGGCACTGAAATGCAGCTATTAAATGACACAAACTTGACCATTCCTCAAATAACAGACATTTGATAAGATTGGCTACACTATTACCATTCTAATTTCAGTCTGGAGTTGTCCGTAACTTGAGAAAATTCAATCTGTAAACAGACTCTACCTGTGTGGCCTTCACTGTGAAGGCCACACAGGTAGGCACTATGGGTCCTTAGTAAAAGATAATACACAGGAAGTAGAGTCTGTTAAGTGGAACTGATTGGGATGTAGTGAGTGACAGCTTTAATCGTATAAAGGAGGAGGTTAAGGACTACAGGAAGTGTTGAATTGGGATTAATAGCAAATTAAAAAGAAGCAGAGCAAAAACCTTAAAATATAAAGTGGGTTAGTTGGAAATGCTTCTGGAAGGTACTCTCTCTATGAACCCAGAGGAAGGTGCGTTCGCTTACCTGGCTTGGGTTTGGGCTTGACTGGAGCCTTGGTAGCTGTAATGATTTTGGGCATATCTTTTGGGGGGGCTTTAGTGGTGGTGGTGGATACATCAAGTAAATCCTCCAGATTAAACTCTGCACAGAGGATTGACACCACAAATCATATCATGCTCTTCTAATAGAGAGTAATGGCCTCTTTATCAGTGGCTGCTGTGTGGTTCTTACCTCCTCCAGTTCCTCCTGCTGGTGCTGCTGGTTTTGCTGGTTTTGCTGTAGGGGCTGCTGTTGTGAAAGATGAATTATGTATTATATTTTGATAATCATGTGACTGTCAGGGTTTTTGCTGACTTAGAAATCATGTAACTATTCATGTAACCTTATTTAAATAGGGAAAATGTGGAAATGCTTGGTCGCTTCTAACTTCACCTGTTTGGATCAATCCCAAGGAAACTACTGGGCTATGCTAAATGCTAACAAAATAGCGCCGCGCACCAGAGCGATTGAGTGCACGCACAAAGATGAGAGAGGTACGCATCAACTCATCTAAGATCAGGGAAGATTATAGTTCAGTGTAGAAATGTGGGGGCGTATTCCTTTAATGCTTACACAGGTGTTCTGTTGTACTTACCTGGTTTACTGATATCATCCAGAGCATCCGACAGGTCCAAGTCCTGAGACAGGACTACAGTCCAGAGAGGACAGAGGGACAGACAGAGGAAGCAGACATGTTACATGGTTTCAATCTGATGCATGAAACCAAAAACACATATTTCACTGGAGGAATGTGGAGTTATTATCGGTCTCTTAGAGCTTTGTGTAGAGGTGATGAGTTTTCCAGGCCCTGCTGGTGTTTCTGTGTCTCACACACACACACACACACACACACACACACACACACACACACACACACTAAAGCTCGTCCCTGGAGCCAAACGGGGCCCATCGGGCACTAATCCGCTCTGTTTGTTGTCTGGACTGCTGAACAGAGATCATTCACCAGACAGGACACAAAAGCAGAGACAAACAAACAGCAGCTATCTTCACTGGCTGCCACTCAAACAAACACATGCTCTGTGCGTGTCTATCTTTGTGAGGACCAATTTGAGTTTTAGTGAGGACATTTTGTAAAATGAAGACATTACATTTACCTTTCTAACCCTAAATTCTAACGGTGTAACTGACAAAAATGATATACGTATTCATATAGTGAATAGGTGATGAATTGATAAATACGTATGCATATAAATATTACTGACACAAATGATTTTCTGTATAAATATTCACATAAGTACAGATGTACACTGTAGTTCTTCCTTCACTGTATCATCCTCTATCTGTATTTTTTTCCCTTGTTCTGCTGTCACACCTCATTTCCTCCTGGGAATTCTCATCTTGTAGTCTTCCTGCTTTTCTGCCTTTAATGAGCAGTGAGCTGATTTTAAACCACTTCGTTTAATTCTTTTTTGGCATTTCTACTTAATTCACATGGTTGATGGCAGTGACAGACAGGAAATTACAATTATTGAGCTTTATAGACCAGGAGCGCCTGGTGTTAAATGATAAATGGATGAGTTTTTTATGTGTTGTCTGACCACATCCACTACTAGTATAACACACCTGGACCTGTTTGCATTATGGGTAATGTAGGCACTAAGTTTTGACAAGGAAACATGTATGAAATAAACAGACGACAGTGATTATTTTTTTTTAATTGTGAGTGCAGTGCTAAACCAGTGCAGTAGACTAGTCATTAAAGGTGCTGCAGGTAATTTTCAGAAAGTCTTAATGACACCTGTGGTTATTAAGTGAACTGCAGTCAGCCTCCCAGGTAACGATCAAAACAGCGACGTCTTACGCATCTCTGCATTGATTTAAAATAATATATCATATTTAGAATATGGCCGCAACTAATGCTTATTTTTACTGGTGATTAATCTGTTGATTATTTTCTTGATTAATCAATCAGCTGTGAAAAATGTCAATCTGTGTTTTTCAGCGATGACAGATACATACTCATTTATTATTCAGTTTTCTGTCACATAGGAAGAAACAAAATATTCACATTTAGGAATCTGAAATCAAATAATTTAGTCTTTTTCCTTCCTTTTTTTCTCAAACCAATTAACCAATTATCAAAATGGCTGCAGATGAATTTAATAGTCTACAAATAGTACATTAATTGATTAATTGTTGCAGCTGTAATTCAGAATAATAAATCTATTCCTGGGGCACACCGTACTCTGGTCCCACTGATCGTCCAAGCTACCAAAGATGTAACTAATCCACGCTCATACAGCGTCCTCCATTTTTAGGTCAACAAGCAAAATCCCATGTCACATCTTCCAGCTCCACACAGTGAGGTATACTCTGATTTAAAATAGTGTTGAGAAAGACAGCAGTGGTGCAGACAGACATACTATGTCCAGGTGCCCAGGTGTGGGTGTCTTTAATGCTGAATTTAATCTTAAAATAACCATTTTTTTAAATAAAAGTATGAGAATTTTATGCCTAATCCCAACACTGCCTTCCCACCACCACCAACACCACCGCCTTGTCGAGCCAAAATTAATCTACATAATTAGCATATCATTTGCATGATTTGCATCATAGCATCCACTAGCCAATCACTGGTTTGGTAAATCTTTTTTTTCACTCCATGGCTACAGCTTTGCAGTCAGTCCATATCTTAAAATCTTTTGTCGGTTGTCAGGCAGACCTTTGACTGGTTAGAAATGTAACCCTCCACCCATCCGCCTCCCCTGCACCTGGGTGTGTGGATGCTGCTGATGGAGGCTGGACTTAACTGGGAACATGTGAGAATGTGAACGAAATCATCTGCTTTTGAATTATTCACCTTTTTGAGCGGCTAACTTTTCATATTAATTTTCATATCACTGCCGGTGACATCATAGTGAGCATGGCATGTGCATCTGCAACCCAGACAGAAAGGATGCTGAGGGTGGTGCCACACCGCTTTGATTTCTAATAACTCAAATTATTTGTATTAATAAAGTAAGTAAAATTACTGTGACAAACTACTATGTAATAAATAGAGAATAATTACAGCCAGTAATATCTGGAGCAACTATAATTGAATCAATCCCTAATAATAAAATGTATAGTAAGGCATATATAGCATGCATACAGAAGGTGGATTCTTGTGTAATCAGAGTCCCTGCTCTCTGTCTCTGGACTGTCTGTTTCCAGGCCGGTAGATCCTTACTGGGGCCTGAATCAAAGTGCGGCACAAAAGGCAGAACATGTGGATTTGCGGAGGTGTGCGGGACAAAGCCGTTACCTTCCAGCGGCAGCAGCAGCGCGAGCAGCAGGCAGAGCGACCACAGCGAGCGGCGGGTAGCCATGACTACGGTGTCCCGGTAGACAGTGCGAGTTCAGCGGTAGAAGAAATAACGGGCCGGGCGCCTGTCCGTTTGTCTGCAGCCTCAGTTCAGCTCGGTCTCCCTGGAAAGCCGCATATAAGGCGTTCACTATGGCAGCCTGTGACACTCCCACACAGGGCCACTTCCTGTCACTCTTTCACAATAAAACACCTCACTATCAAAGCCAGCGGAGGATTTTATTCTGAAAGAGAAGCAGGAAATCATGTCTTTCAGAATAAAATACTTTACTGTGAAATCCAGTAGAGGATTTTATTCTGAAAGAGTGGCAGGAAATGATCTCTTTCAGAATAAAATACTTTACTGTGAAATCCAGAAGAGGATTTATTCTCAAAGAGTAGCACAAAAAGGATCTTTTTCAGAGCAAAACACGTTACTGTGAAATCAATCAGAGGATTTTATTTTGAAAAAGTGGTATGAAAATTCTCTCTTTCAAGATAAAATACTTTACTGTGAAATCCAGCAGATGATTTTATTCCTGAAAGAGTGGCAGAGAAATTATCTCTTTCAGAATAAAATACTTTACTGTGAAATCCAGTAGAGGATTTTATTTTGAAAGAGTGGCACAAAATGATCTGTTTCAGAAATAAAAAGAAGAAATAAAAAATAAGAGATAATAAACAAACTAGCTACAGCTCAACCTAACATAGCAGCATACTGCTACAGAGTGGAGTGAGTGAAAATGATGCACAAGGTAAATAAAGGTGTAATTATACGGATATTGTTATGTTCAGATGGTCAATGACAGTGCACAGTATATACAACAGTATGGTTTATGGTTTATAGATGTTACTTTAGGTAGTTATCTTGTTGGTAGAATGTATTAACATTCAGGTCACAATGGAAACATCACAGTTTCTCGTTTGAAAACACATACTTTTGTTCTGAATGTATTTCCAGAATACTCTAATCATCTGAATAATAAAAAAAATCTATATATTTGAGAGGAGACAGTACTTACCTTTGTGACCCCATTGTGTGCTAATAGACAAACTGGAGATAGATCTTTATTGCTATTGTCATTAAACCATAAAGGCAGTTTAGAAGATAAATAAAAAAAACTATTTTATTCTATTCTATTCTAACACTTCTGTACTTGTACTTGAGTAGTATTCTAAATGCAATAAACAATAAACAAGGAAAAACATTGATATAGCTATAAAGAGAAAATGCAGGACTTTTTTCATTTTTTTCAGCATAGCATAGTTACAATAAACAAGAAAAAACATTGATATGAAGACAAAATGCAGGACTTTTTTTTTCTGAGCTAGTGTACTCTGTTTCTTACTAGCCCACTAGCCCACCAGTGTTAGCCACCACCAGTAGTAATAGACACCATATTATGTGGGCGTGGTTTTTGTCCCTAAACAGCGGAAACAGGCAGAATTATTCCAGCTGAACAGGCTGGCGGCAGCAGTGGAGGACAGGCTGGAGCAGCAGAGACAACAGAGCAGCTGACAGCAGACACTCTGTCCTCACAGCACCGAGGAGATGGGGGACAAAGCGGGGACCAGGTAAGACCAGCGTCCACTTTGACTCGTGTGCTGTCTCAGGGCAGAAACGGAGGACCAGCCACGGTCCGTGGAGCAGAGAGGAGAAAAAGGGAACTAACCAAGCTTCTTTCAAAAACAGAACAATTTAAAGCTCTGTTGTTTACCGCTGGACACTACGAAAACAGACAGCATTCACGTGACTGTCAAGCTGAAATTTCCCGAAATATATCAATAAATAAGGAATGCTATTTGTACGAAATGAAGATTTAACGCTAAAAAAAAGTTTAAAGTCCTGTCATGTCGTGTGTGCAGCAGTTAGGTTTGACGAAAAGCAAAGCAGCGTCACCTTACCATAAAATATGTACATTTTTGAATGGAGTCTGGCGTGACTTCCTCATATATGAGAAAACGGGGCGTAGGGGGTGTTGAGCTGTAGTAATAAAATGTAGCCGCAGTTTTCACTCCCAGAAGGGGAATACTCCTTTTTACTTTTACATGGATGTTTATTAAAGTTACATACATGCTACAGTAGAGCTACAAGCCCATAGACAGAAGTCAGACTTTGTTAAACCCCACAGGTGTTTGACTGCACTGTATTTATTAACAGAATATTAAGTTTTAAAAGGTGCAGTTTAACTGAACAACCTGCTGGTTACATTATAACAGTCATAACTGGTTAACAATAATAATAATAATAACATAGCTTCTTTTCTGTAATGCTAGTTTTTGTACAATAGCGGAGTTTAACTGAAACTATTATCTCTCTACTATTTTTGAGGAAGACTGACAGTTGTGTGTAATATTATTAATGCAAACATTAAACAACATAAATCATGGCATTAAAAAAATAACAATTTCATGAGCAGTGATGTGCAGGGGGATTGTTGAAAAATGTGTGCTGAACTGCCCTCTTGGCTGGATAAAACATGATAAAATGTTCCCTTGTTAGGTGAACACGAGTGCTTAAATGCCCTCTTCAGTGGCGAGAAAGCACTGTAGGTTTCCTTTTTTTCTTTTCACCCCTGCCCTTCAAAAAGTCTATGCACGGCACTGTTCATGAGAGACATGAGAGTATTTGACAGGTGTCGTTACAGTAGGCTACCACTAGGAGTCGCTAAAAACACAAACACTCAACAGGTTTTAAAGGATAGTTTTGTAATTTTTCAAATATCATGTCGTCCAGGTCAACCTCAGCCTCTCTCTGCTATATTAATCAAATGTGTTCATACTAGCCTTTAAAAACCCTTCCCAACAATGATGTTCAGGTTTTTCCCTTCCTGATCCTTTAATATCCCCTGTGCTGAGTCAGTACTTATATTTATTTACTGTACTAGATGTAACACCATGTTAGAAGTGGAAAACAAACATCAGAGAAACTATTTATGAAAGTAATTATTTTATTAGTATTACTTTATTTTTTTATTTTATTACTATTTCATTGTATTATTATCTTTTTTTACATTTTTTAAACTACTATTCAGCTCTTTTCTAAAAGCTCCATGGACATTTTAGAACTTTAAATGTTGGTTAAATATGCATGAGACAATATTTTAATTACCAACTTGACTTAAACAAAAGAAAAATGAATAATAGAAATTATGTCAAATATTTTAATATCAAATTTCCTTTGAGTTTCCACCTAAAGAAGGAGTGATTCACCTAAACTTACATGTGATTCACCTGGCAACCTTAAATGTTATATAAATATATAAAAATGACATGGAATTAGTTTTTGATAGTTGATAGTTTGGGATAGTTAAGTGTTTTACTTTAATTGTTTCACTGGTTGTGGTCAATAAATAGCAATGTTTGGAGGCTAAAATCCACTTGTCTTTCAAATTGCTGTCATGTAATTTGTTTTGTGAATCGGTTGAGCGTGAACAACATTTAAATGTCATTTTAGTTTAATTTATTGTAGTTGAGTTCCATGCTCAATAGCTCCATGCCCTGCTGAGTTTTATCATGATTACAGGTTTTTCTCCCTTTAGGGTAAGGGTTGACAGGAAGCTGTTCACATGTCCCGTGTTCAGGAAGTAGTGGACATTTCTGTTGATAATCAGGATGTGCATTTTGCTCTTCGGCCCTGTTTTCTTTCCTCAAAAAGTAAAAGGCAGCACATTCCTGGATCATGTTCTTAAAACTGCTGCAGTGTGCATAAACTTAAAGCTGACATGTCCAGAACGCTTCAGCACCACAGCAACAACCTTTCTCTACAATGACACTAATGATGGAGACGCTGTTCGTGTTTTGTGCTGCTGTGGTTGTACTCATTGGTGATTTGTCTCAACACTTAGTCACAAATTAATGTCTGGCATACACATTACTGGCCACATTTCCTGGAATACGCTTCACCCTCTTCCTGTTTAGCTTCAGCGCAGACGCTCCTCTCTTTTCTCTCTTTGCTTCTGACTTGAGAAGATTTCTCAACTCCTCAACATTGATCGCGTTAGCTGAATATTTTGACTGTAGATAAAATATAAACCCTGTTATCCTTCATTTTAAAGGTGCTAAATGCAACGCTGGGAGCGTTTGTATTGCCTCTGCAAGGCTCTCAACATGGCAGCGAGTTCACTGTAAAAAAACGTCACTGTAAAAAACGTAAAACTCTCGTATTTCCCATCAGTTTTCAGATCATATTATGAAATATTGTCTGATCAGTGATGTCATGTGCCAACTAGCCAACCAGAGTCGTTCTCTTAGACCAGAGTGTTCATGATGTTGACTGGTCTGCAGTCAGCTGACACCATTTAAGCAGAGCTGGAGTTAACGTCTTCATTTATTTCATCCTCAGCTCTGTGGACACTTGATCACTGATAAATAGTAGCTTTAGCCTGTTAACCGTTAGCATCTGTCTGATTAGCTGCACTAGCATTAGCTTAGCTCGTAGCTGCTAGCTCAAACTGGAAGTACCTCCCTGATATTTTTATTCTGTTTAACACAAAGTGCATTTTACATTCCTTGTAATCCATGTGGGAGTTTTTCAAAATAAAATACACCATTTTATGTTTATTTTTTAAGTTTTGGAAGTGTATTGCTGTCATTCTTCTGCATGACTGCAGCAGGAAGCTGCCAGTAAGGGTGGTGAAGTGACTTTGCTGTTGGTTCGTTCGTTTTGGCATACACCGATCACATCATGACCACTGCCAGGTGAAGTGAATAACACTGATCATCTCTTCATCATGACTCCTGGATATATAAGACATCAAATGAACATTTAGTCGTCAGAGTTGATGTTAGAAGCAGGAAAAATGTTCCAGCTTCAGGATTTTTCAGGAGTTTGACACCAAGAAGCAAACAGTGATGTCTAGAGGACTGGATCAGAGCATCTCCAGAAGTGCAGCTCTGGTGGTCTGTTCCTGGTCTGCAGTGGTCAGGATCTATCAAAAGTGGTCCAAGGAAGGACCAGTGGTGAACCAGAGAAGGGTCATTGCTGTTTTAATTTGTCCTTTTAAATATTGTTTGTGACAATCCCGTATTATTTAAAGCATACTGAATTGTGTTTGAATGGTCCTATACAAATAAGGCAGCCTCATTGATGATATCTAACGCTGTAAGAGAATCAGGGGGTGGAGATTTCCTTAAATGAATTTACAATAGTTCCTGAGTGTGTTTCCCTAAGAACATTTTCTGCTATTGTTCTTTGTTAAGTGCTAGTGCCATTTCCCATCGTAGTGATGGATGTCTCCTTCAGGATCAGAAATGTTCCATACTGTAATCTGATCAGAGGACAGGCTGAATGTGCCCTGCTCTGCTGCTCATATAGAGGCTGATGAGAGTAAATGTCATCCAGGATCAGTTTGGAGACACTGTGTGAGGCTCCAGAACACATTTATTTCTAGTTTCTGCTCATGCTGGCCTTCCTGCCCTACAGTTCACTGTACTGTCAGCCAACACTGCTGCTTTCTGTTTACACCAAACTGTGGGGCTGGCTTACTGCTGCAGAGTGTGCAGTGTGTGAAGTACAGGAAGTGCAGCATGATTACAGTGTCATTAGTATGTGTTGGAGTGGAATAAGATCTGTTGTTGTCCATAGACTGTCTGACTATGGCCTTAATGTTGCTCTGGTTTACTCGTAATTTATGAAGCCAATTATCGTCCCTGTAGTGGTCATGTGACCAGTCTCAGTGAACAGTTTTTATAAATATGCTGTCATAAATGTTAGCAGTATTGACCCGAGTGCAGGCTTTGGTCATGTCACACTCAACTGAACTTTAAGCAGCAGAACCTGGCGCCTACATTACTCATCATGCAATCTCTGATGCTTTTGTAGTCTGATTGTAGTCCGAGTAGTATTCAAGTCAAGTCAAGTTTATTTGTATAGCCCAATGTCACAAGTTATGAATTTGCCCCATTGGGCTTTACAATCTGTACAGGATATGACACCCTCTGTCCTTTACAAATGACCCTCACATCAACTAAGGTAAAACTCCCCAAAAAAAAACCTTTTAACAGGAAAAAAGAAAGGGAAGAAACCTCAGGAAGAGCAACAGAGGAGGGATCCCTCTTCAGGATGGACAGACGTGCAATAGATGCCATGTGTACAGAATAACAACAATGAAAACACATTAACACTACATATAACGTTGTATGAAAATGTCCAACTCAATATAACAACAGCTAATATACAGTGTATATAAATATAGAATTGTATGAGAGTGTCCAAGGGGATGAAGAGCATCATCAAGCTATCAGCAAAGGATGAGAAGCACGTCTTCCTCTCCACCACACCAACCAGAAGAAGCCTGGGCAACACATCCTCCTCTCCACCACGCCAACCAGAAGAAGCCTGGGCAGCATATCCTCCTCTCCACCACACCAACCAGAAGAAGCCTGGGCAGCATGTCCTCCTCTCCACCACACCAACCAGAAGAAGCCTGGGCAGCATGTCCTCCTCTCCACCACGCCAACCAGAAGAAGCCTGGGCAGCATATCCTCCTCTCCACCACACTAACCAGAAGAAGCCTGTGCAGCATGTCCTCCTCTCCACCACACCAACCAGAAGAAGCCTGGGCAGCACGTCCTCCTCTCCACCACACCAACCAGAAGAAGCCTGGGCAGCATGTCCTCCTCTCCACCACACCAACCAGAAGAAGCCTGGGCAGCACGTCCTCCTCTCCACCACGCCAACCAGAAGAAGCCTGGGCAGCATGTCCTCCTCTCCACCACGCCAACCAGAAGAAGCCTGGGCAGCACATCTTCCTCTCCACCACACCAACCAGGAGAAGCCTCCGCAAGATGACCTCATCACCACCACGTCACTCAGAACCAGAAGATGAAGCCTGACTGGTCTGCACCACCTCTACTCCACCAGGTAGACTGGATCCATGGATACCTGTGAGATGAGAACGCACAGAGACTATGAGGCACAAAACTAATCTGCAGCATGTGTTAAAGGGAGGAAGAGTAAATGCATCCTCTTCTCCACTACTCTAACAGATACAACCTGAGCAGCATCGCCTCTTCTCCATCACGATTTGACCAATCACTGCAGGTAAACAGTCGAGGTGCAGAGAAATGAGATGTCTGATCCACCAGCTGTGGTCTGGTGATGATTTCAGGTTTTATTATATAAAAGTCAATATCAGAAACAACTTTATTGCCAAGTAAGTTTGCACAAACAAGGAATTTAGTATTCAGGTGCATGACATATAAGCACAGTGCAGAGATAAGAACCAATACATGATAAAGTGAATAAGAATAAATATAAATGCAAAAAATCTGATTATGTAACAAAAAAATAAACAAAAAGAGACAAAACAGCACAATATAGCAGTTAAACGGAGACAAAAACTTCAGAAATGTGCAATTGGGCTAGTGGAGGAAGAGTTCAATACAATATTAGATAAGTCAACTCTTTTTTAATTTAAAGTTTTCATTTCTATCAGAAGAGTTTACAATCATGTCTGAGTATAAAACAGTAAATTTATTGTCTCTGTCTGCATACAGTTTAAATACTTAACTCCTGAAATTTTGCAACCATACAACTGAAAAGTCACAAGGCTGCATGGGCTCATAGTAGAACAAAATATTTTTTTATTGATGCCCCATTGGGGGAAATTCACTTGTACAGCAGTGTAAACAAGTAATGCTTGTTAAAAATAACAAAACTACAATAATGCAATAATTGAATAAGTAGTAATAATTGTATTTGCAGCTGCTTTTTATTCATTTCTCACACTGCACTGTAACTTTTACCCTTGTATTTTACACCTGTCTTATTCTATTTTAGCGTGTTTTTATTCAATGAAGCAACTGATAACTTCACTGATGAAGAGTGAGGGTCCCACAGGTTTTTATCATTTATAATGTGTTTTATGTCTTGTTGCTTTTAATGTTTTATATGTTGCTGATTTTAATGCTTGAAGTTGAATTGCCCTGTTTCTGAAATGTATATAATAATGTAAATAAAATTTCCTTTCCTAGTATGTAAAAAAATGGACTTTTAATGGCAAATTAAACCAAATTAAATACAATATTTAGATTATGGCTATGACTTATAAATGATGAAGTATAGTATAGTTTTGATTGATGTGATATGTAATAGAAGACCAGTGTAAATGTGTTTAAAGGAGCAGAATCAGTGCTTCAGCTGCAGATGTTTCTTTAATAATATCTAGTATATTCACAGTCTGTTCTCTCTTCCTCTTTCCACAGAGTCTTTAAGAAGTCCAGCCCCAACTGCAAGGTACACAAAGCTATAAAGTGTGTGTGTGTTTTTGTTTCTTCTCATCCTGGATCATCCTGATCACTGTCTGTCTTCACAGCTCACTGTTTACCTCGGAAAAAGAGACTTTGTGGATCACTTGGACCATGTAGATCCTGTCGGTGAGTCTAAAGCACACACACAGAGTTAGACCATCATCATCATCATCACCAGTGACCAAGACTAAAGTACTCGTGGTGCATTCAGGGTCTCTTTGGTTTAGAAAGAAAAATTCATAAATGTCCTGGTCTACTAACCGCTTTCATGATTTAGAGTTTGTATTACGAGCTGTGATATTTCACTTCAACACTCCGGTGGCCACTAAATTATGGGATGCTGAGGGCTGCAAAGGACACACGTGTTGTGTCCAAATATGGGCAAAAGAAATGATGTGTTTGGTTTAGGAATGTGGCTGGAAAGCAAGTCATATACACAATGCGTGAAGACAGCAAATGTTGAAGTGTCATTATTGTTATTGTTATTATAACCTTTATTGAACCAGGTTTGTCCCGTTGAGCTCAACGAAGAATGGCAGCTTATATTAGAAACAAACAATATTAAACATAGACTTAAAAGATACAATAAAAATGTTCCTTGTGGTTGGAGCAGAAAACCAAAAAGCTTTCTTCTTCATTTCTGCTCTGACCTCATGAACAGTAAAACATAAGAAGTCCTTTGAACGGAGACTGTAGGCCCTCTTATAAAAGAGATGATAAATAAGAGAACAGCCTTATAAATCAAGACATACCAGTGGCCGAGCCAATGTGCATATAAAGATGGTCAATTTACTTTATGTATACGACACAGTAATGAGTTAAAGCTCCACAGTTTGTGATTAACCTCAGATAAGATAAAGAATGATGATTCTTATTTTCAGGTGTTTATACATGAAAGAAAATGTACGTGTTAATGTCTGTGTAGGTCCTCAGTATCCAGGTCAACATGAATCAAAAGAGCAAGAATCAGCTGGACTTGTTTGAGGTTGGTTTCGACTTCAAATCCCAGAAGCCTCAACATTACTCACAGGCCAGAGTCATGTATTAGAGGGACAACTAGTGTAGAACGTTAAGGACAATTCTGTCATGAGATTGGTTCAAAGGTAGCCACATGTTTGCTGGATGCCATGTTTAAGACACAACAGTAAACCAAAACAAATCAACAAAAAAGTGATGGCAAAAAAAAGTCATGCCATGCCATCACTTTTCGAATGAAAAATGCTGTGTTGTGCAGCCTATGGTAGCTCTGTACAGCTCGGACGTGGTAAATGGTTGTATTATTTCCCTCGAGATCCTTATTAGAAGGATCAACTGGAAGTTTACTTTCCCACTTACTTTTACTGTAATGTTTAAGATATTGTTTGATATTTTATATTTAAGATCTGTTTTAATGGTTCTCCTCTGATTTCACTGCTGTAATTTCAATATGATTTTTCCTCTTGGAGGATCTTCCTGAGTCTTATTTAGCCTAAATGTTGTTCAAATTATTGTGTTCTGCCAGGATTTGTGCTATAGTGTAAGAAGTAACCAAAGATATTAATAGATTGTCTGACACAACATGTATATTTTTACCGTAATATTCAAGATCCAAATTATTGCTTCACCTTGCACTTTTGCATATTATTCTATTAAGTTATTTTTATATTTCTAATGTCTGATTAATTTTCTTATGAAAGAGAAAACAACTCTTCAATTAATAAAAAAAAAAAAATATTCATCAGTCATCAGTCAGACATTTAAACAATAGACACAGTCTGACCATCGCAGGCTAAGGGAAGGGTTAATTTGATGTTCAGGAGAAATATTTATAGATTAAAATAAATAACCAAGAAGTTGTCGTTTTTAGCCAGTGGCTCAATAAGTAGCTTTATCGTAGGCTACAGGGTGACTGCTATAGGAGAAGGTAAGGTAAACCTAGCTCCACTGATTAGGTGATTTAGGCATATTCTCCAAATGTTAAACGTGACATAGATGTAAAAGTGTTTATACTTTTGCAAAGGATGAGAAATATTTCATCATTCACAAACAGTTTAAGATAATAATGAGTGATTTGTTGCTACATCGCATCTTCGTTCCATTGAAAGACATTACTGAACGCTCTGACTTATGTCTTAAAGATGCTGCCCATGATTTGAGTTGTCGCAACTCTATATATACGGCGCTGTCACAGGCTGTGTGAGAGCGCCCTCTAGTGCCAGCCAAAAAAACACTGACGTATATATACGTCAATGGCACTCAGAGAGTTAATATGGACAATTTCTAGAGGTCTCCCTGGAAGTCTCAGAGCAGCCTTTCAGGGGAGCTTGAAGTCCTCTGGGGGGACTTGAGCTCCTCTTAAGGCTGGAATATACTTCTCCGACTACGTAATACATCATCCGACTCCGTAGCTACGGAGACCCCTCGAGCCCTCGCACTTCTCCGTCATGATGCGTGTTGTGCAGCCCTGCGCTGAAATGCACCCCCTCGGAAAGTGAAGCCTTAATATCACAGATAAAAGCAGGAGAAAATACTATTTTATGATTTAATTATTTGTGAGGGAGATAGAAGAGAACAACATCGATTGCTTTCAGTCTTTAAAACTCCTCTTCCTCTTTCTTTTCAACACAAAATCAGATAATAGCGAACGCAAACCAACAACTTTCAGTATGTTCTGTGGAAATATACCCCAGCCATAATTACTGAATGAATTAAATAGATTTTTGAGCAGGTTGAATGTGTTTGATTTGCCTTTCACAAGGATAATCGATACTTTAGTTCCTGTCCTGTCCGCGCTGCTGCAGAGGAGACCTGTCTGTTTGTTTCTGTGTAGGGAGAGGGGCTGCATTTCACAGCAGGGTGTAACTAGAGGACCAATCACAGCCCTTGTCGTCTCCGTCTTCCCTTGATGGATTGACGGACAGTTAAAAAAAAATTCCTGCGCCCGGAGACGACGGAGAGGCTCTCCATCATGCTCTTCGGCGACGCAGAGGGCTCTCCGTCTCTACATACGGCACTTTACGGAGTACTATAAATTGGCCTTTAGCTCCCCTTAGCTCATCTTAACTTCTCTTAGCTCCCCTTAGCGCCTCCTTAATTGGAATACTGATTCTCAGTCACCCACGTCCAGGTAAATAAAAAGAGCAAAAAAAAGTGGTGTTGGTCGTTGTAAATATCTCTACCAGTCAGTCAGAGCTGAAGAAGCCTCTTGGATGAGAAGAGGAGAAGTGTCTTCAACAAATTTCAAGCCAAACTTCAAGTCCACTTGACTTGTTTTTGCTCTTTTAGTAATGTTATAGTCACTCTCTACTAACAGATCCTCCTAAATCCCACACAGACGGAGTGCTCCTCGTTGACCCAGAGTATCTGAAAGATCGAAAAGGTGAGAAACATGAAAGATAAAGTAACAGACTGATGAGGGGTTGACCATCCATTTAATCAATGTCTGTTCATCCTCAGTGTTTGTCACTCTGACCTGTGCGTTTCGTTATGGTCGGGAGGACCTGGATGTCCTCGGCCTTTCTTTCCGGAAGGATCTGTACGTCAGCACCGTCCAGGCCTTCCCTCCTCCACAGGAGAAGACGACGCCTCTGAGCCGCCTGCAGGAGCGGCTGCTGAAGAAGCTGGGTCAACACGCCTACCCCTTCAACTTCACTGTAAGACCATTAAACACCAGCTCAGCTCCACCCTGACACTGCTGCACCCAGCCTCCACTGGAAGCTCGGTGGCACAGTCAGAAGTGAAAAGAAGATTTTTAAAGTTGTTATTGAGTTGTTATTCTGGAAGAAATACACATAAAAAGCAAATTCTGCACTTAAAAAGTCATGTATTTTGTGTTTGTGTATTTCAGTCATAGAGTGTTGCTACTAAAGAGGGGAAAGTGAGGAAATAAATTCAGGTGACCATTCTGGTCTGATCTAAATAGTTTCATCTCCTGTATTTATGCTTTAAAGTGGGTGAAAAAAATATTTCTTTTTTTACACCTGTGAAACAGGTGGGAAAAATGTTTTGCCAGGTAAAAAAAAAAAGTTTTGTCAGGACTTTTATGTTTGTTGCTGTAATACTTATTTCCACCACAAGAGACTCAAGTGCTCCTCTTCTCATGTTCTAAGCAGGGCTAAAAATATTTCTTCATGTTTTTTCGTCCTGGTGTGAACTTTTTAAAGGTGTTTTTAAGTCATAAACACAGGACGAAAACAATTCAGATTTTTTTTCCTCAGGGCTTCCTTAGACAAAAAATAATCCCTGAAGGAATCTATGGCATCATCAAGAAGGAAAAATCCTGAAGGATTTCCCTTTAATTTTATGACCTGAACTTGTAGATTTATTTTTAGATCCTTCTCAATATATTTTTAGTATTGTATTGATTCATATCACTGTGCACCCACTTTGTTTGACGTGCCAGATCCCCCAGAACCTGCCTTGCTCAGTGACCCTCCAGCCCGGTGCAGAGGACACTGGGAAGGCCTGTGGTGTGGACTATGAGCTGCGAGCCTTCTGTGCTAAGACTGTGGAGGAAAAGATCCACCAAAGGTTTGACTCATCCAGACACCTGAGAGTACAAACGCTCCACGAGACGTTTACTGTGAGGTTTAAACTCCAGGGACTAGAAACTGTACTGCAGTCCCTGTCCCTGAACTGAACAAATGTATCTGTATTTAAACTGAATTCACCTTTTTAGACCCAGATTTGATCCAGAACACTGGAATTCACTGAGAAGTCAGAAATGAATCCAGAATAACAAACAACCACTAAAACACATTTTTCTGTTCAGCAATGACAACAAATAACTGCAATTTAACATCTCTATCAATAAATAATAAGAATGTGCTCTGATATTTTTTCTGTTTTTTTAGTAAAACAGTAATTTTTAAAATTCCTGTATAACAATAGTTATGTTTTTATGTTATTTGTTTTTATCATTTTGATTAAAGAGTTTGCAAATACTGGTGGATTAACCATTACATCTCCGCTTAAATTTCTGATGCAAATATTTCATTTCTGCAAATACAGGTTTTTATATTTTACATTTCTATCTTTTATTTTTATTTCTTATTTATGTGTGCCTTTAAGACAAGAAACTACTAAATATTGTTATACATGCATAATGACAGTAAAGACTCTTGAATCTTGAACACAGAAACATTAAGAAAAAATCTTAAACAGCAGAAACTGTTAATTTAGGGCAGCGGTGGTAAACACCTGACACTGAGTGGAGGAATAATACTTTAAATTTGTAAAGCGCTGTATATGAACCCGCTGTGTCCGTAGGAACTCTGTTCAGCTCCTGATCCGGAAGGTTCAGTACGCTCCAGAGAAACCAGGTCCACAGCCCATGGTGGAGACCAGTCGCAGCTTCCTGATGTCGGACAGAGCTCTGCACCTCGAGGCCTCGCTGGATAAAGAGGTAAGACAGCCACTCTGGTGTGCTGTGTGATGACTGGGTTAACCACACTGCTGAGGCTCTGTCTCTCTCCAGCTCTACTACCATGGCGAGCCCATCAGTGTCAATGTCCATGTCACTAACAACTCCACCAAGAGCGTGAAGAGGGTGAAGATATCTGGTAACTCCATCTGGCCTTGCTCACTCACTCACTGAGTTTCAGCACTTATCACTTCACAATCAACAACTGACAGAGCTCTCACACCACTTGAGACAACTACAGTTCATGTCAAGCAATGAACAAACTAGTAAAGTAACTCTCCTGTTCTTCTCTCAGTTCGTCAGTATGCCGACATCTGTCTGTTCTCCACGGCCCAGTATAAGTGTCCAGTTGCCCAGGTTGAAGCAGAGTGAGTTCCTCTTCTGTCCTGCTGTCCTCCTAATGCTTCATTATTAGTTTCTTACTTTAGTTTTCCAGGTTTGGTTACCATGAAGATATACACTGATCACACAAAACATCATGACCACTGCCAGGTGAAATGAATAACACTGATCATCTCTTCATCATGGCTCCTGGATATATAAGACATCAAATGAACATTTAGTCCTCAGAGTTGATGTTAGAAGCAGGAAAAATGTTCCAGCATCAGGATTTTTCAGGAGTTTGACACCAAGAAGCAAACAGTGATGTCTAGAGGACTGGATCAGAGCTCCAGAAGTGCAGCTCTGGTGGTCTGTTCCTGGTCTGCAGTGGTCAGGATCTATCAAAAGTGGTCCAAGGAAGGACCAGTGGTGAACCAGAGACAGGGTCATGAGAGGACAAGGATCAGTGATGCAGGTGGGGAGTAAAGGCTGGTCCTGGTGGTCTGATCCAACAGACCAGAGGAGTTAATGCTGCTGAAGATAGAAAGGAGTCACATAGCACAGAATAAACCTTCAGGGGTCAGAGGTCACACAGGACGTCATGACTGATCAGTGTATGATAATGTTTGCAATGATCTACAAAAATTAAGGTGTTCAAACTACATACAAAGGCAACACACCAGATAATGCAAATACGAGCAAATCTTTCAATATTAACAAACTTTATTATATTAGTCTATATAATAACGACAGTTGCCACAAATATGGGTTTGCAGATGGCCTTATTTCATACACAAATGCAGATTCAATTGAACAATTAATCCACCATCACCTACATATTTTCCAGTCTCATGTCTTATTTGTTTCATCCCACATGTGCTCAGTGCCATCTTTTGCAGGGAAGAATTCATTTTCATACTGAAAGTCTCATTTTTCATGTCAAACATTAGCAACTAGGGCTGTCAAAATTAGCGCATTAACGCAATTAATTGATTAGTTGCGCGATGGTAACTTGGACAAACTGCCTGAAATGCACTGCCAGAGACGTGCTGACAGGTCATGAAGCAGAACTCCATTCAAAAAAATCAAGGAAACTAACAATGCAATCGTAACTAACGATGAAACACGCTGACAAAATTAGATTAACCATCTTTTCTGAATCTGTCCAAGCTTCTCCTGTAATTCAGCAAACAAATAATCCACCAAAGAGCATTGTTAAAGTATTAATTTGTAATGTGAAATGGACAAAAAGGAAAAGCTGTGTTAGAGCTGTCAAAATTAGCACATCTCTGGCACGTCTCAGATGTGTCTACCTGTCTGCATTTCGAGCAGTTTGTCCAAGTAGAGTTACGGTCACGTAAATTAGCAATCGTGTTATTATGGACAGCCTTAGTAGCAACAGACAGAAATATTGTATCACTCTTTAACATTTTGCTCTCGTCTTCTTGATCTTTACCCCAAACTTCAGCCACCAGGTGTCTCCCAGCTCCACCTCCTGCCAGGTCTACACTCTGACCCCCATGCTGGGCAGCAACAGGGAAAAGAGAGGCCTGGCCCTGGATGGGAAGCTGAAGCATGAAGACACCAACCTGGCCTCCAGCACCATGTACGCACAGCAACACACACCTGCATCTCACAGGAAAAGAAGTACACAAACCCATGGTTATGCACACTGATGGACATGAACACTCATTGTTTGCATGTGTCCTGCAGAGTAAAAGAAGGGACCAACAAGGAGATGATGGGGATCCTGGTTTCCTACAGAGTTAAAGTCAAACTGGTGGTGTCTCTTGCAGGGTAGGTGTTCAATCAGAGGAGTAATATGTTCTACTTTTAATTTAATGTTTACCATGGAGAAACAAACAGCTTTGTGTAATGGAAATATATATTTAATCAGTAGTCAAATGGTTTACAGGAGAAGGGGGGAATATTTAGCCTGGGAGCAGAGATTTTTTTTCAGTAAAACAAATCAAATGTGTAGCTACACAATCCTTAATGGAAGTGCATGCATGAATTAGCCCTACGTCCTTCCTGTGCATGGGAGTCCAGACCTGCGACTGCTGGCAGTGTGAAAGCGCCCTAATGACGAACCAATGCAAGTCGATGTACTAATTTCAGTGTGAAATGTACTGTAGGTGGAAAACCTTTTGCATGTCTGTGCAGGGGCCCATTGTACTGTAATCCTTATCCCAAGCACAGGGGAGACTTTCTTTTTGCCTCCAGGACTGAAGTTGATGCTCATGTTTGAAGTGAAACCCCTTTAACTTTATCCAACAAGGCACGGGAACTTTACTCAGGATTGAGGAGCTGCAGCGTTTATTCACAGACAAACTGAAACCTTAACTTTATTCTCTGGGTTTGGCTTCAATCAGCAACATCTGTTCTCCTGAAACACATAGAGGAAAATATATATTTAAACAGAAAAAAATAACAATGTATCCCTAAATTTCTCAAACAAGCTCCATATAAATCTGACATATTAGTAACAGATAGTTAACCGTACATGGTCCATGTGTTTGTGTGTGTAGGGATGTGGCAGTTGAACTTCCTTTTGTCCTGATGCATCCCAAACCTTTAGACGAGCCAAGCTCCCAACCTCAGTCAGGTAGGACACACACACACACACACACACACACACACACACACACACACACACACACACACACACACAGTGGATTAGAGTGTAATTTAATCACTGAATGTGTCCTTGTTTCTAGTTGCTCCAGAGGCCGATGCTGCTGTGGATACAAACCTCATAGAGTTTGAGACAAAGTAAGTGTGTGTGTAAAGATAATGTGTCGTTCAGCCTTAAATTCTTTTTTTAACATATTATATTATATTAATATAGAGTGTGTGGATGTGATTTGAGTCCTCTGATCATGGTACAACATAATTTAGTAGAGTGAGAGCTGCAAATGGACCCAGGTGACAATTTTAATGTGTTAATGTGATGAGTTTTTAGATGCAGCATTCGGATTAATGAAAGGTAGGTGGCATGCATGCAGACAGTACACAGGGTGTCACCTTAATCCAACACAAGTGAAAATGTGGTTGAAATTATATTTTTTTTTGCTCAGGAAAATATTTCTTAAAATAAAAATACACTGGTACCTAGTGGAGTTTTGGGTCACTAGTAGTGCTGTGAATGGAGCCCCTCTTTATTTGTATCATACAGCATACAGTATATGCTGAGTGACAGCAGGCATAACTTTTGTTTATTTACATGAAAACACAGCAAGGTCCCTTTTTTAATTCATCGCTCAGCCGTTCCACGTGTTTCAATGAAGTTTCCTTTTTTCAGGATGGACATTTTTTTCTTTGTATGTTTGTTTTGAAGCCTCACTGTGTGATGTTTCAAGTTGTCTATTAACAGTTTTAGTTTTTATCATTTAAAAGTATTACATCATTCATGAAGTAATTACCTCCACAAAAAAAAACCTGCAGTGTTCTCACAGTCTTTATATTTTCATTGCGTTGGCGTAGCCAGTGCAGGTCACCGTGTTGCGTTGCAATCTTGAAACTACGGGCCCTTTTTACAACACTGACTTCATCATCTGAGAGAATGCTGGTAGAAGTTGTATTTATGGATGCCATCTCGATCACATCTCGCCATATCGCGAATGTCCGCCCTCGGCAACCGTAGAAGGAAACGAGCACTGAGAGAAGGGTCGGGCTAAAGAAGAATATTCATTGTGTGTACACCACCTCACTGCTAGATGAGAGTAATTCCTACACAGAGGAGCTTTAAAGATTTTAAAGTTCACTCCAAATCAAAAATCCATACATCTCCTCTTACCTGTAGTGTTACTTATGGATCTAGATTGTTTTGGTGGGAGCTGGCTATAGAGATGTCTGCCTCCTCTCCAATAAAAAGAAACTAGATGACTCAGCTCATTGATAAATAAAATCAAAGGTATGATAGATATACTTTGTGTTTGTTTGGAGGCCAGCAATAACTATATTTAATCAGCACAGATAAGTATGTTCTCATCATTGCAGGACTTGAGACTTTCTGTTGTTAACACAAATACCTGATTGTCGTCATTTCTGCAGTATGTTTCTATCCAGGTAGGAGATGACGGTCTCTCTCTTTTCAGTTCCTCCCCTCAGATCGATGACTTTGTATTTGAAGACTTTGCTCGTCTGGGGTTAATGGGGATGAAGGATGAGGGCGACCCCTTCCGTTAGCGTCTGAGTAGAAGCTTAACAGGATGCCTCAAGAACCCAAGAACTTGTAAAGACGACCTCTTGTCTTGCCTCATGTTTTAATTGTATTATTCACTCTGTATGAGCTTCTAGATGTGTCTCTTATTAAGGTCAGTGTAAAAACAGAGGAGCTGGTCAGTGATTCAGGCAACTATAGAGTGAATTTAGCCAGAGTTTAATCAGTGAAGCAACAGCATGATTTGTTTGTTTGCTGGACTTCTTCGTTCTGTTGATATCAGTATTGTAGGATCTATAATTATATCCAGGATTGTTTTCAGAGGACTCTCTCACTTTGACTGCTTCCCATTGATTTATCCTTATTGCCTCTTTATAATGAAATAAATCAAATGAATTTGGAACAGATCAAGCTAGAGGGTAAAGTCAAACAAACAGGAGTGATTTTTTTATATTGATATTTTATTTTGTGGGGTGAACATTAAGCACACTTAAATACAATATTGACATACTTTCTTTGAGTATTTCCATATTCTACTACATAGAAAATGCTTTACAGTATATATGATGCAGTACTATTAGTCTACCCTGAAGTATAAAAAGTATCTGAAATTGGCTCCAGAATATTTGATTTAATATAATAATGTAATGCTTTAAAAGCAGCCATTCTGTTCAGTGACTACTTTTACTTTTGATCTTCTTTAGCGTACCTACATTACAGTATAAATAATATGCTATGACACAGTGTTAGCAATATAAAGTTTTTTGCCAGGTCTAAAATAAATTACTAACAGTGTAAAGATCAACAGTTTCTGTATTACCTCAAACATGTCTTTGGTATTTAATTTCTTGTCGCTTATTGTTCAATATAAATCAGCAGCTTTTGGGGTATAATATCTTATAATCTCATCTCTCCTGTTCCAGTCAGTGTTTGTCAGTGTCTGTAAACAGGCTCTTGTGTTTTTGGATCTATGAAAATACATTATTTTAGATTATGAAATATTATCTGTTTGATTTTTTCAGTTTTCCATGGAGATGTAAATGTGAGTTATGTAAGTGTAAAATACCACAGCTATAGTATCTATATAATAAAACCTGACATTTATAAAACACTGAACATGCAACCAAAACACTTCACAGTATTGAAAGAACATCTTGCAGGATACTCTGTTGGATTTTTTTACTCAATAAAATGAAATCAAAAGTACAAATAATCTGCCAAATGCAGCTTGGTGTGATCTTGAACCGATGTAAAATATGACAGAAGCTTTTGAAATTACAGAGTTCAGTGAATTGTGGACAAATGTCTGGTACATCTTTAATCACAATACTGTTAAGCACACAAATGGAGTCCAGATATGGGAGCTTGCAGGACGTAGAAGTAGAATGAGGTGGTTTGTCACTGTTATGCAAAGTATCAGGGTCCTGGATATTTCACTGTAATGAAGGAGGATTTTTGTCCTACTTTTTTTCTGTTAAGTTGTTAAAGGGATAGATAGTTTGGATGTTTCTCTGTGGGGTGGCGTGAGATACAAAACAATGCACTGCTGTAGACAGAAGCAGCAACACAAACTGTAGACATCCAAAAGAATAAATGTCAGTCTAAGTGTACAAGTAAGTACATTAGATCAGATTGTTTGTGTTATTTTGTGAGATTGTTAAATCTGAACGAACCCTTTAAACACAATCAACAAGTAATCCCTCTTTAACTCTTTGAGTGTCATTGATGTATTTTGATGTCAAAGTGTTTTTTCAGCAGCGGGTCACCGATCACACTCTCACACAGCCTGTGAGTAATGTAGGGATTTGTAGTCGGGACATAAAGAGACAGCATACACCACACAGATCAAAGTAGGATGTGGAGACGACCGAGATTAGGGAACAAAACAAACAGAATCTGGACAAAAAGTGGTGATTCTGATAAAACGAGAATGGAACAAGGTAAAAAACTATTGAACTATTCTGTGTTTTCAGAGACATAGTACAAAATATTCTGTGCAATTCTCAAACTACATCTCTTCAGAGAATCTGGAGCCTGACAAGTGCTGATTATTCTGAAACATTTGGTATCTTTGTGGTTGTATTTGAGGTATTTCATGAAGGCTTACATATGATATGGACACAGACAAGAAAAATCATCACCTAACAAAAAAATGGACCCAGAAATACAACACTGCTTAGAGGAAAAAAAAACATGTTATATACAAGAGTTGTTCTTGGTGTTTCTCTCTGCTGGCAGATCAAGTCACATCAGGTATCAGAGTGAAACGCTGCTGTTAGCCCAGTCACATTCCTCTGTGCTCTCATGTCTGCTGCTGCTGCTGCTGCTGCTCCAGCATGACTTCACAGGTCCGTCCCAATTCTCCCAGTTTGACCTTGGCATACTCAGCTCTGTTCAGCGCCATCTGACAGTCCTTCCGAGCTGAATAAGTGGAACCTTCATGAGGCTGACCAGTCGCTACCTGGGGGAGTAGACAGGAGAGTAACTGCTTTGTTTGTACACTTAGTAGCATTGGTATTAGATCTGTTTCAGAAGTACAACGGAGAAAGAGTTTTTCTTCAGTCATCCAATACATTTCTGTCATTTTTAAAATACCTCATTGAGTGACAGTCCTTTTATAAAACGAAAAGTACCTTGTCCCTGCGTTTTTAGCCATTTTGAATCATCTTTCTAGACCCGCAGATATTTTGTACTATGGCTCAAATGAAAGAAGAGACTCTCTATTTCGTCATGAAAAAAATGTTTATTTGCAACTTGTTCCATTCTTGTTTTGTCTTAAGTAGATACTGATTGCTCTGCTTTCTGATCTCAATCGTCTCCACTTCCTGCTGTGATATCTATGGCTTACACTGTCTCTTAATGTTCTGTCTACAAATCCCAAAAGCCCCAATATTACTCACAGGCTGTGTGAGAGCATACTCTTGTGCCAGTCGCCAAAAAAAACACTTTGACGTATACAGTATGTGTATGGCACTTAAGCGTCGAATTTTAAATGATGTACTTATACATCAATGGCACTCAAAGAGTAAAAGAGTATGACATACAACTCCATAATATGACCAATATACAGCTGTTTTGTCGAAGAGGAAATGTTTTGGAAGCACTACTTATTCCATGAGACACTAATACTACCGCTGTGTGTCTGACCTGTGTGAGGTAGCGGATCTGGCCACTCAGTTCACTCTCCACTCGGTTGACGGAGCCCTGAAACTGGACCAGCTGTCGGTCCAGGAGGCTGGCATTGTGTTTGTCTTTGGAGAGTTCCAGAACGATGTTACCTGCCGAGCATATATAGAGCGGCATTTCAGCTTTATGATGAGCAGACATGTAAACAATGACAAAAACATGCTTGCACACCAATACACAATTACTTCAAAACAATCAGCAATTGTGTTTGTTTAGTTTCCAGGGGCAACAAAACAAGCTCTAAACACAAAATCTGACGTAAAATCAATCTTTAAAGTTATTCACGGTCATGTTTGTGTCTATCTAATGAATACAAGTCCAATATTCACTCTTTTTATCTCTGGCTTTGATCTCCACCATCTCCTGAGGAAGAAATGTCTCTTTAGCTGCTAAATGTTCCACAATGTTCAGAAGCTAGTCACTAACGACAACACACAATAAGCTTTGACATTACATAGTCATTTAACCCACTGATAGTAACTCAAGTTTGATCAGTGCAGCTTTAAGAAATCTGTTTTTCTTATATAACAATTAATGGTCAGGTCCACGACCATGTTAATGTATTTGGGGGGCTCCAGTTGATGCCTCAGAAGCCAACCAGTATTACAAGGCCCCTCTACATTCAAACATACAATATTGCATAGTAACCCAAGCCCCATTTTGTTGAGGCTGTGCTTGTTCAAACAAATTTACAGTAAGTAAAATTTTCAAAAAAGCAACTAAGGTAATAATTTTAAACCTCTGCGCCCCTTCTTCGAACTGTCACAATCAAACTGTGACTCATGGGCAGTTACCTGCTTTGCATTTTTGTCTCAAGTTTCAAAAGTAAAAGTACTGACGATTGCATGCCGATAAGTAATGGAGAGCAAGGGTTCTCCCTGTTGGGCCCCAAAATATTTGGCCCCGGCCCTGTCTGATAACGCATCTTGGCAGTTTTAAGTATGCAGTGATATGTTTTTTCCTGTTGAAGTGGCTGTGTTGTGTGAAATCTGTCCTCACCGGCACACTGCAAGATCATCGCTATCTCCTTCTCCACATCCTCCAGAGCTCTGAGCCGCTCATTGGCCATGCGGGAGCAAGAAGCAGCTACAAGCTGCAGCTCTTCTACAAAAGGACCTGCTGTGGTCACCCAGAGAACCGATAGACCTGGAGAACTCAGCTGAATGTAGACAGAAGCAAATCTAAATCTGCTTTGCACTGTTTTGCCTCTACCTGACTGAAGAAAGAGCTGATCGACTGACGCTGCGCGATGGACAACAACAAAGAGGAAGGAGTCACTAAAACAACGTCACTCCGTCGCGTCCTTGTGACGTCACTTGGCAGCGAGGCAAGATGGCTACATCGGCTTGGCTGCGTGGTCCATCTGCTATGCGACTAACCGAGGGTTTGGTGTCGGCTTTGAAAGAACATCGTCCAGAGTATTTACCGGCTCTGTTGGCCAACTACAGAGAACATGGCGTGTTTCAGACCCAGGTAGACCCCGGCCTGGAGAAGCACGTTAGCTCTGAAGCTAGTTACCTGTTAGCCTGCTGTCGCAGCATTAGCTACACGCTTTGTTGTTCACCGAACTGACACCTGGAGCTGCTGCAGGGCTGAGGCTGCTGCGGTTGTTAAACAGCTAATATCAAGTGTTGCTGTGGTTGTTAACTACTTAGTAGTTGAAGTGTGGTTGTTAACTATTTAATTGTAGAGGTGAGGTTGTTAACTAGCTAATAGGTGGGTTGTGGTTTTTAAGTACTAGCTGTTAGTTGAGCTGTGATTGTTAATTAGCTAATAGTTGAGGTGTGATTGTTAACTAGCTAGTAGATGAGTTGTGGTCTTTTAACCACTAGCTAATATTTGAGGTGTGGTTGTTAACTAGCTAATAGTTGAGGTATGGTTGTTAACTACTAGCTAATAGTTGAGCTGTGATTGTTAATTAGCTAATAGTTGAGGTGTGATTGTTAACTAGCTATTAGTTGAGGTATGGTTGTTAACTACTAGCCAGTAGTTGAGTTGTTGCTGTTAACTAGCTAATAGTTGAGTTGTGGTTGTTAACTATTAGCTAACAGTTGAGGTATGGTTGTTAACTACTAGCTAATAGTTGAGTTGTTGCTGTTAACTAGCTAATAGTTGAGTTGTTGCTGTTAACTAGCTAATTGTTTAGTTGTGGTTTTTAACTATTAGCTAACAGTTGAGGTATGGTTGTTAACTACTAGCTAATAGTTGAGTTGTTGCTGTTAACTAGCTAATAGTTGAGTTGTGGTTGTTAACTATTAGCTAACAGTTGAGGTATGGTTGTTAACTACTAGCTAATAGTTGAGTTGTTGCTGTTAACTAGCTAATAGTTGAGTTGTTGCTGTTAACTAGCTAATAGTTTAGTTGTGGTTTTTAACTATTAGCTAACAGTTGAGGTATGGTTGTTAACTACTAGCTAATAGTTGAGTTGTTGCTGTTAACTAGCTAATAGTTTAGTTGTGGTTTTTAACTATTAGCTAACAGTTGAGGTATGGTTGTTAACTACTAGCTAATAGTTGAGTTGTTGCTGTTAACTAGCTAATAGTTGAGTTGTGGCTGTTAACTATTAGCTAACAGTTGAGGTGTGGTTGTTAACTACTAGCTAATAATAGATGAGGTTTGGTTGTTAACTAGCTAATTGTTGAGATGTGGTTATTAACTAGTTAATTCTTGTATTGTAACACTTATTGTGTTTATCTTGGCAGGGCGCGAGCACTGCTGGGGGTCTCGTGGGTTTCAGCAATGCCAAGCTGGGCTCGAGCAAGACCAGGTGAGTAAAACTGAGGTCAATGAAGTTTATTATCACAAATCACACACCAGTAACATAAGGGTACTGACACCCGCTATGTCACAATATTTCATTCACCAAACAAGCATTGCATCAATGGCAGTATTATTGTATGATTTATTGCACATTTTGCTCTTATAGTAATGTTATTCTCAGTGTTACCGATCTATGAAAGAGTTAATTCTTGTAATAAATGGTCACGCTGCATACTTAAAACCATAGTCACCAAAAAAACACATAGAAAAAAAAGAAAATGCTTAATTGCAGCAGGAAGGACATATTTTTAGAAGTACCTGTCATCCCCCCATTTATGTTCTATGAGATGGAATCAGTGTGAAAAGTTTGATGCTTTTCTTTAATAGATAGGGCTGAGAAATGTTTTATACTCATGCTGATATGATAGCTATGCTTCAATGTCAACATCAGTACCTTAGTTTATGCTGTATTTCCAAGGACACTATCCAGATTGGGGATCACTGTCTATCTAGTTGTATGCATCAAAAATTACACACTTAAGTTACTGAAACAACAAAAATGGTAATAATGATCCACATACAGACATATTTTGGTAGCTGAACTGAACTTGGACATGTAGAATGTGACTCAAATCCAGTGGTAGTAGTGTGAAAGTAAATAACCTCTACAAAATGAAGTTTTGAATTTTAAATTTAACAAAATCATATCAAAGAATAAGGAGTTACAAGATTACAAAGTGGAGCAGGAGGTTGATGTTGTCCACTTCCAAAATAGTATTAATGTTGTATATTTGCAAATTCTTATACATACCCAGTATCCTTTGACCTTTGCATATCTGTTATAAAGTAACAATTTATAAATGTCAAGATAAAGGGATAACATTACTATATCATATGAAGAAAATATTTTTTATATTATTACCTTTGTAATCAAACATGTTTAAATATTGACAGCCCAGATATTGGTCTGATTTAATATAAATAATACAAAATCTACAGTGTTACACTCATTTCGGAGGGTAGCTCTGTCTGTGGCTAAGGAGGAGGAGGTTCATTACTGGTATTAAGAAACAGTGCGTGTGTCTTTGTGTTCAGGTTTGAGGGGCTCTGCCTGCTCTCCATGCTGGTTAAGGACAGCTCCAGTGAACTGTTCCAGCAACACTGCGTCTCCTGGCTGCGCTCCCTGCAGCAGGTCATACAGGTACGATGCGTCAACATGCATGCACTAAGGCTGCGCCGTAAGCAAAAAAAAAAAGACAAAAGTAAAATGTACCCGTTGCATCTTGTTCACACCTCAATGTCCAGTTTCTGAACCGTTGAACCAATTGGTGACCAGCTCGTCGTGCGACTGCACAGTTGCCTCAACCCCTGTGATGTGCTTTCCTTCACTGTGAGAAGAGTGTGTGAATGGAACAAGGTTCTTAAGTTTTACTCATTTAGTGACTGCGTAGTTTGCTGGTTAGCTTGCTAATAGCTTTCCACCATGCTTTCAAGCTTTACTGGTTACGATATGAGTTGAACAGAGGGCTTCTGGGTCTCAGTGCTTTGTCTGTCACTGTCTCCTCCTGGGGATAGTCTCCGAGCAAGGAGTGAGGCAGAGGGGCCAATTGTTGTCTCCTTTGTGGTCTGATACACAGCAAACAGGCTACTGGTTTACTAGTTACCAAAACACGTTTTTTTTAACTTGTGAAATGGCACAAATGGAACGCTTCCTGCAGTGTGGTCATTTGCTGTTTACACCAGTCACAGTGGTAAACTTTCCAGGGTTCAGTTCAAATAGAACTTGAAAATGTCCACAGCTTAACAGCCTCTTTTCTTTTGGTCTCATCCTGTAGTCTCAAGCTCCGGTTCAGACCATCCAGCTGGCGGTGAACATCCTGAAGGACTTGCTGCAGTACTCGTCCCAGCTAGCAGAGCTGGCCAGGGAGGTCGGCCTCAACTCCATCCTGGGCATCCTCACATCCCTGCTGGGCCTCAAGACAGAGGTGAGGGGACGTGGCAGGACTGCTGCAGAAAATTTAAATCCAGGAATTGAATTACATACACTACCACTGACTGAGTGTGCAACAATGTGGCTGTATGTTAGCATGTTATCGAAAAAACATGGTCTAGCCAAATCCCAGGTCTTTTGTGTCTGACATTAAAATGACTGAACAATCAGCAGAGGTGACATCTTGACAGCAACACAACATTGCAGGCCTGATACTAACCATTCGTGTTCCTCCTGTGGTCTCAGTGTGAGTTGGCAGCCATGGAGGGGATGACCGCCTGTATGACCTACTACCCCAGAGCCTGTGGATCTCTCAGGGTAAGACCCTCTGATGTACATATGGCTTAAAGAACACATTAGTGAAAAACTTGTTTCCCCACTAAAAACAACTTGTGCTGTCTTTTTTTGTTTTAGGACAAACTGGGAGCCTATTTCTTCTCCAAAATGGACAGCACAAACAAGAAAACACAAGAGGTCTGATTGTCACAACTTTTTGACTGCAGACTTTTAAAAACATTTTCCCATCTAACTCCCATCCTCCTCAATGTCACTCCATCAGATGGCCTGTCTGTGTTATGGTCGCCTGCCCTGTCTGGGGGGCTTGTTGGACAGAGGGGTGGGTGCTGGCAGAGCTGAGGGCTGGACCAATCAGGTTCACTGCCTGCTGGCCTCAGCCAATGGCCTACTGGCTCAGATCTACCAGGGATCAGAAACAGGTACAGATTGAGACAGTGTCTCTGTAGAGCCAGTTCAGTTTGAGAGTGCAAATGCATGTCTCAAATAATTGTGATTTCTTTGTGAAATGATTCTTCTCTGTTAACATGCTGCTGTGCTGCTAACACTGTTGCAGTGAGCTCTACATGCATATTGCACTCAGATGGTGTAGTTTAAAAGCTCTCACTGTTTGCTGGGGCAGATACGGTGCAGTATGACGGTCCAGGCGTGGAGCTGACCTTTCCTCTTCTTGACCAGTCGGATCCGTTGCTGTTGCTGCAGCTCCAGCACAGATTCACAGCTGTCTGCCTGGCTCTCAAACACACACTCAGGTACAGGGCACACACACAAAGGAAAGTCCACCTTTTAAATGGTGATTTCACCCAAAGAGTGCTCACTCTTACCTCTGTCCACCAGGGTGGATCCAGCCTTTGCTGTCCGTCTGCCTGTCAGACCAATACTCAACCTGGTGTGCCGAGTCCTCGCTGTCAGCTCCAAGAGCATAGTGAGTGCGCGCACACACACACTGTATTTCACATGAAGATATTTAGAAGATGGTGCTGCTGCCTGTGTAAGTGTCACACCAAAGCATGGAATCTACTATTATTGAATCTATTGAATACAGATAAACAATATTGATCCTAGTCCATGTTTTTAAGTTGTGAGTGTGTGTGTCAGAATTTAACAGGAGATGGAAGTGTGAGGTTTCTGCTCTTGCCCGTCATACACACCAACACACTGGATGTGTTATCAGCTCTCATCACAGCGTGAGTACTGACCTGTATACCCTCACACTCTTTGTTATCCTATGATGTGGTGCTGTCACTGTACTGTGCTGTGCGTGTGTTGCAGTGTGCGTGTCGGCATGGTTCAGTACGCTGCTGTGCTGCAGAGGCTGTTTTCTCAGACCCTGTCTGCCTGGACGCCTCCAGCTGAAGCCAACCTGGGACAGCAGAGAGCTTACAGGTAACTGACTGCAGCTGATTCACAGATTAACTCTGTGTTATTCAACCTTGGGGTCGCAACCCTACGTTGGGTCGCCTGGATTTCAAATTGCATGATCAATAACAAAATAATTGTCTCCATTTTGTCTTGGGTAACCAGAAATTAAAATAAAATATCATAATTCAAATGACAGGTATTGGAGGTGGGGTGGATGATATGTTAATGTCAGATTTTGATTTATCTGTCTTCTCCCCATCCCACAGCTCAGTGCGGGTAGCGGTGTACAGAACCTTAGAGCTGTGGGTCCAGGTGGCTGGAGCCTCTGCCAGCATCCTGCAGGGAAGTCCTGGCCACTCAGAGCTCCTGTTCAGTCACCTGCTCAGTGACATCACACCAGGGGCGGAGTCTGTCAAGGTTGGTTCCATGTGGTCAGTTTGAGGCTGTGTCTGAAAATTACTAACATGCTATTGAGTATGCTAAAACAGCATGTGAAATTTTTTAGTATGTCCGAAACCTTAGTATGAA
The DNA here is from genome assembly GCA_029721515.1 of Synanceia verrucosa. Taxonomy (NCBI): domain Eukaryota; kingdom Metazoa; phylum Chordata; class Actinopteri; order Perciformes; family Synanceiidae; genus Synanceia; species Synanceia verrucosa. The sequence goes on along the minus strand of CM056569.1, from coordinate 16,124,724 downwards.
CCCGATAGTATGTGAGGTCCATACTGTTTCCACTAAATATTACAGTATGCAAGCACTGGACACTATGCCGGGATAGATGTCCCACAATACAGTGGGATGATGACGACGGACAATGACTTAATTAATTGCTGTGTGGTTTTTATCAGATGCATATCAAGGATGTATTATCAGATTATTATTTTTTTAGATGTATTAATATCACAGATTGCTGGTGGAGGTGAGGTTGGAACGGATTACCATGGTTACGCGTCTCCAATCCAACCGCCAAGAGGCTCTCAGGAAGTGCGTCACTTCCGCACTAAGCAGTGCGTCGGAAAAGATGCAAACTACAATTATTCACTCAAAAGTGTGTTGAATGATAGTACACACATTGAGTATGTAGTGTGTAGCATGGAATTTCAGACACAACCTGAATCTACTGAAAGGTTTGATATGTTCTTTCCTGCATTGAAATGTTGGAAATGCCTTTCTCTCAGAACCACCATTGACTTCTTTGGGAGTGTGAGCTATAATAGCTTTAGATCTTGGTGAGCTAGCGTACACTAACGTCAGCTCACAGCCCCTCAGATATACTTAACATAAACCTGCTTTAGTCAGTGTTTTTAGTGGTTTTAATCAGTTTGTTTTGGAGAGGAGGATACCTGTGGTCAAATTCTGAAGGATGAACACTGGAGGCATCTTAACCAGTTGAAGCTGACTGATATGAAAACAACAACTCCCATGATCCCACACTACTTCAGTCCATCTTTTGTTATTGATGTGATTGAGAGACCCCTAGCAGAAAAAAAATACTTGTTGTTAAAGCTCGATGTATTCTAGTAAAATAGTTTATATTTTTCCACACTGGCATCCATCGGTCCCATTCTCATGAAAGTGATAACCTGGAGGGAACAGTGCTGCACGGATGACGTATTTTATAAGCTAACCTGGGACTTTGAATCGCAAAAACTCACCGGGATATGAGATGCAAACAGTAGGGCTGTGATAGTATGGATTTTTTTTATTACCGCGGTGATAAAGCACCCAATCAATGCGGTGTGGCGGTTTAGCGTGGTGTCCTCCGCTGCAATCTCGCTACCTCCGCCACCCCCGCTGCCCTCCGTGATCACCGCAACTCCGCCGATCACTCCTTATCCTCTGGCATAAAATGTGCGACACAGTGTTCGGCTTTATAACATTATTTGTGGCTATTGTTCGAGTAAAATCAAGTCAACAGAGCAGCGTAAACAACTATGGACAGTATTACATAAGAGGGGTGTATCTGCTGTAAGCACTTACTATTGAAATTGAACACCTGTTTATGCAATGCTTCTGTGTTTTATGCTTGTGAGTTATGTGTGAATATATTAAATTTAATCATGATAAGTACTGAAACCTCAAAATAAATTATGATAATATGAAAACAAAACACCCCCCTTAGAGTTAATGGACTGGCCCGCTGCCGAGCTGCAGTGTGAAAAGTTTTGTTTCTCCGTCAGCTTTAAAAACAGGATGTTACTGTTTCTATTTCATATCAAACACAATATACAGTCCTGTAACTTTCAACAGCAAAAATGTAGGGAGAATTTTTTTTTATTATTTAATATATTGCGGTGATGACGGTAATGAGCTCAACATCTCGGTAGGCATCACATGACCGCAGTATTGGGGTGATGCGGTTATCATCCCAGCCCTAGCAAAGAGCTGAAGTAAAAAGGTTAGGTTATACATAAACTGTACCATGAACTACTGAAAAGGTGAAAAAGTTGGGCATCTCATTCAGCCACTTTAAGAAATGTAAAAGCTTCAAAATTTCACCAGAAGGATATTTACTGACATACGTTATATCAGAGAACAAAACTTTAACATTTCAACCCAGGGCATATTTCAGGCATCTTACCAAAAATGAATTGTCAAAACCCAATTACTCTGAGAGGAAGAATTTATTTTCACAAAACCATGTTTTTGACCATCACTCTATATTTAATATGCTACTTATGACACACACAAACAGGACAAAATGAAAATGAGGTGATGACTTATTGAACAGACGTGGATGAACCTTGGGGGAACCAGTGTTTGGCATGTTGTCTTCAGCCGTCCCTCCCTGTCATCCTGTCCTCCAGCTCAGGGCCGGCCTGTCAGCAGATGCTGTTCCTGGAGGGAAGCCAGGCCCACGGAGGACCAAACCACTGGTCATGGCAGACACAGTGGGGCCGTCACTCCAGAGGAAAGGAGACCTCCTGGCCAATCAGGATACTTGTCTTTCAGCCCTCAGAGGTGAGCTGCTGCCTCGGTGTAATTACATCCCATTGAACAGATTTTGATCTTCTGCAAACTTGTAAATAACACTGTTTTCTTCACAGCACTGAGGCAGATCATACTGACCAGTGGTACTCTGCTGAAAGACGACATACACAAGGTAAATGTCATCACCTAACCTCTGGTTATTATTGCAGAATGAACTCATTATTTTCTGTTTCTACTGCAGAAACAATCTGATTTATTAATTTTTTTCCCCCACTCTGTCCTGATTTTCTCTCAGCGTCTCCATGACGTCGTGCTGCCGCTGTGTGTGCGTCTGCAGCAGCAGCAGTCCAGCAGCAGCATTTCATGTGAGTCTGCAGGGTGTGTCAGCGGGCAGTACAGCAGCGCCCTCACCAGACAGCAGCTATACAGGTACTACCTTCACTGCAGGGCACAGCTGGTGCTTGTTACCATTAGAAAGATGAAGAGTTGTTTAGGGTTTGGCTTCAGATCAGTGTTTTGTTCTTGTGTTTTTTCAGGTTATTGCTGGCTCTGGTCCTGGTCCCATCACCCTGTTGGCCTCCACCTCTGACATGCGCTGTGTCCATCCTCAGCAACGGACGCAACGACCGCAACCTCAAGGTGAGTGTTCTGATGTAGGGTGTAGAAGTGAGTTGGCGGGTTTGAGGAGCAGGTCAATGAGTTATAATTTTCCACACCTAAAACAAGCTCGGTCATTCTCCTGAAGTGGGGGGTGGTTCTGAGTGAGTGAGGAGTGCAACATATTTAACAGTACAGACTGAAGCCACCTTCCTCATGTGTATCGTTATCTAACTAGCTAACATGAGCTACTTTCATAGCGTACCCCAACTCACTTACCTATTGTATGTATTGTACTTTTTACTACATTACATTTATCTGACAGTTTTCGGGTTCAGATTAACAATGCAAAATGTGCAAGCTTCTGAGCACTACGTAGAGTAATTTTATAAAGTCTATACATAAATGAGCTCCACCTTTACCAGCTGCAACATTAACAGGGTTCCTGTGGTTCCTTAAAAAGTCTTAAATTGTCTTAAATTTACTGTAAATTTGCTGTCGGTGTTAAAATTGCAGATGATGCATTTAATGCCAATAAGAAAACACAGCATTCGTAGATGTACTGTAATTTGGTACATAATTTTGCTCACAAAGTTCACTTCTTTGTTCTTGAAAATTTAAGTTGTAGAAAAAAAGTTAAGTGTTACGCCTTCAATTTGTATTGTTGTTGCAAGTGTTAAAGGGCTGGGAAAAAATTATCTGACATTAAGTGGTTATCAGGTTTTTTTTTTTTCCTGCTAAATAGCAATATCAGCATTAGCCTCAAAAACTCCCTATTGTTCGGGCTGTACAATAAATTGACTGTTTTCTACCAAAGAAATTCTTATGACATTTTTGGGTCTTTAATTATATTTGTTGAGGTCTTAAAAAGTCTTAAAAATATTGTATTTGACTTTTAAAATGGTGCAAGAACCTCGATTAAAGTGTTGAACACATTAATTAATTCATTAATGAAATAATTATTATTCAATAATATATTGTAAAGTATATTATTATGTAACAAGATGTCTTCTTGTGTAGTGGTTAGCACTGTCACCTCACAGCAACAAGGTACCAGGTTTGATTCCCGGCCGGGGACCCTTTCTGTGTGGAGTTTGCATGTTCTCCCTATGTCTGCGTGGGTTTTCTCCGGGTACTCCGGCTTCCTCCCACCATCCAAAAACATGCATGGGGATTAGGTTGATTGGTTAATTTAAATTGACCGTAGGTGTGAATGTGAGTGTGAGTGGTTGTCTGTCTGTATGTGTCCTGTGATGAACTGGAGACTTGTCCAGCGTGTACCCTGCAGGGATAGGCTGCATGTGAGGATAAGCAGTAGAAAATAGATGGATGGATGATGTCTTCTTATCTGAAAAATGCATCAAAGGGCTTCATTAGTGCATTAAAATTACTAAAAGGTTTGTTGCAACGTTGCGAGGTAAATGGTAGAATTTGCTGTTTATGTTAAAAATGGGTGTTTTTGCCTTTTTATTTGACTGTAGGTAGGGATGCACCGATATGAAAATAGTGAAATATGTTAAAGTTTCTGAGATTATTTTGTACAGACTGAAACTCATGCAAACTGAATATTTGAATGCCTTTATTTTACTTCCAAATAACCAGGATACAGGGCTACCATGAAACATAAGTAAGCAACACTGTCACTGTTTATTAACCTTTACCACTTTGTAGCAGGTGTCCAAATAAATTAAAGTCCAGTTTAACTCCCTCAACATGCAAAACTTGTGAGAAAATTAAAATAAATTCAGGGGACCAGATATCTGAAATGAAATCCAGGGACATTTAAAGCTGGGAGATAACAACAGCTATTATGGTAACGATCAGATACCACAATAACTGTTGTTCTAGTCTGTGTTCAACATGCTCCCTCACACTTTCTGCTTCCTAGCTGGCTCCTGGAAGTGCACAACTTACTCGCTCACCTTTCCTACCTGGCTACTGTTAGAGCTATTGTTCTAGTCGAAATGCAACATTTTTTTCTCAATCATAAAACGCTGAAATCGGGAACATCTTGTTACCTTATCATAAATTAGGACACGGTGGAAAACAACCACACCGCTGACATTTTGTCTCCTCTTCAGTTTAACACCCACAATCCTTTGCTGCATTTGCTTCACTGACACTGCCCAAACTAATACGACATGGACAAACCCACTCCCTCTTCTTCTCCTGCTACCGACACACAAACAGCAACTAGTAGACACAGAAACATTGGTTGTTAATATCAGCCCAATTTTACTCATTGGTAATATGTTAAAAACATCGTCTGATACCGATATTAATCTGTGGGTATTGTTGAGATAAGGTGCAGACGTAGGGAGACAGAGGGGTGTGGCTCTAACAGTGAAGCTGAGGTCAGAACACTACAGGAAACGTGCTGTGTTTACATGTGAAGATGCTGTCAGTCGTTTCAGTTTTTAATATCTCTGTCCTCGTCTCCTCTCAGGTCTCCACATTCTGCGCTGAGGCTCTGACCATCTGCAACTCCCTCCTCCACCCCCGCACTCCCTCCATCGCCCTCCCTTTACCACCCCTCACCCTGAAACCAACCCCCACCACCACAGTCCTCCCGTCCTCCCAGGGACCGACCTCTGGACTCACTTTGCCAACACTACTTGGAGGCCCTTCCCCTGGTCCTCCCTTCCCCACCCGCCACTCCCTCGGCCTGGGTCCCACCTCCCTACTGAGCTCCCTGGAGAACCACCTCTCCCTGGTGCCAGGGCTGCAGGGTCAGACCCCCACCCCAGGAGACATGATCCTGTCCCCACACGCCCACCACCAGCAGGACCCTGCTGGACTGGGCCTCCCAGAGGGTCAGAGGCCTGTATTTGTCCGCTATGACAGAGAGGAGGCCGAGGATGTGGAGATCTCTCTGGCCAGTGACTCAGATGACAGCGTGGTCATCGTTCCTCCAGGGATGCTCAACATGGAGAACCAGCCAGATGAGACGGCAGCAGCAGCATCAAACTCTCAGAACTTGGCTTCTGCTGCACCAGTCACACTATCAGGAGGAGAGGCCGTCACCATGGTCCCCCCCACTGCAACCACCACCTCCACAATAGACAGGGTCTCGCTCCCCAATGACCTCACCACCTCGTCCCCTCTGCTCACCACCTCCACCACTCCGATCAACTCCTTCCCTCCTCCCAGCTCCTCCGTAGTGTCCCTGGTTCCACCTCTGAACTCCAGCACACTGGCAGCTCCTCCCAGCGCCCTGGGGGACTCGTTGCCCAGCAGACCCCAGCTCCAGCAGATGCTGATGCAGCCTTCCACACCGAGCCAGCCGGGCCCCATCGGTCTGCCACTCCAGATGCACCAGCTGCAGAATCAGCTGAGCCAGCAGGGACGCCACCTCCACCAGCACCAGCCACCGCCTGCCAGCAACGAGGACTCTGCCGTCATCAACATCAACAGCACTGACGAGGAGGAGGAGGAAGAGGAGGACATGGAGGACGATGAAGAGCTGGATGACGAGGACGACGGCATGGATGAGGAGGACGAGGAGGAGGAAGTGAGCGATTTTGCTGAGGATGAGTTTTACGAAGGGGAAGAGTATGATGAGTTTGATGAGGAAGAGGGGGAGGAGCTGGAAGAGGAAGAGGATGAGGAAGAGGATGGTGATATACCTCCACTGGAAGAAGCAGAGGACAAGGCTGGGGAGGCAGGAGGAGAGGAGGAGAAGGTGCTCAGAGCAGCGGTGGATGAAGGAGGGATGGCTGGATTCAGTGTGGAGGGAGAAGCAGAAGGAGGGATAGAGGAGATCCAGACCAACAGGACGCTGTTCACGGAGGACAGGATGAAGGTGCAAAAGGTGGAGAGCATCGGAGTCCTGGAGGAGGCGCGGGAGGTGGAGGAGGACGAAAGCGAAGGGATGGACGACCCCACCATGCCACAAATCCTGTGTGTCACCGGAGGATCACTGGAGGAGAGGGAGGAGGCCGAGGAGGAGGAGGGAGGGGGGGCAGGAGGAGTAGAGGAGGGAGGAGAGCTGCAGGAGGAAGCGAGGGTGTACGATCAAGGAGCCAATGAGATTGAGCTGACAGCCGCCACAGAAGAATGCACAGCCAGTCAGAGTCAACAGGTTGGTCGCATATCTTTAAAGTGTGACTGGAAGGAGGCCTGTTTATTATATCTGGCAGAGAGGAGAAAACTGATGCTGCTCAACACTTTAATTTACCCATCAACTCCTTTTAAGTACAAAGCAAGCACTACTTACAGGAGTGTCTGCATCCATTCAGTGTAAGTGAAATGTAGTCAGTCTAATGACTGAAATGACAACAGTTGAAGTGACTTCAGCTTAAAGGGACAGTTCAGATGTTTTACAGTGAGGTTGGATGAGGTAAAAAAAAAAAAAAAAGAGAAAATCAGTTCTGTGTGAGTTGTATTTAGAAGAACCTCACAGTTTTCTTTTCTGTCAGACATTTTCCAAGAAGGAACTGAAGCCGGTTTGTGTTACTGTGTGACTTGGAACATAGATATCAGCTTGAAGGCGAGATAAAGAGGTGAAATTTAAACTCAGCAGTTCACTTCAGTACTTAGCTTTGCTCCCATGCTGGTACTCCTGTATGTTCCTTGTACAGCCCCTAACCAGTTTCATTGTGACTGAAAGCACTGAAGTGTACTAAAAGGAGTTGAGGTGTGAGTTTTATTTTAGCTGAATTCAGTTGATGGCTCTTAATAGATGAGTTACAGATAATTTGACAGGTAACATGAAAGAAAGGAAACCAGAATAAAGGTTCGGGTGAGGGCAAACAACACAAGGTGGTGTTGGACAAAAAGACTGGAGTTGGACAAAGGCTCATCCATGCTGTACATCCTAGAGGTCTTGTAAGGTTTCTTCTGTAGAGCAGTAGTATTTTCTCCTTTTTGCTAAAAGCTGGTTCTTCTGCTGAACAGGAGTCAGGAGGAGAGCCTGCACAGGAAGCCATTGGGAGTGACGACCGGCCGCCTGGTCATCAGGAGGAGGAGCTGGTGACTGTTCAGCAAGGAGACCCTGCAGCAGCAGATCCAGAGACCACAACAGACCAGACCACAAGAGAGCAGGAGGAGACGACAGACACTGAGAAAAGAGACCAAGTAAAAGCAGAGCAGCAGGAGACAGGAGGAGCAGGAGGAGAGAGTGATGGAGAGGAGGGGAAAGGAGTAAAGAGGAAGAGAGATGAGGAGCACAGGGAGGAAGAGGCGGGACAAAGCACTGAGAAGAAAAAGGTAAAAACTCATGACTGAATCTGGATTGATCATTTAAAGGGATGGCAGAGGTGGAATCATGGAGCCTTAGAGATGTAGAGAGTAACAAAGTGTGAGGTTTTTACCACCACTGCTGTATATTAACAAAATATTTTTAATAATGGTTAATCCACCTTTAATGCTAAAATACAATTGTTTTTAATCCATGAATTTTCACATTTACTGAATGACCCAAAAAAGCAGAGAATATATCAAAGCACATTACTATTATTTATTGATAGAAATGTTAAATTAATGTGTTTTAGTGGTTGTTTGTTATTCTGGATTCATTTCTGACTTCTCAGTGAATTCCAGTGTTCTGGATCAAATTTGGGTCTAAAAATGTGAATTCAGTTTAAATTCCTCACCCTGTTCAAAATGGTGAAGAGTAGTGAACTCAGTGAGAAATAATGAGTCTAGTTAAAGTGAAGGACATGATGCTGCTGCTCTGATACATTTATTAAACTCTGTAGGTGATTAGTTGATTTTATTCTCATGTAGCTTTAGACTTCAGGATGTTGTGGATGTTTCGGTTTGATGCAAGGCCGTGAATGCCCTTATGCTTTGCTTTGTCCTGACAGTCAAAACTTACTGAATCAAAACTCACAATTTTGAGTTTTGAATATCAAAACTGCAGACTTTGGTCGACAAATTAAATGCAAAGGAAACAGCACAGAATGGTGAGGACACAGAGCTTATAGTTCACTACATTGCAGAAGTGCAGCCCTTTAATACAGTTGAAAAGGCAGAATTACAATGTTAAATACTCACAAGAAATCAAAGTCTTTGTTGCTGTTGAATGGGTGTATTCACATTATACCATATTATCATTGCATTAGTGAAACATGGTCTCAGAATAATGTTGACAGTAATATCTAATTATCTGCAACAAGTTGTGGGACTAGTGGCAATATCACTTGTGATGTAAATGGGGAGAAAAACTCTGTTTCAGCTACTATAAACCTGTCCATGAATATGACAATGTTGCTTTTTTGTGATCGAGCCAACAAGATAGTACAGATTAGTTTGAACAGATTAGTCCTTCCTCAGCGGCGTCTCTAATGTCTCTCGCTCTCTGTGTCCCTCAGCTGGACGATGAAACCATGGCGTCCATGCTGGCTGATTTCGTCGCCTGTCCGCCTGATGACGAAGACGGAGCGTCTGGATCGACCCGCTCATAAATATTTGCCAACCTGAACTGGTGTTATTTGAAGTTACCATGGCTACAGCAGACACTGCTGGGATCTGGATTCCTTAGTGACATTTCCAAGGTTTAGTTACCTCCATGCAGCAACTCGCTCATCATGACATCTTCCACAGGTTTCTTTTAACAACGTTGCCAACTTAGAGCTACTCTGTGTGTGAAAGTGTCACTGTCACCAGCTTGCATTTGGCAGAAAGTGGTTTAAAAGAAACGGGATGTTGAGCACAGGGAGGTCAAAGGTCATCCTCTCAGTGCTAACCTTTGTTCTTGTATCCTACAGTTAGTGTACCATGCATTTTCTTGACTTAACGTGTATCTTGCTCTTTATGATTTGTCATAACTGTCATATGATTTGTTATAAAACAGTGAAAAAGAAACATACACCACTTTTTCCCACATTACTGTACTTAAGGTTGACAAGCATGTTTTTTTTTTGGGGGGGGGGACATTTTGCTTTTAATTTTAAAAATCTGTGTTTTAAGCAGCACAAATTAACCATAGTGTTGTGATGGAGGCAGAAATCTCAGATACTCTGACAGCCTGGACAAATTAAACCCAACAGTCTTACTGGACAGACTGGTGCTTCACAGTGATTATTCAGAGCTTCAGTCTACATGCAGACTGCCATAAGACTCTCCACTGTTAGGATTATAAAAACAAAATGATGAACAGGTTTGAAGCACCATGATCTAATGTGCACCAACAGATGTCGACTAAACCGCAGCTTTAGAGTTTTCCTGACATTAAACGCATCGATCGCTCTCACCCGTCCAGTCATTTTAACTACAAGCTGCTGGTTTGACAGCTGTGAGTGCTAACAACAGCCATGTTCATTTAGCAACATGTTAGCGCTACTGCTGCTAACAGCCTTCACTGGAACGCTGGGCTGGGTTGGATATTTTTAACTCTTTGGGTGCCAGTCCTTTTATAAGACAGGAAGTGCCTTGAACCAGTGTTTTTGCCCGTTTTGAGTCATATTTCTAGAACCACAGAATATTTTGTACTATGTCTCTGAAAACACTGAATAGCTCAAATGAAAGAAGAGACTATGTTTCATCATGAAAAAAATGTTTGTTTTTACCTTTTTCCATTCTTGTTTTATCAGAGGTAGAGTAGAGGACACTTTCACCAAAATCACCACTTTTTGTCCAGATTCTGTTTGTTTTACTCTCTAATCTGGATCGTTTCCACTTCCTGCTTTGATCTCTGTGGTGTATACTGTCTCTTTATGTCCCGACTACAAATCCCAGAAGCCCCAAAAGTACTCACAGGCTACAGGAGACCGTGATTGGCGACTTTGATGTATTAATACCTCAATGGCACTCAATGTGTTAATATATTGTGTAGTATTGCTTAAGATTTTCAGCCCTCAATTAATTGTGTCTTAATATGACTTAGGTTGTCTGGGATTATCTGCAGGAAATGGCGGAAGCCTTGTGTGTAGTGCATCCTGTCTTCTCACATGTCCTGGAAAACCTGGAAAATGATTGACAATTTTTTCAGTCATGGAAAACATATGGAAAATGGGGGGGGAATACAGATGTCCTGGAAACGGTTAAGCTATCGTGGTAAATGATTTATCCTCACCATGCCGTGTGAATGAATGCAAATGGGTTAAAAATTACTTTTAATCGATTTGCATAAATAATGTTCATTTTCCAGGATGCGTGGGAACCCTGCTGGAGTCCCTCTGGGTATCTTCTGGATCTTTACATCCAGCCGCTTGGCTCAGTTTTTCAGTTATTTACCTGCATGTCTTTTCCTTCCACGGCTGTGCTGACGACACTCCTGTCTTTTCCTCGTTAATATCAGGCTGGTATCTCTCAATAGATGTCTGCACACTGATCTGCTCCGCCTTCCAGGGGGAGGCGTTCAGAGCTCTGTGGTGCCCTGGGCTCAGACTGCAAGGAGCCCAGATGTGATACTGCAGCTTTCTGACACTGAGCATTTAAACTGTTGGGGAGGCTTCGCAGGTCCTACGTCTGTTATTAATCTGGGACTAGAAGGACACTGATAAGAGTCATAGCTATTCAGTTTCACCTGAAACAACACTGTCGGGGCAAGTCTGTATGTGCTGAAGGAGCATATCAAACACACTTAAGAAATCTGACGCTCACAGCTGGATGGGGCTGAAAAAGGGAAAGGAATTCAGGTTTTGGTCATTGCCAATGTCATATTATGCTCTCTTTGTTCAGTAGAGATAAACATCACATAAAATATGCTTCTATTTCCCCACATGCTCGATAGGCTTGATGATGAAGAAATAGTTGATTGTTATCATTGCATGTGAGGCCCCTAACCCTGGCTCTGATTGGCCCTCTGTGGAGAACATTTTGTCCCAGCATGTGAGGACAAGTTGAGCCATCCAAGACAAAGAAAATGAGCTAAAAACTATTTTAGCAGTCTTTGTATGATGACCCCCGACACAGAACATGAGATAAGCTACATTTTTCAAATAGCTGCACCAGGCTGCTAACAAACACCAGGAAAACAGCCTCCATTGTTCCTCTCTCTGCCTCAAGCCCTCACTAGCAGCATCCATCAAGAGGGTCCTCTTTTTAAATCGAGCCAAACCGTTTGACACGTGATGAGCGTGCAGCCAGTCCGTTTTCATTCACTTTGTAAACAACACTCCCACAGACGTGAACATCCTGCGATCAGTGTAAGGCTTACAACACAGCAGAGTTTCCGAGCTGGTTACATCAGCATCTGGAGGATGAGCTGATGTAATCCAAGCTTCTCATTTTGGCTCAAGTAACGATGTTTAGTCCAGTTCAGTGTTTAGATATAAAACTGTATTTGAATCGTGGCTTTTGTGTCACAAGTTTGTGATTTAGAGTGATGTTCTGCTGGAATATGTTCATCATAAAGTGTAAAAAGTCAGTCCAGTCGACTCCAGAGGACTCGTCTCAAACCAGCTTTATTCCCACAAAATAAAACTGAGTTTTAAAACTCTGGTAAGTTTGATAAAAACTGACAAATCAAACACTGCTATGGGCAGGGGCGTGCATAGACTTTTTGAAGGGCAGGGGCAAAAAGAATAAAAAGGGGAACCTACACCGTGTTCTCACCACTGAGGACGGCATTTAAGTTTAAGTTAAGTTTTATCATGTTTTAACCAGCCAAGAGGGCACTTTAGCATGTGTTTTTCAACAATCGGGTCATGAGTGCATACCACTGACAATGGGAGTGCGTGTCTTCTTTCTCTGTGCCACACAGTAATAATAATAATAATAATGATGCATTTTACTCATAGGCACCTTTCAAGTCACTCATGGTTGCTATAGTCAATACATGATGAAAGATGATGTCCCGTGCTTACCTGTCCCACACTGTAACCACTTAATGTTATAGCTTGTTTGTCCATTATGTTTGTCCTGTCTATCTACGACAATATGGCTCAATATGGTTTTACTTTTTACATTTTAATTGTTGTTTTCTTTCTCACGTAGAAGCTGTGATGAAAAGCAGCCAGGCCGTGGAATCACCAGTTTCAGGTTAGAAATGTCAAACCTGCCTGTACAAAGGTGCCTGTCGCCATGACTGTAGCATAGAAACATGACTTTTAGTTCATCATTGCCACTGTCAACAAGTGCAACGGTAATTTTACACATTAATAGTGTGGTAAAGACATTTGAGAACCTTGTTGTCACAAGTCCTGTTCTTAACATGAACTGGTAACCGGTCTGAGAATGCTGGTGGCTGGTGTGACCAGTTGGAGCTGCTGGTCCACCAGCTGACCAAAACTGAGCTCAGGCTGGTTATCAGCCACCAGATCAAGCTAGAGTTTCCACTTACTGGTAGCTGGCCAACCAGTTAGAAAAAAGTACTGGTGATGGTAGGCTACTGTTTTCATGATAACATTATTAATGTTATCCATTTCCTGCTGCTTATCCTCACATAGGGTCATGGGGGGCTGGAGTCTATCCCAGCTGTCTTAGGGTGAAAGGCAGGGTACACCCTGGACAAGTCTCCAGTTCATCACAGGACACATAGAGACAGACAACCACTCACACTCACATTCACACCTACGGTCAATTTAAATTAACCAATTAATCTAATCCCCATGCATGTTTTTGGATGGTGGGAGGAAGCTGGAGTACCAGAGAGAACCCACGCAGACACAGGGAGAACATGCAAACTCCACACAGAAAGGCCCCGAGCCAGGAATCAAACCCGGTACCTTCTTGCTGTGAGTAAAGATATGGCCTGTTGATAGGGCCTATACTGTAATTGTGATAATAAATTCCATTGCTCTACAAAGCTTTATGGAGCTAATTTCTATTGTTTTTTGTTTCAGTTCAGCTACGTTTCACTTTACAGAGGGCAATAAAAAGACTTTAAGAGACGAAATCAGAAGAGGAACAATTAAGAAAAGAAAAAAAAAACATCTATACAACTCCTGCTTATTATACATCAGTACAGAATGCGTAGAGATGAAAGTGACAACAATGAAAGACAGAAAACTTATTTCCCCAAAGGTACTTAAATGTTTTACCATGAACTTTTTCCAGCTATAGACTGCTGATCCGCTGCTCACAGAAGTGACCCAACTTCCCTTTTGCAAAACTCTCTCTGTCTCACTCTCTCTCTCTCTCAGTGTTGAACAGTAAGGTGAGACGGTCAGAAGAGCCCCTCCTGCTGAAAGAAAGATATTCAAACAGGCTGCAGAGAGACAGAGGGAGGAGGATCTCCACACTCACTAACACCATGCTGACCTTCTGGACCTGTGAGGACTTTTAAAAGGCAGAAAGAGAAGAAACAGGATCCAGAGAGGACATCACTAACGAGACAGAAGTGCCAGAAGCACAAAAAAAGGCCAAAGCAAACCTGAAGGAATCAGATACTCTGCTGTGAACACAAGGTGAGAGTTTTCCTGTCGTTCCTCACGTTCTGACTCGCTGCAGGTTAAATCCTCTCGTGTGTAGTTGACTCTGATTATTTACTCAGCTCTACTGCTCTTAAGGTGCACTGACAGATTTTTAAAACATTACAGCCGTTGCTGGAATGAAGCTGATTTTCTGCTCCAGAATGCAAGATGAGATAAGATAAAACTTTATTCATCCTGAAGGAAATTCTTTCACAACAGTTGTCATACACAGCTGAAAATAGGTATATATACAGTGCAGAATGGTGCAAAAATGCAAGATAGTGCAAAATATGAGCAATATACAAAAACTGTAAGAACATAAGAACACTGTAAGCTGCCAAGCAAGTAAGAGGATAAAAGTGACATTTTTCCATGCTTTTCAAATACACCTGTAAGATCTTTACTCTTACATGTGACTATTCCTGCCAGCCATGTCAAAATATTGACTATGCTATTGTTAATATGCTGATAAGCATTATTAAATTGAAATAGTAAATCAACACTGTTAATGGACTGACTCTGAAGTGTAAGAGCTGTTCTTTAGCTGAAGTTACCATGGAAATAGTATTTTGGTAAACACTGGTAAAGCTGTTTTGAGTTTTATGTGGAATTCGGGATAAATGTACGACTGAGCAGTTGCCTCCACACAGCTCTCAACATGGTGGTGGCTAGCAGCTAACAGCACGAACAACAGCAACAGTGCTGACAGTCGGACTTTAACTCTTTAAGTACCATTGACGTAAATACGAGTAAATGACGTAAATACGTAAATGTGAGTAATTTTGGGGCTTCTGGGATAGTCGCAACATAAAAAAACGGTGTATACCACAGAGATCGGAGCAGGAAGTGGAGACGTCAGGATCAGAGAGCAGAGCAATCGGTACTAGAAAAAAGTGGTGATTTTGGTGAAAGTGTCCTCTACTCCACCTCTAATAAAACAAGAATGGAACAAGGTAAAAACAAACATTTTTTTCATGATGAAATAGAGAGTCTCTTCTTTCATTTGAGCTATTCAGTGTTTTCAGAGTCATAGTACAAAATATTCTGTGGGTCTAGAAATATGACTCAAAATGGGTAAAAATGCTGGAACAAGACATTTTCTGTTTTTATAAAAATGAGCTAAAAGTCACTCCAGCTTCCACTGAGCTTACGAGGAAACTTTAACCTCCCTCACATTAAAACATGAAATATTCATCATGTTTTGGTTGGGAGCATTCATTCTTATTTGTCTTTCAATGATCTCCTGTAAATTCAATTAAACATGCTTCATTTTGACTTCACTAAGGAAGACATTGTCTGTGATGTTTGTGCTTATTATTTTAATGAGAATATTCATAAAAAAGAGCAGACGAGTGTCACAAGGTTGACATCACTCCCATCACCGGATGGAGTCTGACTGAATTGTAGATTTATTGAGCAAACTGGGGAATGTGTGTGACACAAGTGAACTATTGACCTTGTTGTCAGATTGTTTTTGTCAACCACTGGTTCCAAGGTTACGATTCAAAAGTGTCTGTCAGTATACAATATGAGAGATGAATTGAATTTAACTAAAAAAAAAAATATTTTTTTTTTGCGGTATTAATTTTGTTGACAACAAAGAAGGAAACACAAATAATTAATCTAATGATTATTATTATTCATTATAAAGTAACTTCCCCAATTTTGGTAATTTTTCAAAACATGTATTGCATATTTGATGGGAAATTTTCATCATTTGCACTGCATCGTCAGCCAATGATGTGGGCTCCTGTGTTGAAATCTAGTTTATTGATGTTAATGTTGTGCTCATATAGTGGATACTCTTAAGAAAAGCTGTGCTTAATGAACAAAGGGTTGAGATTAAAAGAAAGGAATTTTAATGCAGTGTGGTGTTTAATTGTCATAGCAGTTTAGGGAAAGTGTAGGCTAATAACTGGAGCCCAAAAAAAGTCAAAATATCCCACATATACCGAATAGAGTGAAATCAAGATAGTTAAACCACAGGTGTCTGTTTTACTCTGTTTCAAGGCCACACTCTGTAGTGGATTTTCTTGTTTTGATGAAATTAAACCCAACTTTCTTGTTTACTTGCAGGGAAACATTAAATGAAGGTTTGGGTGTCACTACCTAACCCACCCCTGCTTTTATTGTGAAGGGCGGAGGCCCATATCATTTCCATGAAGGCCGATTTTCCCCCTTTACAGTTTATTAATTTAGTTATTGAACTGATCGCCCTGTTTGTCAATGCCAATGATATATTCACATCATACTCATGAGAGCAGAGCTTGGAGAAGAATTCATGACATGCCAGCAGCAGATCGTGGTCACATCCTGTCACATTTGCTCTATTGTCTTGTCAGTGAGGTCAAAACATTTGCTTACCATTGAAATGATATTCAAATTATTATCAGGAAATGATACGGTTTCAACAGCACGCTGCACCTTGCTCAGCCTGGCTGCACCGTTACAGTCAATGTTGCAGCAGTTGGAGCCATGTTGAGAGCCGTAGGAAGCAACTGACATGCTCCCAACCCTGCAGTCAGCATCTTCAACAGAGATAGTGGATAACCATCCATAGAGGGAGCAACACTCCTCTGGCTTCCAGTTTCACCACCTCTCGACCAGTGTAGGGGTAGTTCCTACAAAATAGTAATGGATTACACATTACTAGTTACTTTTTGAAAAGTAATCCCTTTACTAAATTACTCACCAATGAAAATAATCAATTACACTACTAGTTACCTTACTTATAGTTACTTCACCTGAGATGCACACTAACTCAGCTGCCAGATCATTTCAAAGTAAAGCTCCTGATTGTAATAAAAGGAGGACAGACACCAGATAATTTCAAAGTAAAGCTCCTTATTGTGTTAAAAGGAGGACAGACAGCAGATCATTTCAAAGTAAAGCTCCTTATTGTAATAAAAGGAGGACAGACACCAGATCATTTCAAAGTAAAGCTCCTTATTGTGTTAAAAGGAGGACATACAGCAGATCATTTCAAAGTAAAGCACCTCGCTGTAGTAAAATGAGGACAGACAGCAGATCATTTCAAAGTAAAGCTCCTCATTGTAGTAAAAGGAGGACAGACAGCAGATAATTTTAAAGTAAAGCTCCTTATTGTAATAAAAGGAAGACAGACACCAGATAATTTCAAAGTAAAGCTCCTCATTGTAGTAAAAGGAGGACAGACAGCAGATCATTTCAAAGTAAAGCTCCTCATTGTAGTAAAAGGAGGACAGACAGCAGATCCCTCTTTTCTGCTGTTTAATGTCACAAAGCTGACAGGACGTAGGGAACATCAGTTCAAACAGCCCTTCAGAATAAAATGCCTCAATGCCTCGTCTCATTCTGTTTGCTTTAGTGCGACAAATCCTCAGTAATGTTCATATTTCCGCCCTCTAAAGACGTCTTAACCAGTTCCTCGTCCATGAAGTCAAAGTCACGTCACAGATTTTCACAAACAGGCACAAAAAAGGATGTTTGGTTTGTTTATCTGTCCTCCTGTTACGGAGATAGTTGAAGGATGTTAATAACAGTAACATTACTGCCTTACACACAAGTGTAACCTGATTACAGTAACACTTCTTTGTACGCCCTGCACTGATCTGGACAGTGGTGGATGGATGTGCCTCCAGGCCAAACTGAGGGAACTGTTTCCTTATGGAGCTGGCTTTGTGCCTGCAGGCGTTGCCATGTTGAAACAGGCCAAACACAAGCTGTTGACACAGAGCTGGAACATTATATAACAGAATATAAAAAGGCATGCTGTGTGTGTGTCTTCATATCTTTAGATGGAGGTGTACTCTGTAACAGTAGCTACTGGTACAGCAGAGTATTCAGGCACCAACAACTACATCTTTGTGACCTTGGTCGGGGAGAGAGGGGAAAGTGAACGCACCCTTCTGGACAACCCTGGACTGGACTTCTGTAGAGGAGCTGTAAGTGTGTGTGGAGCGGTGATGGAGTTGAAACACTGATCACAAGGATGATTTGATTTACTTTCCATCTCCTCCACCTCCATCAGGTGGACCAGTATAAGGTGACCAGCCCTTCACCTTTAGGCTCCCTGCTGCTGGTCAGACTGGAGAAACAGAGGTACTGGTTGGAGGACAACTGGTTCTGTCGTTACATCACAGTGGAGCCTCCAGGTGGAGGCAAAGCGCTAACTTTCCCTTGTTACCGCTGGCTTATAGGAGACGTCAAGCTGGAGATAAGAGAGGGAACAGGTAGGAAAGATCCAAGGTATTCAGAATCATACGAATGGTCTGCAAGACTTGAAACTGATCCAGGGGCAGATGAATCATCCTGAGCTGGTGTTATTCAAATTTCTTTTTACAGCCAAACATTGAGTTCTATTTTTGTGCCGGCACAGCACAACATGCAAATCCTGGTGTGTGTGGACTGTACTAGTGTGGACAGTAACATAAAATAATATCCATCGTTGCATGAAAGTGTTAACACTTTCTTGTCTCTTCCTGTCTGTGCAGCAAAGACACTGAAGGAGGACTCCTTACCTCAGCTGCTGGCTCACAGGAAGACAGAGCTGCAGGACAGACAGAAGACCTACAGGTCCAACACACACCACAACACAAAGAGACGACCGCACCTTCCACACTGGACGCTTTGTAAGGATCAGTAACTGAACCATGCTGTGTGTTTCTGTCGTTCAGATGGGTGACGTGGGCTGCAGGGATCCCCAGATGTATTGACGCTGAAACAGAAGCAGATTTGCCTCAAGACGTCCGCTTTGACAACGAGAAGAGGAGTGACTTCGAACATTCTTTACACTATGCGTAGGTGGAGCACCACACACTAGTTTGTCTTTCTGTACTCGTGAGGAGCCACAGTGACGTGAAGCATGTGCTAGCCTCTAAACCCTTTCCTAAACCTAATTCTGAGCTTGACCTTTTTGTTTGAAGTTCAAGTTTGAACCTTTGAACCCTGCTTCAGGGTTACCGTAGTGATGTGATGTCTTTGGGTTATACAACGCCCTAAAAGGAACATGAGGAAAATAACAAACCAGGTACTATTTGATGCCCACCAAGAACTATTTGGTTCCCACCAGGAACTATTTGGTGCCCAATCTGGTGGGTACCAAATTGTATCTTGTGGGCACCAAACGGTACCTACCAGATACTATTTGGTTCCACCAGGAACTATTTAGTGCTCAACAGATACTATTTGGTGCCCATAAGGTACTATTTGGTGTCCAGCAGATACTATTTGGAGCTCAACAGATAATATTTGGTTCTCACCAGGTAGTATTTGTTGCCCACTAGATACTATTTGGTGCCCACCAGGTACTATTTGGTGCTCAGTATGCACTATTTGGTGCCCAGTATGTACTATTTGGTGCTCACCAGGAACTATTTAGTGCCCACAAGGTACTATTTGGTGCCACAATGTACTATTTGGTGCCAACCAGATACTATTTGGTGCCAACCAGATACTATTTGGTGCCCACAAGTTACTATTTGGTGTCCAGCAGATACTATTTGGTGATCACCAGGTACTATTTGTTGCCCACTAGCTACTATTTGATACACCTTCCTTCTCATCAGCCTGCTGGAGTTATCTCTGAAGAAACTGGCCATCAGGTTTGGGAAGTCCTGGAGTGACCTGGACGATTTCAAACGGATCTTCTGGAAGCTGCGAAGCCCCGTGGCTGGTGGGTAAATACACACTACATACACCTCCCAAAAACGTGAACAACGCAAACAAAGAAATTAAGTAAAACACTATGTTATGTATTACACATGGCATTGTATCAGTGTGCTTTCCTTTTTCATTACATCTTACACTCATACACATGTAAACGTGTTTGATAAGCATTTTAAATCTTCCATAGAAGAAGGGCTGGATGCAAATATGTGCTTTAAAGTTTAAATTAGACGAACATTTTGCCTTTAGACATGGTCATTGTTTGTTTGTAGCACACTGAAGCCTTTATACCTTTGCTTTCCAGAAGGCCTAAAGCCCACAGTTAGCTGACTAAAACTTAATCTTGCCTCATGTTCATTTCCAGCAGATATGAAGGTCTTTAGTGAGCCAGTAACACATTTTGACTCTGCAAGGTGTTTGAGACAAGCAGATGAAGCTAGCGGTTAGCTGATTAAAGCCATCTGGATAAGTCTCTATTACACAAAGAGGGACGCTACCATTGCATGCTCTGAAAAATGTCTGTCAAAAAGTTAACTAAATCTTTTAACCAACAATTTTCAAAATTTCAATCATTTAAATGGAAAGTAATGTTTTACGTAATACCACTTCTCACTTTCTCATGAAGAAACAAAAAAACACACATGCTTGTTTCTAGCAGTCTGGGTAATGTCAGTGATGAACAACTTTGATTTAAAAATAGATTGTTTAGGATATATATGTTTATCATAGCCTTATTATAGCAGCTGTGGATGAACATCAAAAATTCAGAATAAAACTCACACCTTTTGACCAAATGTATGCCATATTAACACTGACAGAATTGTTCTAACAGCTGAGTCATGTTCAGTTGTCACAGGCTGGTTGTTCTTGACCACCGAGCAGAGTTTATTTCCTTGTTAAAGTCACAGAGACTCGCTCAGTGTGGTTGTGTTTGACTCAGAGTACTGCATGGACCACTGGAAGGAGGACTGGTTCTTTGGCTACCAGTGTATGAATGGCTCCAACCCAAGGATGATCCGAAGGTGCCAGAAGCTGCCGGAGAACTTTCCGGTCGTAGCAGACATGGTGCGGAGCTCCATGGCTCCCAGGACCGACCTGGACAAAGAACTCAAGGTGGAGGAAAGCTCTACATGTGCTTCTGATCTATACAGCTTTTAATGTGACACCATATAGCAAAAACAACACAGCATTTATCGTTTATCTCACCCTTTCTGCTCCACATTCTTCTTCATGTTCTGCTTTTCTCCTGTCCAGGCAGGAAATATATATCTGTTAGACTATGCCATCATGGACGGAGTTCCCACCAACACTATCAGGGGTAAACCTCAGTACATCACTGCTCCACTCGTTCTCCTGTACCAACACCCAGATGATGGGCTCATACCCATTGCCATACAGGTATGTCATGATATTTAGCCATTGGGGAAAGTTTATTTTTGTTTTTGTTTTTTTTTTATTTCAGAATTAATTTACGTATTATTGGCAAATGAATAACAACTTAAAATGGACTGAAATGAGTGACTGCATTGTAAGATAATTCATAATTATGAAAAAATATTAAACTACTGAATTTAAACCAAAAAATAATAAATAAAAAAAAACGTGGAGAATTCTGAATGAAGATTTTTTTTTTTAATTCTAATGATATTGAATGTAAACCTAAGAAATATTAATTGTATCGAATAAAACTGAAAGAAAATCTGATGATTGTAAAAACTTGAGAGTGCAATTTTCAAAAATACTCAGAAAATCTGAGAATGATCTTTGCAAATCAGGGAAATATTAAATGACAACATAAGAATATTGAATTTAAACCTAAAATAATTTGTGAAAATCCATAAAAACAGAATGCAAACTTGACAACACTCACTGTAAATGTACTGTAAACTGAATGGATGCTGAGAATAGATGAAAGACAGGCTTTTTTTTTTTTTTTTTAACCTCTGACCTCCATACAGTGTAGGACGTCCTGTATACTGCAGTGTCATAGCTTCCCCTCCCTGTCCTCAGCTAGAACAGACTCCAGACCAGGAAACACCCATATTCCTGCCCACAGACCCTCCCCTGGCCTGGCTGTTGGCCAAGATGTGGGTGCGTCACTCTGAGTTCCAGGTGTTCCAGCTGCTGTCTCACCTGCTCAGGACTCACCTGGTGGTAGAGGTGTTTTGTGTGGCTACTCTGAGACAGCTGCCTGCTGTGCACCCGATATATAAGGTAAAATAAACTGTACATAAGGCTATGTGTATGTATTCGGAGCCATACCTTTATTCATCTGTTATTTTTATTATTATTTCCGGTCTCTTCTGCTGTCATGTTTTGCTTTCTGTTAGTAACTGTTATTTTAGGGGTGGGTATTGGCGAGGACTTCACGATACGATACGTATCGCGATACTTGGATCCCAATACGATATATTGTTGCGATATTGCGATGTATTGCGATATTCGACATAGATCAGTCAATGTGTGCACATGGACGAGTTTAATCGTATAATAAAGGCATCGAAAACGTATCAAAGTCATGTGCACAGGCTAAGGATTGTATAGGGACTGGATTCATGAATACCATAGGAACCCCTGGCTTAAGACGTTGATAATCGTCTTTGTGTCTCTTGTGTACGGAATTGTATCATATTTGCGTCCTGCTCTAGAGTGTCCGCCGGGGATTTCACCCGGAAATGGAAGGAGGCACCGACGCCATCATAAATAGTAACGTTATTGCCAGAAAAGTCAAACGATACCATGGCTTCGAAGAAATTAACTCACTTTTGGAGTTTATTATTTATTGTTGTTGTTAAGTAGCCATCAAATGGGAGTAGTTCTAACACCACTTGTTGAAAGGGTTACAGCACCACCTAGCGTAGCGGAGTCAGCCAGGTCGCTGACCATTATCTGAATTAAAGGAACTCCATGTGTACTTGGATTTTGGGACAGACCACCCGAGTTTCAACACTGAATTTCACGCAATCCAGTACGATCCTACCATGTGACTGCAGTGACTGAGTTTTTAAATGCAGCTTAAAATACGTTATACATATGTACAGTACATATTTGTATATACAGTACATATATACATACTTCTATATATATTAGGGCTGGCAAACTTACCACGTTAACACTGATTATTTTATTTTTATTTAACTTTTGATTCCAATGTGCGTAAGTCGTTCTGGATTTACAGTTGGCCCAAAACATGACTTTTTTTGGGTTGAAAAAAAATCAATATTAAGAAATTAAAAAATTGATATTATATTGAAGAAAAAGTATCGCAATATATTGCCATATCGATATTTTCTCACCCCTACTGCTAATTCCTGTAGAGATGTGTCACATTAAAAGACTTCCAGTGGCTCAAGGAGCATAAATCCTCTCTTTACTAGGCAGCTCTTAATTTGAAACATATACAGGAAGTTCCACAGATCTGCAAATAATTTCTGAATGAAAACAACATTCATGTTAGCTCTATTGCTATTGTTGTTGACTTAACCATGTGACCAGTTACAGATAATTCCACACCTGTATTAGTAGCAGTTCACTTGTTAGTGCAGTTTTATGACTCTCAGACTCTGGTAACACTTTTCTGCTGCAGCTCCTGGCCCCTCATCTGCGCTACACCCTGGAGATCAACTGCAGAGGGCGCACTCAGCTCATCTCCCAGAATGGCATCTTCAAAAGGGTAGGTCACCAGTCTCTCCACCTCACCACAGACTTAAAAACAGCGTGGGAGTGATTCCTCTTGTCTGTGTGCAGGTGGTGTCTACAGGCGGTGACGGCTTGTTGGTTCTGGCTCAGAGGGAGTACAAAATGATGACCTACCGCTCCCTCCAGCCTCACAATGACTTCACTGACAGAGGAGTTTCCCAGCTCCCAAACTATTTCTACAGAGAACATGGTCTGATGCTGTGGGAGGCCATCTTCAGGTAGATAACACACTCTCATACCAGCAGCTGACAGGACACTGCTGCTGGGTCACAGAGGTCACATGATGTCATCATTATGAAGATCATTAATGCAATGGAAAAAGTTATCCAACATTTCATCAGCTGGAGAGGAGAACGGGAAAAGTTGGCCGAGACATAATTTGAATGTGATTAGGTTTTCAATTAGCATCCACACATCATATTTGAGTAAAACCCTGTAGAAAGTGGTTACAAGCCCATTAATAAGTGTTTGCTGACAGCCTTATACAGTATACTGATATATATAAAATAATGGTAAATAAATATTTTTATGAAATAAACCGAACAGAAAAATGCATAATAATATAATAAATATTTATAATATGTACTAAATAAAAAGGAAGAAAAATAGATTTTTAATTGGAAATGAACTGTTAATTAAACACAATTATGAGATGAGTAAAATGTATTTTTAATAAATAATTTATATTTTATTTGTGTAATGTATTTGTTATGTGGGTGTGACCTATAGAATAAAATAAAAAAGGCAGTGCAAATGTTTCTGTGCAAATTGGTTTTGTTATTGTTAATTTTATTAACATCAGCCAGTGATGCTGATGTTAATGAAATCTTAAATTGCATATAAGATAAGATTGCATATATACTGTAACTAACCTGGTTCCATTTTTGTGAAATATTAGGAACAATTAGAGTTTTACCTCCTCACATGAGAGCGTTGGAAGTGATTGAGATTTTGAAAGAAGTCCTAAGGTTAAATAAAAAAGCTTAATGATTCAGAGATCAATAAACACACACAGAGAGATCATCATAGTGTGTCTTGATCTGGCTAATATGCTCATCCTGTAAATAAAGAGACTGAACGCTGATTGATTTGAGTCAGTGCATCCTGTGTGAGGACGTCACTGAGAGCTTTAACGGCCTCTTCCTTCAGCTTTGTCTCAGGTATGGTAAACATGTACTACCAGGCAGACCACGATGTGCAGGAGGACCTGGAGCTCCAAGCCTGGATCAGAGACATAACCCAGGAAGGCTTCACAGAGATCCCCAGCTTCGGTCAGTCATGAAGTACTTTAAGTACTACAGGGTTTAACTAATGTGTCAGAGCAGCAGCATCATCTCCTTCACTTTAACTGGACTCTTTGTTCCTCACTGAGTTCACTACTCTTCACCATTTTGAACAGGAGTGAGGAATTTAAACTGAATTCACCTTTTTAGACCCAAATTTGATCCAGAACACTGGAATTCACCGAGAAGTCAGAAATGAATCCAGAATAACAAACAACCACTAAAACACATTTTTCTGTTCAGGAAGGACATGAAATAATTTTTTTTTCTGCTTTTTTTCTTGTAAAACAGTAAATATTAAGTATTTATTGCTATAAAAATAATTATATATTTAATATCATTTTGATGAAAGAGCTTGCATTGGTGGATTAACCATTACAGATACATAAAATATATTTTGTTGATCAGCAATACTGTTATTTAGGGGAGTGGTGGTGGTAAACACCTTAAACTGTATAAGGAATCTTGAGAATAGCCAGCTAGCTGTACTGTAACGTCGCTATGCTGCATGGATCTGGCCTTAGCTGATAAAGTAACAGCAAGGCTAATTTACCAAACAAATCAGCCCCAGGATTCTGTATGAATTAGCTGACGTCATCCACTCATGACAGTATTTGTCAGTGTTTTTCACTTTTAAAGTTGCATTGCAATCTGTTTACACATTGGAAATACAAGGGATTAATACGTCTAAAATGGTATTGTAGTAGCTTCCAGTTTTTATTTCAAACACCTGTTTTATGTGCAAAAATATTGGATTGTGACTCTTATCACCAGATACTTAACATAAAATATGTTAGGAATACTAAGAAATGTCTTCATGTGGATGTATTTGCATGTCTGTGGAGCACTAAATTGGCAGTCTCTAATGTTTTTAGATGTTGCTTCTCTTTGCATTTTTCTGTTCTCTATGTGTATTTTTGAATCTTCACACTTCTGGAAGTGTATTGCAACTGGTGCACAGAAATTTCCTTCAAGGTGTGATAAAGTTTAATCTGATGTTACGTTCAGGTCTGCCCAGTAAGCTGAGCACTAGAGAGGAGCTGTCCACCCTGCTGTCAGTGGTCATCTTCACCAGCACAGCCCAGCATGCTGCCACCAACAACGGACAGGTGCTGAACACACCTGCACACCTCCTGACTGGGACGCTCACAAGTTTTGATTGAAGTACTTCACTGTCTGCTGATGTTTTTTTAGTTCGACTGGTGTGCCTGGGTCCCCAACACCCCCTGCACCATGAGACAACCCCCACCGACAGACAAGGATGCTGTTACCATGGAGATGATCATGGAAACCCTTCCGGATGTCAGCCAGTCCTGCGTGCAGATGGCCATCACATGGCATCTGGGGCGAGCGCAACCAGACGCAGTGAGTCCTTTCTGTCTGGATAGACCATTTAATGTGACAAATGTTTAATGTGATAGATAATACATCGAATATGATAGTTCATATATTTTATATATAGTTTATACGTTTAATGTGACAGATTATACGTTTAATGTGATAGTTTATACGTTTAATGTGACAGATTGTACGTTTAATGTGATAGTTTATACGTTTAATGTGACAGATTGTACGTTTAATGTGATAGATTATACGTTTAGCGTGACAGATTATACGTTTAGCGTGACAGTTTATACGTTTAATGTGACAGTTTATACGTTTAACGTGACAGTTTATACATTTAACGTGACAGATTATACGTTTAATATGATAGATTATACGTTTAATGTGATAGTTTATATGTTTAATGTGATAGATTATACGTTTAATGTGACAGATTGTACGTTTAATGTGATAGTTTATACGTTTAATGTGACAGATTGTACGTTTAATGTGACAGTTTATACGTTTAATGTGATAGTTTATATGTTTAATGTGATAGTTTATACGTTTAATGTGACAGATTGTACGTTTAATGTGACAGTTTATACGTTTAATGTGATGGATTATACGTTTAATGTGATAGTTTATACGTTTAATGTGATAGATTATACATTTAATATGATAGATTATACGTTTAATGTGATAGTTTATATGTTTAATGTGATAGTTTATACGTTTAATGTGACAGATTGTACGTTTAATGTGACAGTTTATACGTTTAATGTGATGGATTATACGTTTAATGTGATAGTTTATACGTTTAATGTGATAGATTATACATTTAATATGATAGATTATATGTTTAATAATACAGCTCATTATTTTTATTCTATATATTATATACTGTCATTCCTACTGCTGAGGGCACAGACCATCATTGCACTATGGAGGCCATGATGGTCTGTGAATATTTCAGAAAAATATCCAATGTTTAATAAATGTATCAGAGCAGCAGCATCATGTCCTTTAACTGGACTCTTTGTTTCTCACTGAGTTCACTACTCTTCACCATTTTGAACAGGAGTGAGGAATTTAAACTGAATTCACCTTTCACCAAATTTGATCCAGAACACTGGAATTCACTGAGAAGTCAGAAATGAATCCAGACTAACAAACAACCGTTAAAACATATTTTTAATCACTGTAGATGATAAGTTTTCATAATTTATTTGTTAGCTTCCTGTTTTCTCCTACCCAGGTTCCTTTGGGCCAGTACACAGAGGAGCACTTCACTGAGGGGCGGGCCCAGGAGCTGATTGACAGGTTCAGGACAGAGCTGAAGGGGATTGAGGAGCACATCACGAGTCAGAATGAAGGACTGGAGCTTCAGTACCTCTTCCTGCTGCCCAGCCGCATAGAGAACAGCATCACGATATAGAAACACTCAGTACAGTGTGGGTTAGTGCGACACTTTCCAGAAGAAGAAACAGGTGGGAAAAGGTTTGTAGGATTATCGTTCTACTTCGCTTCGCCAGGATTACACTTTTCCATCTGTGAAAATGGCAGGTGATTTTATTTATTTTATTTTTTTAATCACTGGTTGTCGCAGGTGAAAAATAAATTCACTGAAATAGCTTATCCTGGCATAATCGTCATCACATAATGAGTCATAATACACAAGAAAAAGTCCAAGTATGGGAAAATACTTTTTATTTGTGTGAATATCAGACCATTTATGATTTGTTTACATTTCCCATGTAACTATAGATCCATTATGACTGACTGTGATTAAGCTAAACTTTTTTTTTTCAACACACTTCATTGATTATATTACAAATATTTTCATGTTTAGCCATTTACTTTTTGTGGATTAGCTGCAGGGAAAAAGTGAAAAATCCAGATATATGTCAAATAAAATAAAATAAAAATCTTCAAGTCGACTACAAGAATGAATCACTGAGACTCACTGGGTCCAGCTTTACAAGCACAATCAAATCATTTCAGCACTTGTGATCAGAGGTAGAATTAATCTCATTTTAAACATATGAAGGTGCAAAACATCAATCTGCTCTGTCACAGCGTTCAGTTTATCAATATGAATTTAAAAACCCTGAGATTACCCCTGAAGTCAGTGACCAGAGGACAGGTGAGTCTGCTGGAAGCTCTTCAGTCCAGCAGGGGGCACTAGTGCACCAGGTACGCCTGGAGAGAGTCAAACAAAATGCATGAGGACACATCTACACACATCATTTTAATACTTCAGTCACTTTCATCAGAAATGATTAGCCTGCTTAACGATGTCTGGGATGGTTATATTAGGATCTATTCCTAATTTAATGTCGATCCGACGCATCACGACAGCTACTTAATGTTAAAATAAAAAAAGCCAAATAAATGAAATCACCTTCTGCTTGTTGAGCTTCATCTGGCAGCAGGAAAAGGCTCCAACCAGCACGTAGATACCAGCTGCTATGAAGCAGTTGTAGCCCACCTGGTTGTACAGGTCGTATACTTTCTGAGGAGGGTTCAGACTGAGGGGGGAGATGTTCATAATTTCACTTAAAGTTTCACTTAAAGGTGTAAAGGAATACACTCCTGATCAACATTTTAAGACCAGTTGAAAACTTGCAAGAATTCACATTTTGCTCTGTTGGATCTTAAGAAGGTTCTAAGTAGTGCTTCAAAATGTAAAAAGAAGAAATGGGAGTGAGACAAAAAAAATTTAGTGAGCAATTTATTGCAAACAACCATTAAACTGAAATAGGCTGTTCATCAGCTGATCAAAAGTTTAAGACCACATCCTAAAAAAAAAACCCTAAATATTCAAAAAAGGACTCAGTAATGAGTAGCTGCGCCATTCTTGTTAATCACCTCAAACATTAGTTTGGGCATGCTTGATGTTAGTGTTTCCAGGAGGCTAGTGGGAATGTTGCTCCAAGTGATGAAGATGGCTTCATGGAGGGCATCCACTGTCTGGAACTGGTGTCCATTTTTGTAAACTTCCCTTACCATCCAACCCCAAATATTCTCAGTTGGATTTCGATGAGGGGAACAAGCAGGATGGTTCAAAAGAGTGATGTTATTTCTCTGGAAGAAGTCCTTTGTCAGGCTGCAGTGTTGTCCTGTTGAAAAAGCCAGTCATTAGCACACAGACGATGGCCTTCAGTCATGAGGGATGCCTCCTGCAACATCTCCACACAGCCAGCTGCTGTTTGACGTCTCTGCACATCCTGAAGCTCCATTGTTCCATTGAAGGAAAAAGCCTCCAGATCTGATGGCTCCCCTCCACTGTGCCGTGTAGAAAACATCTCAGGTGGGATCTCCTTGTCATGTCAGTAACGTTTGAAGCCATCAGGACTGTCAAGGTTACATTTTTTTCTCATCAGAGAATAAAACTTTCTTCTCATGTTTGGTGCTCTAGTTCAAACTCAAAAACGGGCACTTTTGTGCCGTTGAAGAAGACGAGGCCTTTGAAGACGTTTTTTCTTCTTAAAACCCTTCTCTCACAGATGCCGTCTGATGGTTATGGGACTGCAGTTAGCACCAGTGACGAGCTTAATTTAGGCTGAGGATCGTCCCGTGTCTTGACAGACAGCCGATTGGATCCTCCGGCTCAGGGCCGGTGAAAGTTTTTGGGCCTACCACTTGACTTTTTTGTTCCCTAACCCTCAGGATCTTTTAAGAAGTTTTAAATGACTGTCTTACTCCGTCCAACCTCAGCAGCAGTGGCACGCTGTGAGAGGACTTGCTGATGCACCTAAACAATCCGACCGCGTTCAAAGAGAGAAAGCTTTTTTGTCTTCGCCATCAGGAGGTCATGACAGTGTGGATACCTGACAGAAAATGACGCTGAAGCCACATTTTTGTGAAGATTTAGGCTTTTAAAAGCTGTGGTCTTAAACTTTTGATCAGCTGATCCTATTTCAGCATAATGGCTGTTTACAATAAATTGCTTACTCAAATTTTTTTTGTCTCACTCCCATTTCTTCTTTTTGCATTTTGAAGCACTGCCTAGAACCTTCTTAAGATCCAACAGTGCAAAATGTGAATTCTTGCAATTTTTCAGACTCTCTGTGACTTTAAGGTTCAGTGTTTCCGATTTGGCTTTTTGTTTAAAACATAAAAAAGGTAACATTATGATGTTAAGAGGCTGCTGTTGTATCAAAGACATCTATGTATTGTGTTGTGAGATATACAGTGAAATGAGCTAACCAGCTAGCCCTGGTCTGGCCTGTCTTATACCACTTGTTCATCTAGAGGTGATTATATTGTTGTTTACTAACTCTGGGCCACAGCATTTTGGTTAATTTATTAGTATTTATAACTGAAGTCTGTAAATTTAGATTGCATGGACCATGAATAAGAGGTGAAATGCTGGCCTCTGCTCGTTTGGAGCAGGTATCACATATCGCCTCTTATATATGTAGAGATGTGGAGTGACAGTGAAAGTCTTACTCTTGGAAGGTGTTGTTAATGTCGGACACACCTGGCACATCTTCAAACAGCACTGCTGAGTGTGTGCTGAAGGAAATCCCCAGCACAGCCTGAGGAAACGCAAGAGGTTCAATTAATCCATGTTTTGTCACATTTGAGGTTAAAGAGTGAATTAATGTATAATTAGGAGTTTTAATTGTTTAAATGGAGAGAATATATATATATTTTTTGTTTTTATTATTTTATTTTTTACTTTTTATGAGTATCTGTAACTGTAATTAAATCCTCTCTGGGAGTTGTGACAAAGCTATAACACACCAATGCCCTCATCTCAGGTTCAGTTGGGTATACATTCTGTTTCTCTGTTATTCACACCGTTTATTTTTGCATTGCATTCCATTTTACCGTAAATTTATGTTCATTTATTGTTTATATATTGTTGATATATTGTTGATATAGGACCACTTGCAATACAGGCAGATGTTTTAGACAAGACTAACTATACTTCAGTTACTTTTTTCGAGTACGATGAAAATCTGGTCATAAAAAATATTTCTTTGCCTTGGTGAGGGTAGTATGTTATTCAATATTGTAATAATTTTTGGGTGATTTTCCTCATTCTAAAAAATCAACAACATATAGACAGGTAGTGTCTAAAACATGAAACGAGCCAAACTCCAAGGAAACTTGTTGTTTGCTTTGGCCCCAGTTTCTGAGGACTGAGTCAGGTTTTAACTTGACTGACTGTCAATAGAAAATTAAAATAAAGTCAAATAAAGAACAAATGAAACACTCACCAGCATTATGACCCCCCACGTACTCAACACAACCCCGCACGCGGCGAGTTTTGGTCCACAAATCAACCCTTGCATTATAACTATTAACTACAACTACTGACTATAACTATAACTCTGTCCTGGTACCGAAGAATGTTGTCCAGCTTGTCAAACTCTTGTCATTTGTTCAGTCAGGTGACTGAGACTGAGACCGGAAATCCGGGTTGTGTTAAAAATTATCTAAATTATTTCAGAAAAAGTTTATTACGGACTTAAAATGTCAAATTAAATCTTTAATATACATATAAAAATGTAGAATTTTATATATATCCTTTTGTTCACGCTAAATAAAAAACAAAGCTATGATATAAAGATTAATCAGATAAAATGATTTGCTTTAACTAGAGCTTGTTGTAGTCACGTGACATTCATAGAGCTGATGCTGCCTTCAGGTTCCGGCGGAAGAACGGGAAGGACATTTTTTCTTTTTGATAATTAGTCATTTACAAAATATTAACAATGAACACGTCTTAACATACAAAGCACATATAAAAATAGAAATTAAAACATATAAAATGAATGATAGTGAAAATAAAAAAAACTAAAATGAAATAATTGAAGTATATACTTCTGCACATTTTCACAGTTGTTATAGTTTCAGTTTTTCATCCGCTGACTGCTTATTTTTTTCCATAATGGAGAGACTGAGATGACTGTCCATAAGAATCTTTTTAAAAACAGGATAAAGGGGGCTTTGTTTCCCTCTAAGAATACCATCATATAACTATATTAGCAAGCTTGTGGGCTACGTACAAACTTCGAAGAAGACGTTTATTTTGAAAGCTATAACAGGAAGTCTCACAATTGAATTTCCTATTGCCAACTTTTTGCAGTGCGTGAAATTCCTCAAGTTCGTGTCTTTTGTTTGTATGTCTGGACCGAGTGTGTGTGGAAATTAGCTTGATAAAAGTGTAAAGCCGCCAGGACACACTGTTAGGAGGTGAGCAGACTGAGAGCAGAGATATCTGGAGGCTCCTGTGGACATATTTTCTCTCCTGGTGGAGTAGAAGGAAGAGGAGGTGAAGCTCCTGATGGGAAGGAAGGGGGAAGATAACTAGGAGGAGTAGAGGAAGGAGCGGCTCTTATGTGGCACTAACCTCAATATCTGGGACAACGGGAGCAGTAGAGCTGTGACTCAGCAGTGGAGAAAGTGGTAAGTTATTTTACTGACTAATGACAGTTTGGTATGACGTTTAATCACAGACTAAGATTCGCTGGTCTGCCGTTAACTTCTGGCTAACTTTGAATTTTAGGCAGGGCCGTTAATAAAGCTACTGAGGGCACGAGTCCAAGTGACGTTACCCCAACCTCCACTACTAACACTAACAAAAGTTGTTTGATATTTTGTTAGGTCTGGACTCAAAGTTAAACATAACTTAATCTTAATAAATAATATATGCCATTTTATTAAGTCTGGACATTTGAATTTAACGTATGGGAAAGTAATGTTGATAGAGTAGCTTGTAGAGCAACACAGTTTCTGTAAGATACTGACACTAAAACAACTTTTAAACCTCCTTTAAACTGTTTAATTTTACAAAACAAAGTGTTAAACAATACAATAACATTATGTAAAGTTAACTTATATAATAAGAAATGTCTAAAACTTGATTTAATATTGTAAATATGAACAGGAATTCTGTGTGTCAGATTTCCAATACTGTTTACCAAAAGATAGAAGGAAAATGTGTGATAATGTTGTTGGATATATCACGATAACCATATTACTTGGTGTAAAGAAGTAGCTAAGTGTTGAATTAAAAAGGAAACACTTATATATTCATATTTCCTACATGCATTTATTAAAAAAAATAAAAGGTATTATCTAACAAAAGAATGATAGCCACATTTTTACTGATACTCTCTATCAACTAACATAAGAAGTGCGAAATTGAATAAAAGGGCAATATGATTGTCTTTTGTAATGTGTTAATGGTGGAAGTTGATATCACTGTGCCGATAAAAACAGTATATTGCTTTTGCCGTAGTCTACGCTGTTAGCTCCATTAGCACCATTAGCTGCTATTCTCAACCATCGCCATATTGAGAGCTGTGTAGAAGCAATAGAAATGTTCCGATCTCACTTTTAACAGCTTTTAAAGACTTCTTGAACCATCTAGATAAAAAAGTTACCCTGTCTGGCAATGCCTTCCTAAACTGCACAAAAATCAGTAAATGGCATCTGACATGAATCAAATATACTATACTTGTTTATTTTTATGTTATTTCATGTTATCCTCAAAATAATATACAATTTGTGTTTTCCCTATGTCATACAACAATATACAAGGATATAAAATATATAATAAAATATATTTCAAGCGACCTGCATTGTAAATAGCCATGCTTTGGGAAATGACCTCAGCGTCTTTCAGTGGCTACAGTCCTGTTTTTAGGCAGCCAGCAATCATCCTGTTTTCTTGTGTTCCTACTTTGTTACTGTTACAGTCCTGCTGTCCTTGGCCATTATGTTTTCTATACAGAGCACTGCAGAGATGGAGGGAGAGAAGGAGAGACAGAGGCAGCAGCGAGATGAGAAAGAGAGCAACGAGGCAGAGGATGACAGGAGGAGTGACGAGGATGCCGACAACGAGGAGGAGGAGGAAGATTCAGAGAGCGCAGCGCTGGTCTGGCAGGAAGGCTACGGCGAGGACAATCTCGGCCTTCCCATCATGCACTGGGAGGCGCTGAGCCTGCGCATCGCTGAGCTGGAGAAGCAGGAGGAGGAAAATAAGGAGAAGAGGGCAAAGGTCAGTAGGTGTAGTGTGGGAGAGGAGAGTATGATATTTACTCCAGGGAGCACTCCCAAGGAAAAGACAAAGACTTTCTTTGGTGGATTGTTCTAGAAATCAGCCTGATATCCCTGAGTGGAGTTCACTTTATCTAACTGCAGTAACACTCACTGGAAGGGTTTCTCCACTAAGGAGCACTAAACTTTGAGGTTAAGATGATCTGAGCTACAAGTTTTGACTTCCAGTGAACACACCATAAGACAAACTCTCACTCCCCAAGTTCCTAAAGAGGAACTTAAGAGTTACTTTTAACAGTAATGTGTTACTTTTTGGTGTCTGTAATCAACAAAGTATTTGAGTTACTCTTTGAATGAATTAACTAGTAACTGTAACTAGTTACTATTTTTCAGTAACTGAAAAAAACGATATCTGGTTATTACCAGATATCGTTAAATTGGACTTGACACCTGGAAAAAAAATAATATATTTAATATAAAAAATATTAAAAAAAAATAATATAATAATATAATATTAAAAAAATATATATAAAAAAAAACTCTAATAGATCAAAGTAAATAATTGGACACCAGTGGTCCAGCACTGTGGTGTAGTGGTTAGCACTGTCGCCTCACAGCAAGACGGTACAGGGTTCGAATCTCGGCCTGGGGCCTTTCTGTGTGGAGTTTGCATGTTCTCCCCATGTCTGTGTGGGTTCTCTCTGGTACTCCGACTTCCTCCCACCATCCAAAAACATGCATGGGGATTAGATTAACTGGTGAATTTAAATTGTCCGTAGGTGTGAATGTTGCCGCTGTCACCTTAGCATGAAGCTATACTAACCTCAGCTAATCACAGTCACCAGGCTGCTACAGTGGAGTCAGTGTAAAGAAATCACAAAACAGAATGACAATCCTAACCGAAGACAAAAGCAAGAAAACTCTCTCTCTCTGTTCTGCCGTCATGTCACACATTCATCTGGATAAGAGCCATATTGCACCGTGTTTTTACACCCTTTATTTATTCTTCGTTGTCATCTTTTGTTCTTATATCTGCACTGACATAGCAAGTTAAATGCCTTGTATGTGCAAACTGACTTGGCAATAAAGTTATTTCTGATTCTGACTACGATTGTGACGCCTCACCTGGTTTTCAGAGAGGAGTTTCTCTAGAGCGAGGCAGAGCTCCGGTGAGCTGGACGGAGGAGAGAAGGAGGAGAGCTGACAGCTGGGAGGACGGAGACGACGCCTGCAACAGCCATGTGCTGGCACTCACCTCCCGGTACCCAAGCACACACACCTCACGATGACCTATTACTCATAAGCACTGCGTCAGGTTTGTGATGTCATTTGAATTTAGCTATTAGCCTGCTAATTTAGCTGTTAGAATTACCTCAGTCTGTAGGGACTTTGGTTGGGAAATGGAGGGTCACCAGTTCAATTCCCTGCATGGACAAGTACTGAGTGTGGTCTGGTATCTGGAGAGATACCAGTTCCTCCTCCTGGACACTGCTAAGGTGCCCTTGAGCACACCAATCCCCAACTGCTCTATATGTCAGCCTGACATCTCTCTATTTGTTTGCATGTGTATATGTAAACAGATTTTCCCCTCAGGGATAAATATGTTGGATTATTCTCCTTATAGCAGAAGAATATAAGTAAATCTGGATTGTTCTGTATCTTTGTTTCAATCCTAATTTCAGACATCTTTTCACTCATGCGTCCCACAACAAATGCTCTGTCATTGTTTGAAGGGTGTAACCATGGGCTGAAGTATTCATTTATACTGAAAGTCTGCTGTCGCGGTGTCCACAATAAAAAAAGTGAGCAAGCCATTTTGCTCCACTGTGGCTTTGTTGGAAGTCACACTCTAAAACTGTTCATACTGAGTGTTACATGCAGTAGAGTGTGTTGTGGAGTCTTAATGCCAGGACGTTTGCTACATTAGTGCTGTCAGTCTGGTGACATTTTGAGACAGGACAAAAGATGCTAATATGTTATTTATTAAGTGGTGATGTGTTTTCCGGCTTGAACGTAACCTTTTAGCTTTCGGATCTGTGGTCACTTTATCCCATAGACTGTATATATATAGTGGACAGAGTCATTTTGACATCACTCATTGGTTTGTGGACAACCCCAAAAAAGCCCATAGTTTTTTGCCAACTTAGATTACGGGGCGATGCCATGGCATATTTTATGAAAACAGTTTCTATTGACCATATTTAAAAATGTTTAACATGCCCGTGCTTGGTATCTTTTTTCAGCACAACTTCATCTATATGAAGAGTTATTATTTCACTATAACCTACGTCATTAACATATTGGGCAAAAAAATAATCAAATTTGAATTGAATAAAAAAATTATATTTATGACAATAAAAACCACAAACATGCTCAATCAACTGTTTTGGAACTTGAAAAACTAAATATAGGTTGCTAATATGAATATGTAAATGTAAAATTGAAATAAAGTAATACTATATACAAATATTCACAATAAAAGGATCTGATCCACAGGGCTAATAATCTTAGTACATATAATTAATTTTATGCATGACCACATTTAACAAATATTAGCATTAACTTACATACAGTGTAAGAGGAGCTGCCTCGTAACTTTGTTAGTTGTTAGCTGACTGAGAGCGGAAATGTATGTTTATCATAACTGCATAACATTGGTTGGTAAAATGTCAGTGACTGAATTTCACTTGACAGTGAAATGAAAAATGGGGAGAGAAGTTGATGGCTGAAAAAAAAATTGGCTGACTCAGCATTGTTATGCCTTTATATGCTGCGTTTGAGTTGTCCTCATAAGTGGAAATTTACGAGTTCCGAGTCATAGATAACAACTGAAACAGCCCACAAAGTCGGATTTCCTACTTGTAAAGTCTTTACCAACCCCAACTTGACCACGACATCATAATCCAAGATGGCAGCGCCCTGGATTTGCGCCATGTAGCGTTATGCTTTACAGCCTACAGTAGAGTCAAACGTTTTTCCTCACACAGAATTACGCAGGA
Organism: Synanceia verrucosa; assembly: GCA_029721515.1. Classification (NCBI taxonomy): domain Eukaryota; kingdom Metazoa; phylum Chordata; class Actinopteri; order Perciformes; family Synanceiidae; genus Synanceia; species Synanceia verrucosa. The sequence goes on along the minus strand of CM056569.1, from coordinate 16,087,629 downwards.
GAACAAACACAGACCTTCTGCATTTTCTTTGTGCCTATCAATTGTGTCTGCATTCCGACTGAGCAAGCACAACAAACTTCATTGGAGGCGTCCGTCTTGGTTTCCGACTTGTTCACTCGAACATCATCAACCCGGGTGTGATGTCATGCCCATCTCCGAATCACTACTTCCGATACAACACGAACGCAAAATACTCCTAACGTGTCAGAGACCTGTCAATCACATGGTAGCCACACCCCAAAGCTGCTCCTGCTTTATGTGTTTTTTCACCATATATTTGAACATAATTCACGTATAATAAACATCCTGTTGTATTATAACATTATTTAATCAAACCATTCAGACCATAAGCTTGTATTTTACCAGGAGAGAAGACTTCAATACAAACAGACTTCTTTTTGAAACCACCAGTATCGCCCCCAGCTGGCTGTTGGAGAGAATGACGTTTAAGTTATTTCCGTATGGGCTTCATTGATCAGACCCTGGTGTTGCCCATTGGTTTACCCAAATAACACCTGTTTGGAAATTTGCTGCAATTGTTTTAGCAGATGCCTTGAATCCAGCCAGTCATATGAGTTTTGCATCCCCACTGTGCGCCATTGTTTATCCTTGAATGAGTTCCTACTGTTACGGAAGAAATATATTCTGCTCACTATAACATATTTCATGTGTGTAATATTTAATTTGTAACAGTTGCATTTCTTTATATTAGCTCCCTTATTCAACTGATTGTCTCATACTGTGCATTTGACTTTTATTTATATTTTGAAAATATGAGTAGAAGAACACTGATGTTAAACACGGCAGTTGCCAATAGCAAAAGTGTTTTTTTTGTTTTTTAACACTACTACATACATGGTATATGTTTTTATGTTGCGCAGTAGGCTATTAGGTATTGAAGCCAAGTTTTGTAGACACAAGCATGAGAATATTTACATCATAAATATGTGTGTGTGTGTGTGTGTGTGTGTATGTGTGTGTATATATATATATATATATATCTATATCTATATATATAGATATAAAATCATAAATATGAACCCTCAGTCATACTGGTCCATCAGTACTTTTCATGTCAGCTTTTTGGACAATAGTTTTGTTAATTATTGTAATATATTGTTGACAATATCAATTGTTTTATCCTCTAGCCTGCAGACCCAGATGAATCTTCAGCTCTGCTTCATCAACAACAGCGAAAGTGAGGAGGAGGAGGAGAAGACGGAAGAGGTCAGCAAGAAGGAAAGCAGCAGCGCACGGGTAACTATAGTAACAACCCCGACCCCCGAGTAGTCGCTCCTCACAGTAGAACGCAGCATTTTACACCAAGTTGCTTTATTATTTCATGGCTATGCTCTCCGTTCCACCACCCTGTTGTCCATCCCTGCTGATGAAGAGAGGAACCGTTCAGGTCCAGAAGAGCCCTCAGCCTCCTGCCAAACCAGAGAAACCAAAGTCCAGAGGCTTCAGGAGCACTCTGAGGAGCCTCCGAGACCGGCTGAGGACAGACCAGAAAACTGTGGTGAGAGCCAAGCTTCACTCATCCTGGGTTCCTGCTTTACTCCTAAATACAGTTTATCACAGCTCTCCTCCTCTCCTCCTCCCCTCTTGCCCTCTTCTCCTTTCTCCTCCTCCACTCCTTTCCTCTCCTCCTCCATCTTCTCTCTCCTATTCTCTCCTCCTCTCCTCCTCCCCCTCTTCTCTCCCCTCTCCTCTTTCCTCCTCCTCTCTCCTCCTCCTTCTCCTCTTCCTCCTCCTCTCAGGCTGCAGCTCACAGTGAACCTGTAATCCAGAGAAGACATGTGGAGCGCAGTGATTTACTAAACTTCAGTATTAAGGACCTGAATGCTCTGCGTTCGTCTCTCAGCCAGACCATCCAAGGTACTCACTCCATCTAGCAGCGTCCTCCACTGCACCCCAGTTTAAAATCACTATTTCTAACATCTGATTCCTCATCTGTCCATGTCAGACCTGAGCTCAGACCTGGTTGGTCGCCTACAGGTCCGAGACCAGCTGAGGACGGAGCAGGACGCCATGCTGCTGGAAGTCCAGGATCTGACATCGCTGTGAAACCTGCCCTGCCCATCGAGGTTGTGTCACAGATTTTTTTGTCACAGTCTGTGAATACTGACGGTACCTCAGTATCCTCCACAGACATCTCAGTCAGTCCCTCCTGCTGGGTCTGACCAGCCAATCACTGTGAAGAGTGACTCCCTGAAAGGACCAGGACATTGAGTCCCACTGTATTTTTCAATGTCATTGTCCATGTTGTATATTTATAAGGGAAGTTCTGTCTACTAAAGGACAGCTTCCACCAGCACTAGCAGTGGTATAGTACTGGTCACCATGTCAGAGTACATACAACACCCAGGAAATGGATGGTGGCCCTAAAGGACCACACTGCCATTTGTGGTTGAATGTATCTCTTTGTGTTTTTACTGCTTTTTAAATGGTCTGGGTCATGGTAGACCCGGTTTAGCACCAAGACTGGAAGAAAAAGGGAAACATCTTTTTTTTTTATTTTTTTAAATTTTTTTTTGACAGAGCTAGACTATCAGTTTCAACGATCAGACCAGACCAATCACAGCATTGGGCTGCATGGAAATAACACTGATGCTTCTCTCATTTGAGGGTTTGTGGCAAACCAACGTATTTTGCCCAAACATCCCGATGTTCTTTGAAATGTTTCATCCAGTGTTCATGTTCCTGACCAGCCCCTCTCCCTTAAAGGTACGCTGTGGTGTTTTTGACCACTAGTAGCACTATGGAGCGCCAGAGATGCCACTCTGTAAAGTGAGAGTTATCCTTTGTTAAAACTGGAAGGGTTAATTCGTTGTTGTGTTTTGCATCTTTTCTAAAGGCTTAGAGCTGTAATATAAAAGGGATTAGCTAAGTTAAGAAGCTGCTAAATTTTGCCACCCGAACATTATGACTTTGTTTTCTACTCATGTCTGATCTTTTCCGAAAATGTCTTTTTTTCATTCATGTGTATCCTTGTGTAGGCGTTAGAAGTTAGTAACAACTAAATGTGGTCTTATGTACAACAAATGCTTTTTTTATATGTAAGGGAATATATTTTAATATTGTTATTCAATCACTTAGTTTTGTGACCACCTTGGCACAAGTTTTTGATATTTTTTGATTTTTTGATATTTTTTATGTTTACCTGTTATTTTCATAAATCCAGCATGTTAACTAACTCTGTCAGTTACCCTCACCACTCTCCTGCCCTCTCAAACTAACTGAATTGCCCATTACTGTTTTTTTGTTTTTTTTTTTTGTTAAACTCAACACTTCATTTTTCATACTCAAAGCCGTCCGATGACACTCAGAGAGTGCAGATCTGCCAAAGCCAACAAATAGTTTGTCTGCCCTGTGATTCGGGTCCATGTCCAGGTTCTTCCTTGGCCCTTAGTATAAGCTCTCACCATGTTTCATAATAATCAGGCTGGTAGTTTTTCCTCCTCAGTGGAGGTAAATACTGTATGTTTAAGATAGAAGCTATTTAATATTTCATTTTGTTGAATCAGTACCTACTCACAGAGTTTTTACCTGCCAGCTTTTACTCTGACATTTAAAGCACACTTTTATTTAAGGCAGCAGTTTTGTGGCTCAGTTTAAGGGCTAGTTAAGGGCCTCAACGCAACAAGACAACAACACTGCAGGCAACAGCTGACAGTCAGTTTAGTACATTTGCTTTAATGCTTTAGTTTTGACTGTGAGTGGACGTTACACTACAAAATTAATCTACTTGCTGCCTCTTGCTATTCGTTACTGTTATAATTTAATTAATAATATTAATGATTCCCAATCCTTTAAGATCAAACTATTGTTATTGCATGCACATGGTTCACTATGATATAAGTACAAGGATCTGCTTATAGGGCACATATTATGAATAAGTGTCTCTGTTATTTGTGGGTGTTTTTTTGTTTTTTTTTTTTGTTTTTTTTTTTTTAGGAGGGGGTCTTAAAGAGACAGACACTAAAACAGAGCATCAATACAAATATTTTCAGACAGTATGAGAAACATTTTTATAAACAAAATTGTTTATTTTTTTAACATATAAACATGATTATAGTGGGAGTATAGATCTGAAGATAGCATGTTATGCCCTTTTAAACCCTGTTCTGTTTACAATGTTTTTTGGGGGGAATCATGAATAGAGTTCTCAGTTGTCTCATATTAATTTGTTCATTGGGGAAAAAAAAAACTGACAATTATTAGCACACTCCAATACGCTGTTTTTAATTTTGGTGGTGGTTTAACCATTTCCTTTGTATTTGATAAGACTGTGGCTTTAACTGAATAAAGTCGGTCAGGTTCAGAGACAACACTTGTGTGAGCAGTGTCTTTATATAGAGTATATATATTTGACAGAGCTTTATTAAATATATCAGAGCAGCAGCATCATCTCCTTCACTTTAACTGGACTCTTTCTTCCTCACTGAGTTCACTACTCTTCACCATTTTGAACAGGAGTGAGGAATTTAAACTGAATTCACCTTTTTAGACCCAAATTTGATCCAGAACACTGGAATTCACTGAGAAGTCAGAAATGAATCCAGACTAACAAACAACCACTAAAACACATTTTTCTGTTCAGGAAGGACAGGAAATAACTACAATTTAACATCTCTGTCAATTTATTAATAATGCGATTTGACATTTAACTGGAGTGGCACAGTGGTGTAGTGGTTAGCACTGTCGCCTCACAGCAAGAAGGTACTGGGTTCGATTCCCGGCCCGGGGCCTTTCTGTGTGGAGTTTACATGTTCTCCCCGTGTCTGTGTGGGGTCTCTCCGGTTACTCGGGCTTCCTTCACCATCCAAAAACATGCATGAGGATAAGGATAATTGGTTAATTTAAATTGACCGTAGGTGTGAGTGGTTGTCTGTCTCTATGTGTCCTGTGATGAACTGGAGACTTGTCCAGGGTGTACCCTGCCTTTCACCCTAAGACAGCTGGGATAGGCTCCAGCCCTCCACGACCCTATGAGGATAAGTAGAAAATGGATGGATGAATATTTTTTCTGCTTCTTTGCAAATCAGTAAATTTTAAAATTCCTGCATAACTGTGTTTATATTTTATCATTAAATATATTTTGATTAAACTGATGCCATGGTGGATTAACCATTACAGAAACATTAAAAATATTCTGGTAATCAGTAATACTGTTAATTTAGAGCAACTATGGAAAACACTGGCTGGAGTTCTGATACATTTATTACACTCTGTATATTCTTTGTTTTTTTATTGTTATTGGAATTAGAGGATATACTGTATTGGGGTCAATATGGGGAAAGTATAACTGGATCACTATTAGTTCATTAATGTATATGTGTTGATGGGATCTGTTCATCTGTGCGTGTTCTCCAGATGATCAGCCGCTGTTGCAAAACATCCAGCTCAGCTCAACAGGTGAAAAGGGAGGGAGACACACACACACACACACTGGTGAAGCAGGGAGGAAGAATTGGATGACCCAGAGGGAGGGACTGGATTACCATAGAAACTGCTCTGAGTGTTCAGAGGAGCAGCAGAAAAAGGTGAAAGCTGATGTGTTGAAACTCTCAAGGTCAATGATCACCCAAACTGATCACTGCTCATGTATTCTGAATGTCTTCTGATCGCTTTCTTCTTCTTTTGTATTTACATAACCAGGAGAAAGGTGTATTTTTGATGCTGTCACACTGCACTCAAAGCAGTGTTTTGAGTGGATGTTTTTGCATTTTCTTGTGATTATTCTGAACGGGAGCCATATGGAGCAAAAGTCGCCGCTGGCACAGGTAAGCTCTTTGTCAGCAGCAGCAGATTGCAGTGATGCAGGTATTTATGAGTTTGATGCAGTACCCTTTACACAAACACTAAACTCCTAATGCATCTCTCAGGGCTTCACGGTGGTTATTTTTGGTCCACAGCTTTTGCCAAAGCAATAAAATAGTATTTAAACTTCAGTATGACATTTGTAGCTAACTTTAATTCCATTAAAGCTGGCCCTGGAACATTTCTAAATAAGATGAATATGAATTCAGAGGCAGATGATACGTCAGGCTGGAGTTGGTTTTCTTGGAAGCTATTAGTTGCTCCTGGAACAGCCTCTCTTGGTTTGACCTACATGCAATCCAGCGAAGAAAAATGTGCACACCTATTATGATTGTTAACAAAAAAATTGTGACATTGATTTTGTTAAAATAGGTTGTCACTATGCTCTTAAAAGGTCTTAAGTGTCACAGTTACAGTGTAAGGACCTCAGTCTTTGATATATTCCACCAGAATAATCTAAAACCAGGAGTGATTCATACAAATGCAACATTCTGATTTGTAGTAAATGTGTTCGTACCATTTCAGGCAGCCACTGATTTCCATTCATTTCAGTGAGCAGACCCTTGAACCACGCTTGAGTTGTATAATCATGGTTGCAGTCAGCTCAGTTTTTTTAAACATTGTGTACCAGCGTTTCCCTGTTTAAAAATCTTAAAAATGCACAGATGTATAACCACGACCTCCCACTGGGAAAATATCACTGTGACAAGAGCGACAAAGTGAAAGGATAGATCCACAGTACTTTATTTCAACGTCAGAAGCTTAAACTACCACAGTCTCTATCCGTCTAAATAAGTTGGCCTTTGGTAAAATTCACAAATATTAATTTTATAAACTAAACCTGCTCTCACTGTCTCACATAAAAATGAATGGAAGCCAATGGAAGCCTGGACTGGGAGAATGTAATAGATACATTATTTGTTTATATTTTTTCAGTTTCTCATAAAACACATTTTTCTAGAGGATCAAAATCCATTAACAGACTCTTGAAAGTGGCTTGTTGTGCAATTCAAGCCACCTTCAACAGTTTTCTGGACATCTAAAAGATTCGTAAATGTACATCACGCATTCAAAAACAATCATTTGTTTGTTTTTTAAAGACCCATTTAAAAGTTTCTTGTATTCTTATTTTTAGCTCTGAGTCAGGATACTTGAGCACAGCGATGAAGCTGCCGCAGGTTGTAAGATCACGTTTAGGTTATAGGGCATAGACCTCTTACGTCCTATTTGTGTGTGTGCTGTTTATATGTCATGTTACTGGTTGACACATTACTCTTATTTATTTGAACTCTGAGGTGAAGTGGTGGTATAACCTGTAGATGGCTACATGTTATATAGGTAGGTGATGGAGACTCCTTTAAATGAGAAATGTGTAGTTGTGTAACTCTGATGTATATGTAGCATAAAACAGTTTTTGTGAGGACAGCACTGATGAGTTATAGCAGTCGATAGAGTGAATGTACAGAGGGGAGACTCCTAGGGGAAGTGTGGTTACTTATTGCTGAGTTAATGGGGTGAGAAGAGACTGAATCAGCAGCATACCCTTGTACACAGGAAGGCAAACAAGCACTGAGAATCAGCAGCATACAACAGGAGGTCAAACAGATTGTGCAAAAGGCCCTAGTAAACAGTCAAAGGGGGAGTTGGGGGGAGGTGGGAAGCAGCATTTGCTTCCATTTCTCCCCTTTAATATGAGCCATGAAAATTAATGTGTTGTCTTTACTACATACTGCAGGACTCTATGTCAAGTACAGCTGAAGCTTGTGGTCCAAATGGTCCATGAGCCGAAATATTAGATGATTGAAACCTGAGAACAAGACTAGAGGACAATTTAAGTGACCACCAAGGTGTTTAGGATTGATTCACACATTCTCACTACTAACTCGTTAAATGTAGCAGCTTGGTCGGAGGCTCTCAAACTATGATGCTGTGAGAACATTTCTTGCATCATTTTAAAGTCAGTATCTACTCATTAACTCACTGAGTGCCAGCTGTTTTTTAAAACAGGAAGTGCCTTGTTCCAGTGTTTTTGCCCATTTTGAGTCATATTTCAAGACCCACAGAATATTTTGTATTATGTCTCTGAAAACACTGAATAGCTCAAATGACAGAAGAGACTCTATTTCATCATGAAAAAAATGTTTGTTTTTACCTTGTTCCAGAGGTAGAGTAGAGGTCACTCCCAGAAGCCCCAACTTTGCTCATGGGATGTGTCACACTGCCATTGATGACCCGCTGCCAAAAAAAACACTTCAACGTTTTACTACGTCGATGGCACTCAAGAGTCGGATTTTAAATAACTTTGAAATATGTCAACGGCACTCAAGAGTTAATATCATATACACTGTCTAGGTTAGGTTTAGGCAACATGACTTGGCTAGGTTTAGAAATGGATTGTTGTTTTGGTTAAAATTTGTAAGTTTCATGTAGTAAAGGAGATCATGTAACTTCAAAGAAGTTGATGTTGACAGTTCATTAATTATTATTATTATTATTATTTTCATAAATATTAGAAACCATCCCGGCTCAGAGATGTAAGAATTTTTAAAGCTAATTGTAAAAATCCTAAAATCCACCCTCTGTAGAGATACTGAACTCAAAAAACATTTTCTGTCCTTGGTTTCTAGAGCAAACTTTAAATAAATAAAAGAGCTTCAAAAGCAGAATGCACCCTAGAGAAGGCCTGGCTTGTGGTAGACCTGATGTCACAGAAGATGGTATCATCAGCATATAAATTGAGAAAATAAATAGTATTAATGTAAAAGCAGGGCAGATATTGATCCGTAATTAATTTTATTAATCAAGAATTGATTTGAAAGCATCTGCGAGTTGATTTTCTATGTCTCTTTTATTCAAAGAGCCGGTAAAATACTTCTGACTTCATTATTAACCTGATATAAGATGATGTGAGAGCCTGAATGAGAACAGATTTATGACTTATTTCTCTCTTTGTCTCTAGGTGAACACCCACTCATGGATGTGGTCATCTGAAATCATTTGAAGATCTACTGAGCAGGGTCATTAGATGATAATCCTAACCCTGATCCAAGGATGACAGAGAAGAAGCTGAGCAGAACCCCAGACTTACAATCCACAGCCTTCTTCAGCTTCTCCCTCACATGAAAATCACCTCAGTCCTCACAATGTCATCCAGAGGTGGACTTTCTCCCAACATCAGTGTCTCAGTACTCCATGACGTCCTCGGCTCCCCCTCCACCTCCACTACTACTCTACCTCCATCTTGCAGCATAGACGAGTCCTACAAGTACATCTTCCTCCCCATCTGTTACTCTTTCACGTTCCTCTTCAGCATCTCCCTTAACTCTGTCGTTCTGTACCGTTCCTTCCGTCGGACCAAGCGCTGGAATGCCTCACTAATCTACATGGTGAACCTGGCCTCTACAGACTTCATGTACGGCCTGTCGCTGCCGTTTCTTGTGGCTAGTTACATCATGCGTGACCGCTGGGTCTTTGGGGACTTCATGTGCCGCCTGGTCCGTTTCCTCTTCTACTTTAACCTCTACTGCTCCATCTTCTTCCTCACTTGTATCTCTGTTCACAGGTACCTCGGTATCTGCCACCCAATGAAAGTCATCACACTAGAGACCAAGAAGGCTGTCAAGTGCACATGTGTCCTGGTCTGGATTGTGGTGTTTGCTTTGACCTGCCCTATCTTCCGCTTTGCTCAAACTGGTCATGTGACAAGAATGGGAGGTCTTAGTGGCAATGCAAGCAGTACTGACATCTTAAACCATGAGGTGTCGTCGATAAATGGTAATGCCAGCTATGGTAACATGGGAGGCGCCACTGAGGAATACCAGAACTGTTGGGACGATGCCATAGATAAGGAGTTCCCTGATTACGTACCCTATGGTATCATACTCCATTTGCTGGGCTTTTTTGTGCCTTTTTCCATCATTGCTTGGTGTTACTCTCACGTTGTTTTGACCATATTTAGGACTCTGCGTTCTCAGCCCTCGTCCCGCAGAGGTCGGAGAGAGGGGGGAACAGAGAGTAGTAGTCCTGCAATACTTGCAAGAGGAAGAAGAGGAAGCAATGGACTGCCGAGGACACTGGGACGAGATGAAGGGATTTCTATTTTCCTTGGTGCCCACTCGCCGTACGCCAATCGGAGACGTAAATCGATTAAAACCATCATCACCATCACCCTTCTCTTCGCTCTGTGTTTCTTCCCCTTCCATGTCACCAGAACCATCTTCCTGCTGCTGAAAGTGACTAAGGGCGTCCCCTGTCACACCATGACCATGGTCTCCATGTGTTATAAGATCACAAGGCCTTTGGCGTCATTCAATGCATGGCTCAATGCTCTCCTCTACTTCCTGACTAAAGACAAGGGGGGCACTCACTGCTGCCAAGCGGTGGACACCACTACCCAACAACATGGTGGGCTTCTGTTGCCGCTGAGGATGATGGGAAAAGCAGAGGATGCAGAGGAGGGAGCTCTAGAAGACAGAATTGACAATAAGGTGAATAAGGCATTTCATAGTTCGTCATACATGAACAGAGCAAAAGTCAAATATATAGTTGAGTGAATGTTTTCATGACAAATGAAAGAAAGAACTTTAAATGCACTGTAGGTTGACTTTTACTGGAAAACTTCATATATAATATATAATAAAGCACTGTAGTATAAGCAGTGACTAAAGAAGACCCAAACAAGTATCCTAATATGCCTTTTATTTCTCATTGTATGTGCCTCATTGCTGGTCTGCTGCAAGTCCTGCTCTAAAAGTTACTCAACATGAATGCAAATATGGTGATAATCTGTTATTTGGTTTTACAGCATGTGTATTAATAATGTGTTTCAGATAAGTTATGCTACACAGGGATCACTGATGTCATTTTAAAGGGCCAGTGTGTAGAACTTTGGGAGATATATTGGCAGAAATGGAATAAATTTATTCATTATTCTTAATATGTTTTCATTAGTATATAAATTACCTGAAAGTAAGAGCCATGTGTTTTCATTAGCTTAGAATGAGCCCACCATTTCTACACAGGGAGCAAGTCCTCTTCACAGAATCCACCTTGTTCCACCGCCATGTTTTTACGCCATATTTCTACACCATGTTTCTACACAGTGGCGTGCATAGAATTTGTGAAGGGCAGGGTCATAAAGAAAAAAGGGCACCTACTTCACGTTCTCACCACTGAAGGGGGCACTTAAGTTCAGCATTTTTTGCCTGTCGAGAGGGCATTTTATGATGTTTCAGCAAGCAAAAAGGGTAGTTTATTGTGTTATTTCCACCGAAGAGGGCAATTTAGTGTGTTTTGCCTCCCAAGTGGGCACAAGTGTTAATTTTTGCCATCCAAGAGGGCATTTTATGTTTTAACCACCCAAGAGGTCAGTTTAGTGTGCCCCCCCTCCCCAGTTTAGTGTGTTTTACCAACCACAGGGCACTTTAGCACACTGTGCTTGCCAGTTTCTGTTGTTGGCCAGGCTACTGTGATTGTGGTACATGTTTGGTGAATATTCAGTTGTTTTTGCCTCAAAATAGATTATGCTTCCCTTTGTTTGGAAAGCCTGACATGGCAAAATGAAAATCTTTCAGAATATGTTACACGTATCAATCTGACTCTCCACTAATATGACACAGATACTGTATGTGAAAAATAAAAGCAACTTACTCAACTGGTGGCTCGTGCCTACTTTTCACAATGATTGACAAGATGTGGTTACTTTTTGTGAGTACAAAAGTGCAGCGCCCAAAGTGTAGTCTCCATTTGATGATAAATCCTGTCGAATGTGGCTTTGTATGAACTTATGAACCATAAAGTCTGACTGTCAAGTTCTTCACCACCTCAAACAACCAGAGTCCATCTTTTTTGTAATTTATCTGACAATTAAATTTTTATTACTGCATTAATTTCTTCCAGACTCTAACCAAAACATTTGATCCCATCCCAATGTCAATGCTAAGGTCAGATCAAACATTGTAAACCTTTGCTTCTCAGAAAGCATAACAAATCTTCCCATTTCAGAGCGTTTTCCTTCTCCAGTCCTTACATTTGAAAAGCCTCCCAACCCACATTAGATTAACTTCTTCTTCAAAAGGCCAGACTCAAAATCGTCTTATGTATAACCCTCAGCATCCATCCATGACATGTTTATAGCCCTCATCCTGCACTAATCTACACTGGTTTCACTGATTTTTATCATACAACATTTTTGTTGTTCTTATGGTGTCACTCTTCACATTCTTATTGTCTCTCGATGAACTGTTAATGCAGCATACTGTGTTAGAACTTCTATTGATATTTTTTGTAAATAATATTATACACCTTAGTGTGATAATGCACTTAAATAAATCATGACATGACTTAAACTGGTGCCATAGAAATGGAAATTGAACCTCTTGGTGGAACTTAGATGAATGCTAAAGGTTATAAATACTCCTGACCTAAACATTAGATTTATGATTTATTCTTAATGGAGGAGCTTCATGTTATCTAATTCTAAGGTGTTCAAATAAAATCCCTCCCTTTCTATTGTGTAATCTGCACACACTACCAGCCACTACAGGAATGCTTTAAAATGCATCAGAACCTGTTGACAGAGCAACAAACCTATTAAAGTACATCAGTTTGCCCACCATTTGTTCTTTTTTACTTGCTTACTATGCAGTTCCAATGAAGCAGCATATCCTGCCAATACAATATATTAATAAACAGCAAGAGACTAGCCGTATCTACTCATAAACAACACGTTACCAGGCACTATCATTGTGTAGAGTTAGAGTATGGTTCTAGCTTTTAGTTCAGTCTTTGGGTAAAATGGTCATTTATAATTTTTTTTGTATGATTATCGTGGTCTCATGCTACATGCATCACTTTACAATGATTGTTGTAATATCATAATGTGTATGTGTATTTTGCACTTGTCTTTTTGGCGCCTTCTGCTGGTGAATACATAAAGCTCCAACATGGCATACAGCCTCATGAATTCAGAAATTAGTATTTATTCCCACTGAATTTCAATTTGAATATGGTTCTGCATATTTTCTCAAGAAATTTGACATTGCCTTTTCTTTAACTGGGCTTCAGTGCATCAATTCTTTAAAACCATTTCCATAATTATATCATGCTTCTTAATAGAGGTGAAATGCTTTCATTCAAAACATATTTATTTCAGTGTAATAAGAACCTTAAGATTAACATTTTCCCCATACACAGAGTAATTCATTTTCTTTTTTGAACTGGCAGTTCAGTAACTCCACTTAACAATCCAGGACGTTAATGACACAGAGAGGCATTTTGAAATTTTTGGCCAATGTGGTAGATTCAGAAGTGGTAATAATTGTGTCAGTTCTCATATTAATATATATTTTTAGTGGCATGGGGTTTGTAAATATTTTTGCCATAATTCTGATCACTACATTCATTTTTTACTTTTAAATTTGGGCTGCATCACACCTTGAATTTCCCCTCATATCTGTCTGTCTGTTTGTCTATCTATCCATCTATATGCCTTCAGAATCAGAATCAGAATCAGTTTTATTGCCAAGTATGTCTACACATACAGGAATTTGACTCCGGTTTTTTGCAGTACCCTCTCGTACCAGAAGGTCAAGAAAATAGATAGAATAGAATAGAATAAATAACATGACTTACATAACATAAATATAACATAACATAAACATAACAAATAAACATAACTTACATAACATAAATATAACATAACATAAACATAACAAACATAACTTACATAACATAAATATACATAACTTACATAACATAAATGTAACGTAACATAAACATAACAAACATAACTTACATAACATAAATATACATAACTTACATAACATAAATGTAACGTAACATAAACATAACAAACATAAACAAACATAACGTGAACATAAACATAACTTAAGTGTGACTATGGAGTGCAAGATGGCTTATATACAGAAAAATTCTATCTCCCTTTTTATTTTGCAGCATGAACATTTTTTAATATTTGTAGTATTATTTTTCTGTTCTATGTTATGTATATTAGGTGGCACGGCGGTGTAGTGGTTAGCACTGTCGCCTTACAGCAAGAAGGTACAAGGTTCGAGGCTTGGGGCCTTTCTGTGTGGAGTTTGCATGTTCTCCCTGTGTCTGTGTGGGTTCTCTCTGGTACTCCGGCTTCCTCCCACCATCCAAAAACATGCATGGGGATTAGGTTAATTGGCTAATTTAAATTGTCCGTAAGTGTGAATGTGAGTGTGAGTGGTTGTCTGTCTCTATGTGTCCTGTGATGAACTGGAGACTTGTCCAGGGTGTACCCTGCCTTGCGCCTTCAGACAGCTGGGATAGGATCCAGCCCCCCCGCGACCCTATGAGGATAAGAGGTAGATAATGGATGGATGTTATGTATATTATGTTTCTTATGTACACACCATAGACAAATACAAATACTAAATAATAGTAATAATAATAATAATAATAATAATAATAATAATAATAATAAAGAAATAAATAAAGAAATAAATAATACAAATACAATATACTAAAGCAAATTTCTTGTCTACCTTGGCAATAAACCCAGGGCATTCTGACTCTGTAGGCCTGAAATCTAAGACTTTTTTGTTATCACTTTATAAATAATACTTGCTGCTGCTAGTCAACAAAATCATAGGCCTGTCTGCAAAAGCACACATAGTTTTCACACACAGTTGCCAAGAAGTTGTTCTATGTACTTAAACTGTCATGTTTGAAAGACTTTTTTGTTCAATCTTAGCTATAAAATTTGACCAGTTTTGGGGCAGCAACTCCAAAAACAGTAATAGAGTCACATCACTAGTTACTTTAAAAAGGTAATACCTTACTTTACTAAATCACTCACAGCTGAAAGTAATTAATTACACTACTACATTACTTTTGGATTACTGTGTAACTCAAATGCCAAATAATTTCAAAGTAAAGCTCCTTCTGCTCTTTAATATCACAAAGCAAGCAGTGAACACTGCTCCAGCGTTAGCTTTAGACCTGACACGTACAGAGAGCTGCAAAAGTTGGCGCACGCGCACATACACACAGCCGCCACGCGCCGGTTAGAAATTCAAAACACAACCGCCTCGCTCAATCTCCCGTCCTGCACCGCGGCCTAGAAAGCCTGTGACGGTTATTTTAATTTCACAAAAAAATTAAATAAAAATCACAGGAGCAATATTATTGAAAAACAATGACGGGGATCGATTGTGCTCGTCGACGGGCTCTTTTTGGTTCCGGGAAAATATTGCTACTCGCTCATTTGAATTTCTATTTATTTTTTGTGTGTGTGCTGCTGTGTGGGGAGCCGAGGAGCAGAGCCGTTGGCGCCACTTTCAAATCCTCCACTGACACAGAATGAGAGTCCGGCTTCAAATACATTTACACACGACTTAATTTCTCTTTTTCATAATTACTGTAAGACAAGGAATATCTGAACACCATTTCCTTTTGGACAGTTTTTTCTTCTGGAGGTAAGCTATTCGGTCATTACGTGTTTTTACATTTTACGTGATATACTTTGTTTTTGAGTTTTATTCACATGTATGGTTAAGTGATATAGTGTTTTGTCTTCTTGTGGTTCTGGGGGGAAAAAGCAAACTGCTTCTGAGTGAATTAGGTGTTACTGTGCAGCAAAGCCGTGTAAGCTCCTGCTTAGTCGGCTGTAATGAACCGCTGGTTAAAACAAAGGCTGTGTCGCATTACATACAAAGCGTTGCATGGCGCTTTTTTTCAGACAGCTGCGTCTTTGTCCTTTTCTACATTGAGACTGGTCGGTTTAAAAAAAAAAGCCGTTTCAATATATGGGCTAACATTAACATGGGAGGAATTGTTTTATATTTCTGTACAAAAGGGTTTTAGGATATAACTGAGTAGTAAGTTGAGGAAGCGGACACTCCCCCCCAGTCACAGCCCCCTCCCCAAAGACCCCAGCCCACTCCGGCCGTTCACTGCGACTAAATACGCGTCTGAAGTCCACTTTAATCGTGTTAAAACGACACAGCTAGTTATGCTTCAGACTGGGCTGTGGGGCAAAACCACTTTAATCGAAGTAATAGGAGCGCAAACGAACTCCAGTGTTGGGTAGGAAGACTGACTCAGCAGTTTAGAGAGGGCTCGTGCTGTCTGTCAAACTGCCAGCAGCGTCACACTGGACGGGTCCACGCATTTCCACAGCGCGTTAGCTGCAGCGTTACAGGTGCAGTTAGCTAAGTAGCGCAATTGGTAACGGCTAGAATAACACATGAACCCGTTATCATTCACTACGGTTTAACGTTAAATGTAACTGTTTTTGTATAAACAACGAAAGGACGTACAATAAGTCCACACTTTACAAACGTGGAAGGATATATTATGAGCCATATAAAGAGCTGGTGTGGGTTAATGTAGGCAGCTATCATTTCATTTAGTAGAAGCTAACCCATAATGTATTATAATGACAACCATGTACAGTGCAGTACATTTTATAGTTTCTCCTGTGTGTCCTAATTTTTTTTTTGTAGATCACAAAATGCGATGTAGAAGTGCAGTCTTTTTGTAATGACTGATTGATTTTCTTGTATAGTCAGAAACTATAGTGACTACTGTTCATTGATTTCATTAATAGAAAATCAGAAGTATTACCCATCACAAGTTGCTGTCAGAAGTGATGTCTGTGTCACAAATCCTCCCCCAAAAAGCAGCTGGGCTTAGGGAATTAATGTTTTTTTTTTCCTGGACATTATCAAAATTGCCATCTGTCTATTTCCTTCCAATTGTCTATTTATTTTAGTGCTACACCATATTCAAAGTGGTCATTAGGTTATGATATAAATTAAAGGATTCTCATTATTTGACTAGATTAAGTGTAGAGATTGTTGAGATTGAAATCTAGCATTGAAATAGACCAACACTTACTTTAAATTAAGATATATTTGTACATTTCAGTGTGCCATCTGTTTTACCTGCATGTTAGGATGTTAACTGAACTTAACTCTACATTATAGATCAAAATGTACTTTTGTTAATTTAAAGGAATAATTCTACTGAGTTGTTTAGGGCCAAAAACACAGTTATTTTGCATTGTCTGTTAATTTGACAATATTTTTTTGATCAATGTGAAAAATTCCCATCGCAGTTTCCCAGAGTCTGAGGTTTTCCCTGCTAATTATCTAACCAACAGTTAATGTGAGAAGCATCACAGTGCCATGTTTCACTAATGTTTGACATTTGTGCATGATAAATTAAATAAACAAAAAAACAATTTAAAAGTGATTAACCCATTAGTTGTGAAGAATGAGAACAATATAAATGTTGAGCAAAACTAGAGCCTGGTGTTTTATATTTAATTTCTTTTGATACTGTGTTAGTGTCTGTTTATTGGTACAGATATCCTTTGTCATTACTTAACACCTGTTTCTCTATATATAAACCGTTTTTCCTTTTTATGCACCCAACTTCAGTATGTTGTCTAAACACAAACAAACATACAAAAACTTAACCGAAATAAAACTAGAGAATAATTATTTTAATAAAAGATGAAGTGTTAGAAAATGTGACTAGGGATGGGAATAAAAGGTTTTTGTTTAGGCTCTAAACATTTTAAGGAAACTGTGTAGTTCTAATGCCATTCCTTACATTACTCCTACTCTGCAATGATGGGATTGGGTTATAGCCTGGAGCCTGGGGGTCATGATTACACACTGTGTGAGTGAGATAGTTTCTGTATATTTGAAATTAAGATGAAATCAGAATCATTAAATGGCAGTAACACAATGCTAAAGTTCAGTTCAGTTCAGTCTATTTTGTGTCTGGTTGAGGATTTTTCAGCATTCAAACAAATTGCTGAGAGCAGATACTTTTTTTGTGTGTGCACGGGTAGCAAGGGGGTGGGCAGGGCCTCTGTGTCCTCCTGGTAAAGCCATGTAGTTTGAGAGCAGCACTTTCAGCAGTCTGAGGGCCGGCCTCCCTCCCGCCGACTCCCGTCTCATGTCTAAATTACACAAGAAAATACAGGAGAGTTAGGCAAACACTGAGCGTCAGCCGTTGGTGCAATTAGCAGCATATTTCTGCATTAATACCAGGCCACCTGGGCCTCCAGCCCTGTCCCTCTGTGTCTCGATGTCTGAAAGTCGGCCTGTTACTCTCTCTCCTCTTGTGTCGTTGCGGTGGTTTTTATTTTGCAACTTTCCCCATGAAAGCAGACTTGTCAAAGCATGCACATGAAAGCGTAGAGAGCTTCCTCTCAGAGCCACACTTTCTTCATTTTATCTCCCTCCCTCTCCTCCCACCCGTCTCCCCAGTCTTTTTCTTTCCGTCTGACAGCCGAGCAGCTTGGCAGGCTTACAAGCCCGGCGCTCAGCGCAGCGCACAAGCCCCTCGCACTCCCCACAAATTAATTTTTTTCTCCCAAACGGCAGCTCTGCCGGACCTCTCCTTTCACACCTGTCTCACTCACTCCTGTGGGGATGCCCATATTTTTTTCCAGATTTTTTGGTGACCCCGAAAATGTTGATTTGTATTGTAGAAAGTGATGGCCAGGGAAAAAGGCTGCAGCCCTGTAGGTTTTTATGCCTACCGAGCCTCCTCACTGTGTCAGTGTGCGTAGCTGGGGCTCCAACGAGGCAGCAGACAGCACTGAGGAGGACACCCTCACATAGCTAGGAGTGAAGATGTGAAGGGCCAGGAGGCAAGGATGGGGGGACACTCAGTTTTTATTTTTTTTATTTTTTTTGCAGGGGGGGGGCATTTTTTTTTTTTTTTTTTTTTTTTTTTGGGGACTGGGACCAGAATCCCCCCTACCCAACACCACCCCCCTCCCACTCCCTGATGCCCCCTCTTACTAGGAACAGAAGCAGGAGCAACCAGAAACCCCTAACAGGCCTTTTTTCTGCTCTCTCCCTGTCACTGTAGAAGACTGGGTGTATTCCCATTGATATGTGTTTGTCTGGAGCATGTGTGTGTTGCAGTGACGTTTTTAGGCCTGCCGTTTTTTTTTTTCCTGTTTTAATTTTGAATTTCAATATCTTTGTCATCTTGTATAGCCTAAATGTAGCAGGCATGTGTTTCTGTACATGAGCATGTTTTTTTATTTTATTTTTAATATTTGTCTTCTGAGGACTAGTTATGAGACTAGTTTATGTCTGGTTCGTGTCACTGGCCTTTTGGTAAGAGCATCCACACAAAGTGAGGGGAGAGAGGGGCTTGTGTTCAGATAACTACCAGTGTTGTTAGTTAGGAGTTAGTCCTTCCATGATTTGCTTTATGATCTCAGCAGCAGACGGTAAGTGAATCTTTTCTTCTTCTCTGAAGCATTTAAAATGGCCTCTGTTGCTGTGAATGAAGAGAGCAGCAGGCCACAGAGGGGAGCTTTTCTCAGCTCTGCGTTGCTTCTTTCTCCTTCCTTTACCTCAACCACAATTTGCTCTTTTTTTCTTCTCTCCCTCACCTCCTCCTCTCTCTCGCTGTTTCATGTTTTTTTTTTTCTTTAAATAAGGCTGGAAGTTTTAGGTTTGGGTCTTATGCTTCTCTGGTTTACTGCTGACATGACCTCTTGTTTCAAATCCAATCACCTTCCATCAGCAGAGCTCTTTCTGATGGACTGTGTGCTCGTCAGGCTTCATGTGAGCAGTCCTGAGTGAGACTCAGTATGAGAGTTACACTGCTTTTTCCACTTCATCACGTCCACCTCTGTATCTAATGTTGAATGCCCCCCCACACTTTTTAAATTCTCAATCATATTTTTTAAAGTGTATTTGAATTTCTAATAGTTAATCTGTGACAGAGCATTTGAAATATAGCATTTTTACCACTTGAATTTTTCTAAAAGTAAAAATCTTGAAGTTGGGTGTGGTGCATTCAGGCCCTCAGATTCTATTTCAGTTAAAAATGACAGCACAGCTTTGGTTTGTAGTTACATTGTTTAGGCTATGTAAATTATACTGTATATATTATGTTTCAGAGTGGAAACAATAGTCAATTGATCAGCTCACAAAAAATGAATAATAAATACATGTGGTAATTAATTAAATTTTAGGCAGAAATTCTGTACTTCCAGTTGATCCACACTGAGGATGGGGCTGTTTTATAACTTTGCTTGGGTTGAGAAACATCACTTTGAGCTCAAGACCTCACTCTTCTTTATTTTCTGACATTTTAGAGCATATACAATTAATTAAATGATTAAGAAAAAACCCTGCAGATGAAATGATAATAAAAACAATGGTTAGTTGCAGCCCAATACATGGCAACTCCAGTTTGCACTTACATCCCATTTATAATGCAGTTTAATGATCAGTTCAAATATTCAGTTATTCACTGAAGTCATTTATCAAGTGAGTTAAGTTATGGCTGTTGGCCAAAACACACATTTGAAAACTATTCTCACTTTTTCTAAAAATTGTGATGAATGTTTTTAAGCATTATTTTATTTTACTAATAGGTTTTGTTGTAGCAGTGTCTTCCACCTAAAATTATCATCCATACAAACTGTGTGTATCAAGATGTTTAAAATCCGGAGGCAAGATTTCTGACAGTACTGGATTTTTATAATATTTTTGAATTATTTGTCAAGCACTCAAAAACTCACTCCTGAGTTTTTTATCCATTTATAATTTCTCAATTGATTTATGAGAAAATGTGTAACTATTGCCATGTAAAAATAAAGACATGACCTAATAGAGGATTTGAGCAATATCACCTGAATTGCTGATTTCCATTTTGACAGTAAATGTGCCAGAGCTGAGCAGACTGATGTGAAGCAGCTCATTTAACTGCTAAACATTAATGTGACGTTACTCCTGTTTGAACCCTCTTCTAGCAGCTTCATTGTGCTCACAGGTCTCAGGTCTGGTTGCTTTGGCTGCTTTCCTTTGGTTATGTGGCATTAACATGGCTGCTCAGGGTAATTGGATCAGTTTGCTTCACAACCAACAACAGCACTTATAAAATCCCGGGCTTTTCTTGTGTCATGTCTATTTTGATCATTTTGTTTTGGTCATTAGTGAGGGTTTTTTTTTTTTTTTTCGTATATCATGTTAATTTTTAGATGTGTGTTCAATAACACATCTGCATCTGTACTGCAGTGTGGCAAGTCCTGCATCTTTGTTTCAAATTTTACACATTGTTAAATAAAAAATATCACAAACAGGTTAGGCTCATTCCTTCAGTCAGACTTGTTTTATCCCACTCCAACACTTTTTTTTCAGTATTTTCTTCTCCTGCTCTGTGACACGTATGAACTGATCTGCAGCTCACTTCAGCCTGCTGAGTAGATTCAGGATGGAAAACAATATTTTTTTTTAATATTACTGTATGAGTCTGAGTCTTACTAACTCCTCTCTCTCTCTCTCTTTCTTCTCTGCAGAGATTCATTTGAGACCATCTGCAGGTAAGATGCTGTTCAGCTGATCACACCTTTTCTTCCACACCTAAAAACTCCATCTGGTCCACTTTTTCAATTGCAGTATTTATATGTACTCTTTGGGCCTGAGACACTATAAAATTAACTGGAAATGAAAACAGAATTTAACAGGGCAGATGTGTCCGTGTCTCACTGTCTGGCAATGACACTGAAGTGTGACTGGAAAAATAATATTAAAAACAATTTCATAAACAGTGAAACGTTTAGAAAAACATCATATTGTCATATGATACTACAGAATTCTTACAAAATAATTTGTGTCAACCTGCTGAATAATATATATATATATATATATATATATATATATATATATATTTTAATATTATAAGATCTGTTAAGATAAAATAGAACTTTATTGTCAAACAATGACAGGCAGTTGAGCAGCTCTCACAAACATAAATAGTGTATATATAGCATATAGAATAGAATAAAAATAGCATTAAAAATAAAGTAAGTTTTGTGATGAATATGTACACACTACAGCTGACAATGATATTAATGACAGAAATGGGAAAGTGACAGCTATTTACATAGTACAAGATGTATTTTTGCATATCTTCCTGTATAGATTCATATCAGCATTAGTAGCAAATATGGAGAAACTTTCTTTTCTGCTATGTATGTCTGGTGCCAGTGAGTGTGGTGAGTTCCTTCAAAAAGTTTTTTTTTTGTTTATTAAACACAAACACTAATGAAGGAAAATGGGGGAGAAAAAAGTGACAATATTTTATACCATTTTCTACAGTAATTCTTAAAGCAGTGTGTCTGATGTACTCTCTCCACTTCCAGTCCTTCCTCTTTTCCCCCTTTCTTCCTCCATTTTGTCCTCTTCAACCATCTTGTTTGTATTAATACAGACCATTAAACTCACAGTGTGTGTGTTCACACGTCTTCAGAATAATTCAGTTAATTCTGTCATGTACTGAGGATTGTTCTACATTTGGATGAAGTGCACTACTATCATAGAACGCCCTTTTTAAGTAACATGCACTTATTATGTATATTTAAATTAAGCTGTTAAGGCATGAAAAGTAAACCAATTAGTAATTAAAAGTCACCTAGATTAGCATGAGGAAATTTATAACAGGGCCACTCATTTGTGTTGTGCTTGTTTTTCCTTATTTTGTGTGTTTAGGTGTTGAACAGATGGGAGTGTGTGCAGTCTGAGGCATAAATGAGATGGTGTCAGTGTCCAGGGTGCGCTCTAGCAGCACATCATGTTTTGCAGATATGTGCTGAATCACTCCAAATCATTATGTGCTGCCACCGTGAGCCCTGGGATTCCCACCAACACAGTGACTGGGAACAGCTCCCAGTCAGGGCGACTTCCTGTCCTCTTTAAGGTCAGAGTGGATGCATGTCCGCCGTCTGTCTGCCTTTGTATGGACCAGCAGCTCGCTGACTTTATTCAACAAATGTTCGAAGACAGTATTTACTCTGCATTTGTGATCATTACTGAAAAATCAAAAGAAGGATGGTGGTGCCCATGAAATACTAGAGTTTGAAAACTGTGGCTGAACTGGTCAAGCTGTGGTCCTTTTCTTCACCACACTGTGACAAACACTGTCCAACAAGGCATTTAGTCTGACCACAGACATTCTGCCACCTGTTCCCACTTATATAGAAACGTTCCAGAAATGACAGGATCATTAAAAATTTAAAAAATAACCACTGCTGCGCTGTTATCAAGAAAATGAAAGTCTATTTTTTTATTTTTTTAATTCTTGAAATGGTGAATTTCTATGTCACTAATACACCACTCAAACCTTTGGTACACTGAGCAGGTTATTAGGGAGGTTAGATGTAAAGACAAGTATTCTTCTTATACTTTTACCATAATTGACAGAAAAATCTTCAGTTTTGATATTTTACTCAGATAACATAAAACATCTTCTTTTAGACTAGAGGACAGAAAACATACATTTAGATGGGTATTACTCTACTTTGTCTATTTGTGTCTGTGTAATTCTCCTAAATTAACCAGTAGTTACCACTATGTAATGCCTCAGTTGCATATTTAAACTTTGATTAAAAATGTCTTTAAATTTCTGAAAACTTTTAATACATAACATGTCCTATTGTCTGGGCATGTTTTTTAGTTTTATGTTGATAGCTATTAGTTTATTGTTTTTGCCATGTTCACTTGTAGTGTCTTCATGATGTATGAATTCTACAGTTTATGTATAAAGTCCACTTTTTAAATCATACTCTGAGCCAGAAATTTGCTCTTCAGTAGCATGTGGTGACACCAAACCTCCCAGTTTCATTCCTATCGATACTCTCGTGGTTTTTACAGGAGGCTTTATATCATTCATAGCTGAGGAAAGTACTGTTTCTTATGGCCGTAGACATTATTTTTTGATTTATGGGATGATGCAATTCCTTCTGTGCAAACCTTTGACTCTGTGTCGACTCTGAACCTGACTCTGAAAAATGATAATGTCTAATTTGCATGTTCAAACAGACATTTTTTCGAAAATGTGTAAAACTGAATGAACTGTCTTAATGTAAGCAATGATGGTGATATATATTAGTAAAAATACTTCCATTCTCATTCCCCATCAAGAACTAAATAACTGGTTAAATTTGAATAGACTGAAAACGAGAGTCACAGCAGTCTCAAAAGTTTGATTTGAAAATACCTCTCCTGTCTGAGCCTTATCCTCTCATTAATATGATGTACCACAGCGTCATGAATACTGTGCTCTATCTCTTGGTCACTTTATTAGGCCTAAATACAGGAGAGGACACATTTTGCTGTATTCTGTTTTAATTTAGCCATGCTCTGCTGTACTGTGCTAACCACTGCAGACGTTAACAGAGCTTTTTGCTTTATGGGCAACTGGCCTGATTATGACTCAACACCACACTGACCCCAAGTGTTGGCAGAGCATGTTTAACAACCTGTGGTAAATACTTGTTTCTTTTCTGTGTTTTTATTCCAGCAGGTGGATGTGCTTCCCTGTTAGATGTTGACTGCCACATGTCACCATGTTCCCTTCAGTCATCATCCAAAGTTACAGTTTAACATCAAGTCTGGATATAAAATCAGAGGTTTGTTTCTAAACTCATTAAACATGTCACAAAGTAATTGCTAAAAAGACTGAACTGCACAGTGCTGGTTTATAGCGTTAGACTGTGTATGTTTAGATAGATGACACGTCTCCACTTCCTCCCACTGTACAGAAGTTTTATCCAAAATATCCCTTTCTTTATAACAGCAAATAATCCTGTGATGAGAACTACCTAGAATGACAGAAACCATGTATTTGAGGTGTATTTTGATATTTTAGTTTGGCCCATCCACTAACATGAAGGGGCAGGGTTTATTAGGCTATACTGCAGCCGGTCACCAGGAGGGCGATCAAGGTGTGTTGGCTTCAGTTTTGGAGCTGTCATGTCTTCCATCTTTTTCACCACCTTGGTGTATAGAGGTAGAGCTGATGTCTGGATGATGCACTGGAGGCACTGATGCTATAAAACTAGAGCACATAGCACCAATGGTTCTCCCACTAACTCACCACAGCCTACAGTGGGCTAGCATTGGTGTGCTGCTCATCTGACCAGTCCACAGATCCTTAAAGTTTGCCTGGCTCACTACTGCTGCAGCTGTAAAATGGTGCCTCAATAGTTTTGAGCTTGAGTCCAGAGGGGCATGATTTCATTATTTTATCCCCATTCTGCTTAGCACAGGACTACCTGGTTCAGCAGGTTTCTGGTGCTCTACCCATGTTCCTATCTAGTGTAGCTGTACATATGTTGTCAACCCTCAACCATGATCGGCTGAGATTTCAGAGTACTGATATTTTTCTACAAGTCTGACACCTTATTTTATGCACTTGGTGATTTTCTTTTTTAAATCACTCAGATTTGGCAGGGTGCTTAATCACACATTTTTCTGTGGTGATACAGATTTGTCTGTTCCAGCAACATTTGCACAGACTGATTAAACTGCAGCCCTCCTTTAGTTGGTTAAAACTTGATGAAGGCCTGTACCAGTATTATAAATGATTTGGGTTGCATCTAAACTGTGTGATAAGATCACAACATGATATTTTAAATGACTTTCTCACAGAAGGGTGAAGACTTGAGGTGAGTGCTCAGTGTGTCCGGCTGTAGCAGCACATCATTACTGGTAGCTCTTCTGTTATTACCAGTATGAAATGTGCTGCTCCTGTCTGACACACACTCCTCTGCATCACCATCCTCTCCTAACAAATAACCATATACGTTGTACCCTGTGTGTGCACATCTTTATTTGCATGTTTTATATGAATTCAAATTACCTATTCCACACATTCACTGCAGACATTTGTTTGACAAATATGTGTTGTGATTGTAATTCAACTGTCATACAACTTGTGATGTACTGAAAGGAATACAAACAAATCATTTAAACTTAACCAATTTATAAATTTGGATCTGTTATTGTGTGTACTGCATGTAGTGACAACTATTGTTGATGTATGCATGCATACACACGAAAGCTGAGCACACGAACATGCGTGTATGTCTACTTACACATTTATTAACACAACTGTATGTGTATATACATAGACAGTTGTGTTTCTGACTTAATTTCCAGGAATTGTCTGACCATGGAAAAATCATCTTTCATTCAGGATTAGTGGTCAAAATAGTACACCTTTTTTGTTGCTCTTTTTAAGTCAGTAAGTTGAGTCAGTTTATATACTCTTGATGCTTTGTCCTGATAATATGCACACAAGTTGACACCAACAGGTTTCTGCTGTTAGCGATGGTAACTGAGGACACGTCACCTGTCTGCATGTTATCAGTGTCTGTGTTTTGATTGACAGATCTCTACACTTCCCTTCAGTGTTGCACTGACTCTGCTGGATTCTGAGACATGGGGAAACAAAGGACCTGCAAGAGAAGCTAGCTGAACTTTATTAAACTAGAAAAGTAGATAATAACCAGCTTAAGTGATTCACAACTATTCTTGGTATTAGTATGTAGTTTCACCTTAAAGCAACAGGGTGGCTGAGGTACTTCTGCATAGTCAGTGTATGAGCTATAGTTTTACTGCGTTACCTGTCACACAGGAGCTGGAGCTCTTCTCCTAACACTTTTCAAAGCCTCCATTGACAAAAACAGTAATTTTTTTTCCTAGATGTCTTGTGTCTTGCTGATGCTAGTCTGTCCACAGCAGTACATTACTTTGCTCCTGTGCTGTCTGTCATTTACTGTAGGTAACACACTGAGCATGGAAAAATACCTCAAACACCCCACTGAGAAACATCCAGACTGTACTTATAATTCAAATAAAGAAAATACTGTACAGTGTGACCCTTTGTGTTTTTGTGTAACCTAACAGTTCAGAAAAAGAATGACAATTCACTGCAGCAATCACTCAAATATGAGCACTCAAAACACCCTAGTCACTATTCCCATGTGTTTTACCTAAACTGAGGCTAAAACATTGTTAGCATATATGTCTGCCTTCCAACCTTGGTCCTTTAGCAACACAGTCCTTCTGGATGAGAGGAGCGCTGGTTTGGATGCTGCATTGTTTGTTTTCCTGACTTCCCTTTAAAGAAATACAGTAAGTATAAATATCAGTACAGCTTCCTCACTACCACTTAGGATGTTCCTACAAAGCAAAAGTCAGCAGTAAAGAAACCCCTTTGAATTCTGAATGATCCAAACATCCGTGTGATAGAATGACTCCCACAGTAGTGTGGTGTGTCAGACTGGATAACAGTCCTTCATGACAGCACAACATTTAACACTACTATGCTAGATCTACTCTCATGTGTCTGTCACAGCTTGGGTCTTATTTTATCCATCAATCAAGTCCACAGGAAGTGAGAGGTCAACGGGAGAGCAGGGGAAGGTCACCAGGATTCATGATGAGGCTGGAGTCCAGGTTCAGGTTATCTTTGGAGACAGAGTTTGTATTTATTTTCAGTTATTAATTTAACATACACAAACTATTAGAATTCAAGCCACTGTGTGAACACTGATGGTCTACAAGGAGACCTGCTCCTCCAAAACAAGCAGCTGCTCATGAACCTCACCTTGATCAAAGTTGAGTTTTTTGGAATTGGATCCTTCAACCAGCCCCTCGATGTCCACAAGATCACTGTTGACATCTGAGTCATTGAGAGCACTGAGGGTCACATCTACACACACATCAGAAAAATGAACATGTTAAGTAGCTTGTGTTGTATAACATTTAAATGTAAAATAAAAACACCAGCAAGGCTGAAATCATGACATAAAAAAGGAATTTTAAAAAAATATGTACCCATATAGCTAATTAGTTGAAATGAAAATGTTATTATTTGTGGTTGTATATTCATACCACACATTAAATTAATATTTTGATGAGGACAAAGGTGGGTTAATTATGCAAGCTTACACAAGGTGGTAATAAACAAAATGCTGATACAGGCACTGACATTCTGACAGGTCTTGAGACAAACCATCTCCCTTGATCCTTGTTGAATGTTTTGTCTAACGTTGGTGAATCTGAACTAACCCTTTAAAAAACAAAGTTAGACAATTACACAAACAGGCCAGCCAATGTAGGCAGTACCTGCAGTCTTCTGTTTCTTCAGGGTGGGCTGTCTGGAGGGGGTACCCTGGAGTCCTGATGCTACGACGACCTGAGCCGTGGGCACAGAGATAACGGTCGGGGTGCCCTGCGTTGCCATGGAAACAGCAGCCATGGTTTTCTTTACCACCTTTTTGGGCCCGTCAGAGGAGGTGGGCAGAGCTCCTTCTTCATACAGCTTCCTCTTCACTGTGCTCTTTGTTTGACCACTGGAGGAAGGATGGGAACTGAACTGACTTTAGTATTCAGACCTGGAGCTTCCATGTGTGGCTAGATTTCTTGGTAAATTTGCAAAGCAATCTGCCACAAATAAGGTCTGCATGTAATGTCTGAGCGTGTGTGTGTGTGTGTGTTACCCTGCAGGACTGGAGTCTGCCACCGGGTGAAGCTGCATGGTGAGCTCTCCAAGTTTGGTGAAAGCAGCTCCGGCTGCAGAGAAGATCTCCCCAACCTGTAGGACACACACTACGAATTAACAGTGGGCTCTAGCAACAGCACCTGGTGGCCACTACAAATGTAGCTCCATGGAGTTATGCTTCATTCAGCAGAATAGACAGTCCCATCAACACATGTGCAATGCAATGAGCAGTGTGAGACATGAACTACATGACCACAAGTGGGTAAACAGAGAACAACCCAGCCATAAATGACAAGTTATTAGTGCACAGACTTTAGAAGTGATCAGGTTGAGACACTGAGATGACATCAGTGTTGTCCAATGGGATGATTTAGCTAGCAGTAACCCTCCCAACTCTGTTTCACTTTCCTGAGCTCACTATTATTCTACCTGGTCGTTTGTGTAACGGTATGTTCAAGCCATAAAACGTTAACGGGCTACTATCAAACCGGGCTAACAGCTAACTTATCGGAAGCTCGTGTGTGTAAAAGACTTACTTTAGTGGAAGCTGAAGTCATCTTGCTGATTTCCGTGGTACCATAGACTGTCTATAGTCCCTACAGACTGTACAGAAGGACTGAATGATGTCTTTAAGTGGACGGCACATATGCTAACATGCTAACAGTGTGACGTTAGCTCCGTAGGTTAGCGCGCTAAGTTAGCATTTGGTGCTCCTGCTGATGTAGCAGAACAGCTAGAAATCTGCTCCTCTGCGTCTTTTCTTAGTGTTGGTGTCTGTAAAAGTCCAACATTTGAACAGACCGCTGCATAACTGCAGAACAAGTCGTTATTCAAGTTGTTTTTAGCAGCGTTCAGTCACGCTAACACCGTAGACAACAACGGTTCAAGTCAAGAAGCAGTGAACCTACAGGGCTAGTGCTGCCTTCACGGTCTCCTCATACTCTCCAACTTCATTAAAAAAAACAAAAAAAACAAAAAACTAATTGCGCTTCATGTGACGTCCACGTTACAGTTCAGTGCAATAGTTAATAGCGGATGCCTTACGAGGTTTTTAAATATGCATTTAAAACAATGACAGACTAAAAGTGGAGAAATTAACAATTAGACACCTAGGCCTGTAAGAAAATGAAATGATAACGCTATACTCAATAACATATGAGGATACTGAAAGGAGTAATTTGTTTTTGATAGAAATATATTAAATTCAAGTACTTTCAAAAAGTAAACTTCTCGTTTTTTGAAAGCTTGTGTCAGTGGTTGTGGCAAAAACCATTGAACAGTTGGGGGCATTGAACACAGCACGCAGCACAGTGACACCTGGTGGTTTAAAAAGTTAAAGCAGCTTTTCAAATTCCTAATTTCCAATTAACAGTACTGCATGTTCATGGTGGATACATTTTATTAACATAAAACTACAAGGTTGACTCGTGTTAAAGAAGGAACACCGTGATATCATATATCCTTGTGATGAAAGGTTGTGTATAGTATGCATGTACATGAAATTGAAGCATCTTGTTTTGAACTTTAAAACATTTTTCTACATGCTGTTCTATATTACTTAATATGACTTTTATGACACACTATACTATGAAACCTTTGTGAACGTATTTTGTCATGAATTCATTCAACACACTATAATAAGGCTTCTAGATGACATTTAAGATATGACTTTTTTTTTTTTTTTTTTATACTTTTTTTGGTCATACTGTTGTATGATATTTTCACGAGAAAAACCTATAATATGGCTTTTTAACATTTTTTTACGTTATGCCATGAATTCATTCAACACACTATAATAATGCTTCTAGATGACTTTTTAAGACATTTTACGATGTGATATTTTTTCGACATACAACACTATAGCCTTTTTATGAGAATATTGGAAGTCCGATAATATGACTTTTTAACATTTTTTTCCCAAACATACCATGAATTTAGGGCTGCAACTAACAATTTTGTTAGTAGACTAATCTATCGACTATCTTGACGATTAGTCGACTAATCTATCTACTATCTATCGACCAGTTACTGAAAAAAGTATCTACTAGTTAATGCATTCAAAATGTAACTCAATTACGTTATTGATTACTTAGTATAAAAAATAAGTGTTACTGTTAAAAGTATTTTTTAATTCCTCTTTAGGACCCTGGGGAGTGAGAGTTTGTTTTATGGTGTGTTCACTGGAAGTCAGAACTTGGAGCTCAGATCAACCTCAAAGTTCCTCCCAGCTCTTCCAGCCTTACAGACGAACAACAAAACATGTAGCATGATAGCACGAATTCTAGGTCTGACTCTCTGAGGTGGAGATCTGACTTTACGAGAGGTTCTGCTTTTAAATTCTGACTCGGAACACAGAAATTCCGACAGATGTGTACAAATGAACGCACCATGACTCCAAACACAAACTCCAGGCTCCCAATGCTGCTGCAGTGACATTAATCTTGTTTTAACGGTGATGTTTGGCTCCTTATGCTTGAAAGAGGGGGGGCGGTTCAGTGTCTCTGTGAAACTGAAGGGGACATATGAGAATTTGGACGTCCTTTTTTGAACATATTACACCATGAATTCATTCAACACACTATAATAAGACTTCTAGAAGACTTCTTAAACTATTTTACAAAATGATGATGCTATACTATGTTTTTATGAGAATTTTGGACGTCCTATAATATGGCTTTGTAAGTTTTTTTTTGTTTTTTTTTATATTATGCCATGAATTCACCCTGCCTTCCGCCCTAAGACAGCTGGGATAGGCTCCAGCCCCCCTGCGACCCTATGAGGATAAGCGGTAGATAATGGATGGATGGATGCCATGAATTGATTCAACACACTATAATAAGGATTCTATATGACTCTTTATGACATTTCACAAAGTCACATTCATTTCCCTTTTTTTAATTTTTTTTTTTTTTTAAACTATTTACCTTTCTATAACATAATAATACATAATATTGTAACATAATACACCATGATTTTATTCAATTGTAGAGTGATCAACACCGTCCAGAAGATGACCTGGGGCCTCATTTATAAAGCTTGCTTACGCACAAAACAGGGCTTGAAAGTAGCGTAAGCCACTTTCCACGCAAAGATTGTGATTTATTAAAATCAACTTGGCGGGAGAATGTGCACACTGGTACGTCAACTTTCATCCTTGTGCACGAACATTTTGGAGACAATTGTGAGAACTTGGCAATGAGGGATGCCATTCCCCTCCTGGTGACCTCCCTCCTTCACAGCATGTAGACCCCAACATAGAGCCACCTCCCGAAATGAAGAATATCTGCATAGCGCAAGGCGTGAAGGTGTTATGCAGCGTGTGTGAAAAGACAGCAAGTATGTTTCACTTTTTAACAAGTTCTTATATTGTATCTGCAAAAGATGATATGACATCACACATATTCTATATGACAATATGTATTTACTGCAGTTCATCCCTCACTTCTTTTATGGCACTAATTGTCTCCCTCTGTGTCTGAAGGACACTGTTGGTGAACTCGGCTGCCTCCGTGCGCTCTGGACCCGGTGCTGAGCCCTTTTTCATGTTGATATATTTAATAAACAGATGACATTGTACCTCTGAGACACAACGCCAAACACACTGGCTGTCCCAAGGATGGAGGCAGGTTTTGCATCCAGTGGCGTTGGCTCTGCTGTGGTACTTTGCATGACCACTCATGGTAAATTATGGGTGTGCAGAGGGTGGGCTGTGAAGTGAATCCACCTCTGCAACCTCCCAGGTGGACTGTGATTTATAAAAGGAAAAGTGCTTGCAGGAGTGTGTACGAACAGTTTTATAAATCAGATTTATTTTTTTTGCGCAGGCCATTTTCAGCTTTTGGGGTGTACGTCCACTTTTAGTATGGATCCTACGACATGTTTTATAAATGAGGGCCCAGCTCTCTACTCTCCATGGACGACATTTCCAGCTCTCCCTACCTCACTCAGCAGGGCTACAAGTATTGTAAAGAGACTCATCTTACCGTGGTCACCACCTGTTCAACCTGTTGTCCACTGGCCGAAGCTAGAGGCGTCACAAAATCTGGACTCATGACTCAGTGACAGCTTTTTCCCTAGAGCCATGAGTGCTATGAACACAGAACAGCAAAATACAAACTGATCACCTCAACACATCATTCATTCAACTATGTGAAAATCATGT
Organism: Synanceia verrucosa; assembly: GCA_029721515.1. Lineage (NCBI taxonomy): Eukaryota > Metazoa > Chordata > Actinopteri > Perciformes > Synanceiidae > Synanceia > Synanceia verrucosa. The sequence goes on along the minus strand of CM056569.1, from coordinate 16,055,318 downwards.
GAAATGCAACTCTGCAATTACTGTTTATGTAAACAAATGAGCAATAACTGGAGATATCAACAACACCAGAATAGCAATGACGATGCAATGAATGTGAACGCTGACGTGCAATGGTGTGAAGATAAAAATGGAGCAATGCTCCCAATTCTGTTGTATTAACTGTCAACACACTATGATAAGGCTTGTAGATGACTTTTTTTTAAGACATTTTAGGATGTGACTTTTTTTTGACTATTTTTCGGCAGAGTATTCTGTGATGTTCTGTGTGTTTTGGAGGTTCTATAATATGACTTTTTAACACTGTCTGAACACATTCCATAATTTCATTCCACACTATAATAAGGCTAAAAGATGACTTTTAATGACATTTTAGATGGTCACATTCTTTTATTGATTTTCAACATACTATACCATCAGGTTATTATGAGAATTTTGGACTTCTTAAAATATGACTTTTTAACACTTTTTGAAAATGTTATAATATAACTTCATTCAACACTATAACAAGGCTCCTAGATGAATTTTAAAGACATTTTTTACTCTTTTTTTCGACACACTATACTATGACGTGTTTATGAGAATTTTGGACCTATAATATGGCTTTTTAACCGCTTTTTTTTGGGAAATGTTATACAATGAATTCATTCAACACACTATGATAAGGCTTGTAGATGACTTTTTATATTTCTATATTTCAGAGATGTGATTTTTTTGACATACTATACTATGATGTGTTTTTGAGAATTTTGGACCTATAATATGGCTTGTTAATGGTTTTTTTTTAAGAAATGAATTCATTAAACACACTACGATAAAGCTTGTAGATGACTTTTTATGACATTTTAGGATGTGACTTTTTTGACATACTATACTATGATGTGCTTTTGAGAATTTTGGATCTATAATATGGCTTTTTCACAGTTTTTTGGGAAATTTTGTACAATTCATTCAACACACTATGATAAGGCTTGTAGATGACTTTTTATGACATTTCAGAGATGTGATTTTTTTTTGACATACTATACTATGATGTGTTTATGAGAATTTTGGATGACCTGTAATATGGCTTTTTGACAGTTGTTTTGGAAATGTTATACAATTAATTCAACACACTATGATAAAGCTTGTAGATGACTTTTTATGACATTTTAGGGCGTGACATGTTTTGACATACTATACTATGATGTGTTTTTGAGAATTTTGGACCTATAATATGACTTATTACTAGTTATTTTAGAAATGTTATATGATGAATTAATTCAACACACTATGATAAAGCTTGTAGATGACTTTTTATGACATTTTAGGGCGTGACATGTTTTGACATACAACACTATGATGTGTTTTTGAGAATTTTGGACCTATAATATGACTTATTACTAGTTATTTTAGAAATGTTATATGATGAATTAATTCAACACACTATGATAAAGCTTGGAGATGACTTTTTATGACATTTTAGGGCGTGACATGTTTTGACATACTATACTATGATGTGTTTTTGAGAATTTTGGACCTATAATATGACTTATTAGTAGTTATTTTAGAAATGTTATATGATGAATTAATTCAACACACTATGATAAGGCTTGTAGATGACTTTTTATGACATTTTAGGACATGACATTTTTTGACATACTATACTATGATGTGTTTTTGAGAATTTTGGACCTATAATATGGCTTTTTCACAGTTTTTTTTAAGAAATGTTATACAATGAATTCATTTAACACACTATGATAAGGCTTGTAGATGACTTTTTATGACATTTTAGGACGTGACTTTTTTGACTTTTTTTGACATACTACACTATAATGTGTTTTTGAGAATTTTGGACCTATAATATGGCTTTTTCACAGTTTTTTTGGAAATGTTATACAATGAATTCATTCAACACACTATGATAAGGCTTGTAGATGACTTTTTATGACATTTCAGAGATGTGATTTTTTTTTTTGACATACTATACTATGATGTGTTTTTGAGAATTTTGGACCTATAATATTACTTATTACTAGTTATTTTAGAAATGTTATATGATGAATTAATTCAACACACTATGATAAAGCTTGTAGATGACTTTTTATGACATTTTAGGGCGTGACATGTTTTGACATACTATACTATGATGTGTTTTTGAGAATTTTGGACCTATAATATGACTTATTAGTAGTTATTTTAGAAATGTTATATGATGAATTAATTCAACACACTATGATAAGGCTTGTAGATGACTTTTTATGACATTTTAGGACATGACATTTTTTGACATACTATACTATGATGTGTTTTTGAGAATTTTGGACCTATAATATGGCTTTTTCACAGTTTTTTTTAAGAAATGTTATACAATGAATTCATTTAACACACTATGATAAGGCTTGTAGATGACTTTTTATGACATTTTAGGACGTGACTTTTTTGACTTTTTTTGACATACTACACTATAATGTGTTTTTGAGAATTTTGGACCTATAATATGGCTTTTTCACAGTTTTTTTGGAAATGTTATACAATGAATTCATTCAACACACTATGATAAGGCTTGTAGATGACTTTTTATGACATTTCAGAGATGTGATTTTTTTTTGACATACTATACTATGATGTGTTTATGAGAATTTTGGACCTGTAATATGGCTTTTTGACAGTTGTTTTGGAAATGTTATACAATTAATTCAACACACTATGATAAGTCTTGTAGATGATTTTTTATGACATTTTAGGATGTGACGTTTTTGACTTTTTTTTGGACATACTATACTATGATGTGTTTTTGAGAATTTTGGACCTATAATATGGCTTTTTAATAGTTTTTTTTTAAAGAAATGTTATGCGATGAATTCATTTAACACACTATGATAAAGCTTGTAGATGACTTTTTATGACATTTTAGGATGTGACTTTTTTTACTTTTTTGACATACTATACTATGATGTGTTTTTTGGACATACTATACTATGATGTGTTTTTGAGAATTTTGGACCTATAATATGACTTTTTAATAGTTTTTTTTAGAAATGTTATACAATGAATTCATTAAACACACTATGATAAGGCTTGTAGATGACTTTTTATGACATTTTAGGATGTGACTTTTTTGACATACTATACTATGATGTGTTTTTGAGAATTTTGGACCTATAATATTACTTATTAGTAGTTATTTTAGAAATGTTATATGATGAATTCATTCAACACACTATAATAAGGCTTGTAGATGACTTTTTATGACATTTTAGGATGTGACTTTTTTGACCTTTTTTTGACATACTATACTATGATGTGCTTTTGAGAATTTTGGACCTATAATATGGCTTTTAAATAGTTTTTTTGAAAATGTTATACGATGAATTCATTCAACACACTATGATAAGGCTTGTGGATGACTTTTTATGACATTTTTTGACATACAATACTATGATGTGTTTTTGAGAATTTTGGACATATAATATTACTTATTAATAGTTATTTTAGAAATGTTATATGACAAATTCATTCAACACACTATGATAAGGCTTGTAGATGACTTTATATTTCTATATTTCAGAGATGTGATTTTTTTGACATACTATACTATGATGTGCTTTTGAGAATTTTGGATCTATAATATGGCTTTTTCACAGTTTTTTGGGAAATTTTGTACAATTCATTCAACACACTATGATAAGGCTTGTAGATGACTTTTTATGACATTTCAGAGATGTGATTTTTTTTGACATACTATACTATGATGTGTTTATGAGAATTTTGGATGACCTGTAATATGGCTTTTTGACAGTTGTTTTGGAAATGTTATACAATTAATTCAACACACTATGATAAAGCTTGTAGATGACTTTTTATGACATTTTAGGGCGTGACATGTTTTGACATACTATACTATGATGTGTTTTTGAGAATTTTGGACCTATAATATGACTTATTACTAGTTATTTTAGAAATGTTATATGATGAATTAATTCAACACACTATGATAAAGCTTGTAGATGACTTTTTATGACATTTTAGGGCGTGACATGTTTTGACATACAACACTATGATGTGTTTTTGAGAATTTTGGACCTATAATATGACTTATTACTAGTTATTTTAGAAATGTTATATGATGAATTAATTCAACACACTATGATAAAGCTTGTAGATGACTTTTATGACATTTTAGGGCGTGACATGTTTTGACATACTATACTATGATGTGTTTTTGAGAATTTTGGACCTATAATATGACTTATTAGTAGTTATTTTAGAAATGTTATATGATGAATTAATTCAACACACTATGATAAGGCTTGTAGATGACTTTTTATGACATTTTAGGACATGACATTTTTTGACATACTATACTATGATGTGTTTTTGAGAATTTTGGACCTATAATATGGCTTTTTCACAGTTTTTTTTAAGAAATGTTATACAATGAATTCATTTAACACACTATGATAAGGCTTGTAGATGACTTTTTATGACATTTTAGGACGTGACTTTTTTGACTTTTTTTGACATACTACACTATAATGTGTTTTTGAGAATTTTGGACCTATAATATGGCTTTTTCACAGTTTTTTTGGAAATGTTATACAATGAATTCATTCAACACACTATGATAAGGCTTGTAGATGACTTTTTATGACATTTCAGAGATGTGATTTTTTTTTTGACATACTATACTATGATGTGTTTTTGAGAATTTTGGACCTATAATATTACTTATTACTAGTTATTTTAGAAATGTTATATGATGAATTAATTCAACACACTATGATAAAGCTTGTAGATGACTTTTTATGACATTTTAGGGCGTGACATGTTTTGACATACTATACTATGATGTGTTTTTGAGAATTTTGGACCTATAATATGACTTATTAGTAGTTATTTTAGAAATGTTATATGATGAATTAATTCAACACACTATGATAAGGCTTGTAGATGACTTTTATGACATTTTAGGACATGACATTTTTGACATACTATACTATGATGTGTTTTTGAGAATTTTGGACCTATAATATGGCTTTTTCACAGTTTTTTTTAAGAAATGTTATACAATGAATTCATTTAACACACTATGATAAGGCTTGTAGATGACTTTTTATGACATTTTAGGACGTGACTTTTTGACTTTTTGACATACTACACTATAATGTGTTTTTGAGAATTTTGGACCTATAATATGGCTTTTTCACAGTTTTTGGAAATGTTATACAATGAATTCATTCAACACACTATGATAAGGCTTGTAGATGACTTTTTATGACATTTCAGAGATGTGATTTTTTTTTGACATACTATACTATGATGTGTTTATGAGAATTTTGGACCTGTAATACGGCTTTTTGACAGTTGTTTTGGAAATGTTATACAATTAATTCAACACACTATGATAAGTCTTGTAGATGATTTTTTATGACATTTTAGGATGTGACGTTTTTGACTTTTTTTTGGACATACTATACTATGATGTGTTTTTGAGAATTTTGGACCTATAATATGGCTTTTTAATAGTTTTTTTTTAAAGAAATGTTATGCGATGAATTCATTTAACACACTATGATAAAGCTTGTAGATGACTTTTTATGACATTTTAGGATGTGACTTTTTTACTTTTTTGACATACTATACTATGATGTGTTTTTGGACATACTATACTATGATGTGTTTTTGAGAATTTTGGACCTATAATATGACTTTTTAATAGTTTTTTTTAGAAATGTTATACAATGAATTCATTAAACACACTATGATAAGGCTTGTAGATGACTTTTTATGACATTTTAGGATGTGACTTTTTTGACATACTATACTATGATGTGTTTTTGAGAATTTTGGACCTATAATATTACTTATTAGTAGTTATTTTAGAAATGTTATATGATGAATTCATTCAACACACTATAATAAGGCTTGTAGATGACTTTTTATGACATTTTAGGATGTGACTTTTTTGACCTTTTTTTGACATACTATACTATGATGTGCTTTTGAGAATTTTGGACCTATAATATGGCTTTTAAATAGTTTTTTTGAAAATGTTATACGATGAATTCATTCAACACACTATGATAAGGCTTGTGGATGACTTTTTATGACATTTTTTGACATACAATACTATGATGTGTTTTTGAGAATTTTGGACATATAATATTACTTATTAATAGTTATTTTAGAAATGTTATATGACAAATTCATTCAACACACTATGATAAGGCTTGTAGATGACTTTTTATATTTCTATATTTCAGAGATGTGATTTTTTTGACATACTATACTATGATGTGCTTTTGAGAATTTTGGATCTATAATATGGCTTTTTCACAGTTTTTTGGGAAATTTTGTACAATTCATTCAACACACTATGATAAGGCTTGTAGATGACTTTTTATGACATTTCAGAGATGTGATTTTTTTTTGACATACTATACTATGATGTGTTTATGAGAATTTTGGATGACCTGTAATATGGCTTTTTGACAGTTGTTTTGGAAATGTTATACAATTAATTCAACACACTATGATAAAGCTTGTAGATGACTTTTTATGACATTTTAGGGCGTGACATGTTTTGACATACTATACTATGATGTGTTTTTGAGAATTTTGGACCTATAATATGACTTATTACTAGTTATTTTAGAAATGTTATATGATGAATTAATTCAACACACTATGATAAAGCTTGTAGATGACTTTTTATGACATTTTAGGGCGTGACATGTTTTGACATACAACACTATGATGTGTTTTTGAGAATTTTGGACCTATAATATTACTTATTACTAGTTATTTTAGAAATGTTATATGATGAATTAATTCAACACACTATGATAAAGCTTGTAGATGACTTTTTATGACATTTTAGGGCGTGACATGTTTTGACATACTATACTATGATGTGTTTTTGAGAATTTTGGACCTATAATATGACTTATTAGTAGTTATTTTAGAAATGTTATATGATGAATTAATTCAACACACTATGATAAGGCTTGTAGATGACTTTTTATGACATTTTAGGACATGACATTTTTTGACATACTATACTATGATGTGTTTTTGAGAATTTTGGACCTATAATATGGCTTTTTCACAGTTTTTTTTAAGAAATGTTATACAATGAATTCATTTAACACACTATGATAAGGCTTGTAGATGACTTTTTATGACATTTTAGGACGTGACTTTTTTGACTTTTTTTGACATACTACACTATAATGTGTTTTTGAGAATTTTGGACCTATAATATGGCTTTTTCACAGTTTTTTTGGAAATGTTATACAATGAATTCATTCAACACACTATGATAAGGCTTGTAGATGACTTTTTATGACATTTCAGAGATGTGATTTTTTTTTTGACATACTATACTATGATGTGTTTTTGAGAATTTTGGACCTATAATATTACTTATTACTAGTTATTTTAGAAATGTTATATGATGAATTAATTCAACACACTATGATAAAGCTTGTAGATGACTTTTTATGACATTTTAGGGCGTGACATGTTTTGACATACTATACTATGATGTGTTTTTGAGAATTTTGGACCTATAATATGACTTATTAGTAGTTATTTTAGAAATGTTATATGATGAATTAATTCAACACACTATGATAAGGCTTGTAGATGACTTTTTATGACATTTTAGGACATGACATTTTTTGACATACTATACTATGATGTGTTTTTGAGAATTTTGGACCTATAATATGGCTTTTTCACAGTTTTTTTTAAGAAATGTTATACAATGAATTCATTTAACACACTATGATAAGGCTTGTAGATGACTTTTTATGACATTTTAGGACGTGACTTTTTTGACTTTTTTTGACATACTACACTATAATGTGTTTTTGAGAATTTTGGACCTATAATATGGCTTTTTCACAGTTTTTGTGAAATGTTATACAATGAATTCATTCAACACACTATGATAAGGCTTGTAGATGACTTTTTATGACATTTCAGAGATGTGATTTTTTTTTGACATACTATACTATGATGTGTTTATGAGAATTTTGGACCTGTAATATGGCTTTTTGACAGTTGTTTTGGAAATGTTATACAATTAATTCAACACACTATGATAAGTCTTGTAGATGATTTTTATGACATTTTAGGATGTGACGTTTTTGACTTTTTTTTTGACATACTATACTATGATGTGTTTTTGATAATTTTGGACCTATAATATTGCTTTTTAATAGTTTTTTTTTAAAGAAATGTTATTCGATGAATTCATTTAAAACACTATGATAAAGCTTGTAGATGACTTTTTATGACATTTTAGGATGTGACTTTTTTTACTTTTTTGACATACTATACTATGCTGTGTTTTTTGGACATACTATACTATGATGTGTTTTTGAGAATTTTGGACCTATAATATGGCTTTTTAATAGTTTTTTTTTAAAGAAATGTTATGCGATGAATTCATTTAACACACTATGATAAAGCTTGTAGATGACTTTTTATGACATTTTAGGATGTGAATTTTTACTTTTTGACATACTATACTATGATGTGTTTTTTGGACATACTATACTATGATGTGTTTTTGAGAATTTTGGACCTATAATATGACTTTTTAATATTTTTTTTAGAAATGTTATACAATGAATTCATTAAACACACTATGATAAGGCTTGTAGATGACTTTTTATGACATTTTAGGATGTGACTTTTTTGACATACTATACTATGATGTGTTTTTGAGAATTTTGGACCTATAATATGACTTTTTAATAGTTTTTTTGTAAATGTTATATGATGAATTCATTCAACACACTATAATAAGGCTTGTAGATGACTTTTTATGACATTTTAGGATGTGACTTTTTTGACCTTTTTTTGACATACTATACTATGATGTGCTTTTGAGAATTTTGGACCTATAATATGGCTTTTAAATAGTTTTTTTGAAAATGTTATACGATGAATTCATTCAACACACTATGATAAGGCTTGTGGATGACTTTTTATGACATTTTGACATACAATACTATGATGTGTTTTTGAGAATTTTGGACATATAATATTACTTATTAATAGTTATTTTAGAAATGTTATATGACAAATTCATTCAACACACTATGATAAGGCTTGTAGATGACTTTTTATGACATTTTAGGATGTGACTTTTTTTTACCTTTTTTTTGACATACTATACTATAATGTATTTTTGAGAATTTTGGACCTATAATATGGCTCTTTAATATTTTTTTTTTTTTTTAAGAAATGTTATATGATGAATTCATTAAACACACTATGATAAAGCTTGTAGATGACTTTTTATGACATTTTAGGATGTGACTTTTTTTACTTTTTTGACATACTATACTATGATGTTTTTTCGAGAATTTTGGACCTATAATATGGCTCTTTAATCGTTTTTTTTTTTTTTTAGCAATGTTATATAATGAATTCATTTAACACGCTGACAAGGCTTGTAGATGACTTTTTATGACATTTTAGGATGAGACTTTTTTGACCTTTTTTTGGACATACTATACTATGATGTGTTTTTGAGAATTTTGGACCTATAATATGGCTTTTTCACAGTTTTTTTGGAAAAGTTATACAATGAATTCATTCAACACACTATGATAAGGCTTGTAGATGACTTTTTATGACATTTTAGGATGTGACTTTTTTTTTAACTTCTTTTCGACATACTATACTACGACGTTTTATGTGTTTTGGAGGTTCTATAATATGACTTTTTAACACTTTCTGAACATGTTATAATGTAACTTCATTCAACACTATAACAAGGCTCCTAGATGAATTTTAAAGACACTTTTTGACTTTTTCGACACACTACTATGACGTGTTTATGAGAATTTTGGACGACCTATAATGTGGCGTGTTTTGTTTTTTGGAAATGTTATACCGTAACCTCATTCAACACACTATAATAAGGCTCCTAGATGAATTTTAAAGACAGCTTTGACTTTTTTTTGACATACTACACTATGATGTTTTCATGTGAATTTTGGAGGTTCTAAAATATGGCCTTAACACTTTTTGAACGTTATACCATGAATTCTTTCAACACAATATAAAAAGGCTTCTAGATGACTTTTAACGGCACTTTATGAGGCCACATTTTTGTTTTTTGTTTTTTTTTACTTTTTTCATGATGTTTTTATGAGAATTTTGGACATCCTAAAATAGGACTTTTTAACACGTTCTTGAACAAATAATACCATGAGTTCATTCAACACTATAATAAGGTTTATAGATGACTTTTTATGACTTCAGGATGCAACAGTCATTTACCTTTGCCAACTTTTTTTTTTTTTTTTTAACCAATTTCACCTAGCCATAATTTGGCCTTAACAACTACATTCAACACATTTTCAGCTCTCGCCACCTCACTCAGCAGGGCTACACGTGTTGTTTTTCGCCATTCTGTACATTTTTATGAGAATATTTGACCTGGCTTTTAACACTTGATTTTGTTAATGGAGTCTGGTGAATTAATGAAGAAGTGGAATATTCAGAATACTTTCATGTTGTGTATGACATGATGTAGTAATGTACATGTAGTTTTCCTGGCTTACCTGCAGTCTTCTCTTTCTTCAGGGTGGACTGTCTGGAGGGGGTACCCTGTAGTCCTGATGCCACGACGACCTGAGCCGTCGGCACGGAGATGACGGTCGGGGTGCCCTGCATTGCCATGGAAACAGCACCCATGATTTTCTTTACCATGTAGACACAGTTTACTCTACAAGGAGAAGACATCAAAGCTGTCCAGTGGGATGATTCATCAAGAAGTGATTTGAATTATATTATATAAGTGATCTTTTCCTGAAAATCTGGAGGGCTGTTGTTCATAGAAAAAATGTGTTTCAGTATGATGGATTTAAGGCCTTAAACGGACACTATGCATTTTTTTTGTTTGTTTGATTGAATCTACAAAGCTTCATCACAGAACGCATGTATATAAGTGTTCCATATTACATTACCTTTTCTACTTTAACCATGAGCAAGAAAAGTGACCTGATCAACTCTTTGAGTGCCAAAGACGTATATATACGTCTTTTAAAATACAACACTTGAGTGCCATAAACATATACATATTTGTCTTTCCTTTTTTCCTCTCACACAGTGTGTGACTATGTTGGGGCTTCTGGGAGATGTAGTCCTGACATAATTAGACAGTATACGCCACAGAGATCAAAGCAGGAAGTGGCAACGATCCAGATTAGAGAGTAAAACAGAATCTGGACAAAAAGTGGTGATTTTGGTGAAAGTGTCCTCTACCTCTGATAAAACAAGAATGGAACAAGGTAAAAACAAACATTTTCTCTTCAGAAAATGTCAGACATGTCAGAAACAGAGTCTCTTCTTTCATTTGAACTATTCAATTTTTCAGTCATAGTATAAAATATTCTGTGGGTCTTGAAAAATGACTCAAAATTAGGGCTGAGTTTAAAAAATCAATTAAATCAATTTTAATTGATTTCCCTTTAAATGGTTCATTATCGATTCATAAAATCTAAAGATCAGTCTTTTAACTTGAGTATATTTTTTCTTCATTGGACGTACGGAGAAGCAGCCTGCAGTATTAACCCTGCTAGTCTCGCATGATCAGCATTTAGCGCTGCTTTCCACGGAACAAGATCTCATGAGATGTTACTGCCAGCAGTCAAGGAAATATGGGGGAAGCAAGTCCACCTCTCGAGGCACCGCCGACGAATTTAAAGGCTGATGTTTGGGTGTATTTCGAATTTAACACGATGGGAGAAAATGACAAGTTGGACAAAAAAAAACAAGTAATATGCAAAATCTGCAACGGGAAGGTAAAATACAGTGGCAATACGACAAATCTCCACAACCATTTGACGAGATATCACCCAGAAACAGTCGGCATGGCTCAAACAAATCAGCCTTGAGCAGGTATTGTTTACAGCATTATTTTAAGTGAAATATCCCTGACTGAATCAATATTGAATCGGCTTGGATAGAATCTTGAATTGAATCATATTGGGACCTTGTAATACTGAATCAAATCGATCTGGAAAATCTGAATCGATACCCAGCCCAACTCAAAATGGCAAAAAAACCTGGCACTCAAAGAGTTAAAGAGGAAAAGATTCACTTGTCAAGAGTCTGACCGAGGGGGAAATTACAAATAATATAGCTCAGAAATTGCAGTGTGACCATCAAACCATAAAAAGATACGTCCAAAATAGTCAGGATGGGAGAAAATCCAGAGCAGAAATTGTCAAAGATTGTCAAGCCAAGAACTGTCGAGAAGACGAATAGGAGCCGAAAGGCAAAAACAAGACCTCCTGAACAAAATACTGTACATCAGGAAAAACAACTGGGATGGTCGATGACTGCCAGGCAACCCTAGATGGACCAGATGTGTGGCCATGCCGACTGCAAGTCAACAAGTTGTTGGTTCATCAACACTTCACTCAAGATAAATTTCACTCCATGGTGGAAAAGACAATCAGCTAAAGTGAAAAAGACGCTGGTGTTTATGCACTTGTGGTCAAAATTGCAGAAGAAGAAGCTCTAAAGAGCAGCTTAGGAAAGCCATGCAAGGTGCAGCACCGTGTCAGCACAAACCAGACTAAATCAATTGACCCTCATTACGATTTCCTCTAAATGAGGTTTGTTATTGTATACAATTGTTAAAAAAAAAATAGTTGTTTTACATGCTCTTATCACCAACTTGCACAATAATGTAGCACACTATTTCTGCAGACATTTAGTCTACAGTACTTTGAAAAGCATAATGTTAACCACTCATTTGAAGAAATATATTCACTACCTGTCTTATCAACAGATTTGAAAATGACTGCTAACTACCTTTCACAGTAATTTGGCCTGCCTCATAACTGTCAGTATTTGAGTTTAATCAATCTGTCAACACTGAGGAGAGCTCACCTTGGTCATTTATCAGTATATTCAATATATAATTCAGCTCATGTGTGAAAAAGACTTACTTTAGTGGAAGCTGAAGTCATTTTGCTGGTGTCCGCATAGACTGTCTATAGTCCCTACAGCTGTACAGTAGGATTTAAATGGCACATATGCTAACATGCTAACAGTGTGACGTTAGCTCCATAGGTTAGCGCGCTAAGTTAGCATTTGGTGCTCCTGCTGATGTAGCAGAACAGCTAGAAATCTGCTCCTCTGCGTCTTTTCTTAGTGTTGGTGTCTGTAAAAGTCCAACATTTGAACAGACCGCTGCATAACTGCAGAACAAACTGTTATTCAAGTTGTTTTTAGCAGCGTTCAGTCACGCTAACACCGTAGACAACAACGGTTCAAGTCAAGAAGCAGTGAACCTACAGGGCTAATGCCGCCTTCAAGGTCTCCTCGTAATCTTCAACTTCATTTAAAAAAAAAAAAAGTCACAATTCAGTGCAATAATTGGTGTGGATGCCTTACAAAGCTTGGAGGTTTATTTTTAAATATGTATTTAAATCAATGACATTGATTGAGTCATTTAGACATGTACGTCTGACAGAAAATTAAACTACAACATTACACGAAAACGTAAGGAGTTGTTTGTTTCCAGTGGAAATGCGTTTACATTGAGGTACATTCAGTTAGTAATTTTATACATTAAACACAGCACGCAGCACAGTGACATCTAGTGGTTTAAAAAGTTATAGCAGCTTCTCATATTTCAATCAGTAGTATGTTCATGTTGGATACATTATATTGATATGTGGCGGTGATATTCAGTGACATTGATGGTTCATCTGTAACAAAGTGCATAGTCATGAAAAAGCCTAAATTTAGTTGCTTCAGTCAATCTAGTTAGAGGTGGCAGCATGAAACCACGATCACCGAGACAGAATGACACTTTTTTCATTATAACTTTTGCATCTTCTTTTATTTATGCGCACCCCTGTGGCTTTACAACCCTACTTCCTTATTTATGGCAAGAATTAAAATATTCATACATGTTAGTTTCTCATCTTTTTGGACTTACCATAAATATTTTTTTGTCATTCCTCAGCTGATTTTCTTTCACAGAATATCAACTGTTACAGCAACAATCATCACTTAGTGCAGAAACAGGATTTACTGTGATGACGTTAGTATCCCACCCTGAAACAGCTGGTGGTGCATGCTGAGACTCAATAAAAGCTCAGTGTGGACAGAAGCAGCAGGATGTCTTTATTTCTGTTGCTATAGCTTAACCAAGTCAGCATTCATGATACACAGAGACATACTGGGAAGCTACAGAAGCCTTCTACACTTACAGTACTAGTGACTGGAACAAACAACGATGAGGCAGAGGACTGAAACACAAGTGAAAAAAAAACAAACAGAAAAAAAAACACAAGAAAAAAGACTTATGGCACTCATTTTTAGTTTATACTGGGAATAATATTGCTTTTAAAACACAACCTCTATCCGTCATCATTGTTGTTTTATCACGTTTATATTTTCACTGCATTTAAATATCAAATATATTCCTTTACTGATGTATTTACGTTATTGCTAACATTAAACGTACCTAACATTAGATATATATCAGTTACTTTGATAATAGTTTTGTTCAAAAGTACAAATTTTACAGAAAATAACAGTCCAAGTAAGGGAGGATATACTGGGGATGGGGGGCTTGAGGACATGCACAGGGGCCTGATGGGAGGAAGGAGCTTAAGCAGGGTCTCCCATTGGATGAGAGGAGCTGGAGGAGCTGTCACTCACACAGCCAGTCACACATGCATTCTTCACTGGTATTTTAGACATCAGGTACAATCCTTTATTCATATTTAGTTCTTTTTAAAGCTAGACTACTCTGCTCCGATCCATAAATAGGAGCTTTACATGCCAACAGAGACACTTTGCTGGGACAGCCATCAGCCAATCAGAGTGCCGATTCAGTTCCCTCCCAGTGTTAATAAATAAAAAGAGGCTGACAGATAGGTACAGTGAGCGCACACGCACGCACACGCACACGCACACACACAGGTGGAGTGAGAAGGCAGCCAAAGTCCCATCTTGTTATTATTATATTGTGTTATATATGGGGTCATGATCCTGGGGTTATTTTGTGCTCACAGTATCCACATGTACAGTTCTCACAACATAATAACCTATAAAAGACTGGTAACTCAAAGAACAGTAGATGGAGCCCGTGTGCACAAAATAATAAAATGTATTGTTTCAGGACTTTCAGGACTCTGTAAAGTGGAAACATGTTGCTTCCACACCAGGAAAACAAGATATTTCACATCACTGCATATAAAGTTATGACATAAGGACAAAAATCTTGCTTCTGTTGCTACAACTAACTGTGTACTTATAACAACATACTATACAGCTTGTGATAATAGGAAATGTTTACTGATAAAACGTGGTAAGTTATTGTTGTAACATAAGACGCTTCACGTTACAACGCAGAACAAGTTTTTATAACAGGAAAAAAAATGTTTGTCATAACAATGTAACAAAAACTCCATGTTTTAATGTGATGCTGATGTGTTTTTTTTTTCTGGTGTTGAAACAATAAGCTGCTGTGCAGTAATCAAAACCAGCTAAACCATTTTTTTTTCTTATTTTCTATTTCTGTTATGACAGAATTGAATGGAAATAAACAATTTCACTGTAAACTGTCACAAAAGAAAAGCCTGTCTACACTCTTTATGTGTAAAATATGCAGCCAATTGTTATTTTGGGTAAAATATATACATGTAGGCGCATATAGATATATATGTATAATATTTTATGCATGTTGATTTGTTGTGTTCAGTAAACCACTCTACTGATGCCACTCTTGTTATGACAGCTATATTTCAGGGGTGGGGCCTCTGGAAAATCCTGGTTCAGCCCTGAAACCCAAATCTGAGCAGGATATCACTGTTGATTATTAAATCAGTCGGTAACGACTGTGAATATGTGTGTCAGATTTGACCAATTGATTATGAGTGTAAGCTGAAACTGCCACACACACACACACACACAGTTCAGTCTGAGGGGAAGGAGTTATGTAATGATGCTTTTCTCTTGACTTGTCTTTTCATCTTTCCATCACACACCCTCTCCCTTCTCCTCCGTCCCTTTCTCCTTGCCTCGCCTCTCTACCTTTCCACCTCCATTTTCTACCCAGCCATCCTCTGTGTCCTGTTGGCTGGCAGGCCAGGGGCTGAGCAAGCGCTCTGTCACATTATCCAGCCGCTGAGTGAATTACTCGGCCTCCATTAGACTAACGAGAAAGCGGGAGGACGGAGAGGGACGGGGGAGGGGTGAGGACAGAGAGAGACAGCACTGGGCCGAGAGGGGAGGGAAGGGGAAGAGTGATGCGACTGAGAGATGGATGAGGAGGGGAGAGAGAGAGACGATGAAGAGGACACAAGTTAGATGAGGTGGAAGGAGAAAGATACGAGAGGGGGGACGAGTGGAGGTTTGACACGAGTGAGAGAGGAGGGAGTGAAGGATGAAAGGAAGAGAGCGGGAAAGACAGGAGGGTGGGTGGAGGCTGACTGGAGATGAAGAGGAAGATGAAACAGGAGGAAGACTGAGAGGCGGAAAGCAGGGCAACAGGATGGAGGCATGGAGGGATGGGAACAGATGCGGGAGGAGATGGAGGATGGGGAGCGACATGGAGGATTGGTGGGTAGTTGGTGGAAAAAAAAAAAATCGAATGAAGGGAAGGAAGAGGGAGAGGAAAAAGAGGATGAATGAAGCAGTGTACAGTAATGTTTCCTGTCTCTTAAATGTTTACGCACAGACATACACTTCATACTGTGTACTTTAAGGGCAAACTTCAGCTTTTTGAGCAATGAATGAGTCAAAATGTAGTATAAATATATACTGAACCTGGGATCACTTACTTACTGATCTTGTAACAAAGTAGAAATAGTGTTACAGGAGGATATTCCTACATTATATTGAATAATATTCAAATGTAATGCCTGTATTATTTCTGCCAAAAATCCTACATTTAGTGGTTTTACAGTGAGAATAATTTGGGGGAAAAAAACAGCTTGATCTTCATCTTATTTAGACAATGTAGAGTGTATGAGTAATAGACATTTTCAGTTCCTCTGCTCACCGTATTTCTGTCCATCTGCTCTGAAAAGCGAGTAAGACAGTGACAGTATGGCACTAAACTGCTGACAGAGGCGAAACTAAGGAGGGCCATAAACATAAACAGTAGCATTTTCAACCATGGAGCTGATTTAAAGTGAACTATTTTCAATGTAAATTAGGCACCAATCAGATGGGTTGAATGTCAGACACCATGCACAGCACGAATGGAGGGATATATCTTACACACACATAGTAGCATAAAGTGTTTTTCAATACAGAGGGAAATGTAAGGGAGACTAACGT
The DNA here is from genome assembly GCA_029721515.1 of Synanceia verrucosa. Taxonomy (NCBI): domain Eukaryota; kingdom Metazoa; phylum Chordata; class Actinopteri; order Perciformes; family Synanceiidae; genus Synanceia; species Synanceia verrucosa. The sequence goes on along the minus strand of CM056569.1, from coordinate 16,037,999 downwards.
TTCCATGGGGCCTTTTCACACAATGTAACCCAGCTTATGGCTTTACCACATGAGAATACACCAGACAAGTGAGGCACAACAAGACAGGGGATGGCAATAGTGGTCATAATAGTAGTAATGAACAAGAACAAGACCAAAAGGCCTCCACAGAAATAAACAGTGCTGTTAAGTCAAAAATAAACAAAAACCCTGATATGTTGGAAAGAAGGAATCGTCAGAAAATAAAAGATGAGTTTCTGAGTCAACAGTAAACTAGCAGTGGTGCAGTGACTGAGTTTAACACACACAAACATTCACATTCACACCCGAGGTAATGACACATCTTTGACATTTCTAATATTCCTCCATATTGATGACAACTTCCCTCCATAGCCCTTAATTTCCACAGAGACACAAACAAATTCAGAAAAAAACAGAAATAAATAGTATAAATAATACAAATAAAGACCAACAGTGCCTGTGTCTGTGTGTGGAGTGAAACAGTAAACGAACAAAAAAAAATAAATAATAAAAAGTGTTATGAAGTTAGACTTCACTGAGGGGCTATGGAGGAAAATGGCCACAGCTTGTTCTCTCCACACCACTCGCTCTGCTCTGTGGAGGCTCTTAGAGGTCAGTGCAGCGCTCCTGCTTGCTGTAGTGGTCAAACTGGCTCTTCCAGTGCATCATGTAGGACGACCAGCGGTGGAACTCCACCTTCCACTGACGCTCTGCTTCATCTATATTATCTGGGAGAGGAGACAGAGACACAGAGAGGTCAGTGATTAACCCTGTAACATCTGAGCCTCGACATTTCTGACCTGCTTATCCAGATGACTTGGAAATTTACTTGCTCATTAATGTTCATTTATTCTAAACATTTGCCTCAATTATTTCCTGAACTCCTCAATAATGAGTGGTGACTGGGACAGTCTGGCTGCACTTGTCGTGGTGCTCATTGTAACATAGGGCTCCATGTAAAGCACCTAAAGTAATTTGAACCCTGGCATCAACCAGTCAAGTAGTGTGGTACGGGTAGAGTCACTCCTGTAAACACAGAGACTCTGTAGTGTGAATCAAGATGCCACATTTAATTACTCCTCTCAGTCTTGAGAGAAGCAGCACAGACCACATCCTTTCCATACATTCTCATATTTCAGAATAAAAGCCCTAGAAAACACAAATATAATATTTGCAGGTGTGTATTGTGCATTTGCATGTCACATATTCATTATAGTAAAAGTAATTTGATCTGGAAAGCATTTGTTTGTGCCAGCCATATTGGCTTTTATTTGGGTTTACACTTCCAGGACTGAAATGTTGTGTTGCTTTAAACATCTTTAACTTAATTACAGTCGTCAAATACTGTACCTACAGGTGCATACCAAAAATGTGACCCCTGCATTTAAGCCATGCTTGGTATTCAGGAGCAGTGAGCTGCTGTAAAGTAGACATTTGGGGTTCTGTGTGGTTAAAGGACGACCCGCTCTAAGTACGTCATGTGATTAGCAGAGTCTGTGTTTACCAGTGATGTTGAGGAGGCGTGGCAGGAAGCGGTTCCAGAAGGCGCACATCTGGTTCCTCAGACCTTTGTGGACCTTCAGAGGCTCAGTGTTGAGTCCAACATGTTTCTGCTCGCTGACTGTGAACAGAGGCCAGCGCCTCTTGCTTTCCACCAGCCCGTCATGGTTCACATTGGGATTTCTGACGGGAGTGGATGAGGGAAGGTACAAGAGACACAGAAGTCAGCAGACAGGCAAAGTACTGACACTTTATGTGTCATCTTGCATGGCATGGCACTGAGCAAACCCACACAATGAGTGTTAGAATGTTACCACAGACTGCAGCAGGACCTGACCTATTTGCACTTTAAAATATAAATATTTTGTTTTTATTGGCTTTATTGAAGTTATTTTTCAGGGTCTTCTAGTTTTTTTTTGTTTTGTTTTTTATTCAACTGCAGAATATTCTTATGTTTAAGGGTAATTTGAGGTAACCCATTGGTTAATAATAAATGGGTTGGTTTTTCTCAGATTTACTGTTGCTGACTATTGTTCTCTGAGTAATATCACTTGATTAAGTCTTTTCTAATATTTCATACTGCAAAATAAGTAATCAAAGTCTGTATGACTAGTGCTGATATTGGCTTGATATTGGTAGTGGCCAATATTCAAGGCTGCAATATCGCTATCGGAAATGTGTGCTGCAGCAAAACCTATTTTAGACACCTACACTAAGGTTGCTTTCACACCTAACCAAGTGGACTCGGTTCACTTGGGGGGCTGAAAGTTGCAACATTGTTACATTTATCACTTGGTTCGGTTCTGCTTTCACACTGCAATTCCTGAACCGCACCAAACTTTCTGAGCGTCAACAGTCACGTATGTAACCTCACAGACTACAAACAGGGTGGACTGGTAATCTTGTATCGTGCTTCGTTACATTATTTGAGGGAATGCTACAACTTTAACGTTGCCTACCTACATACTAGTGAACGCAACCGTCACTAAAGCTAACATAGTTCGTCAGGGATTGAAGCTGTTAATTTTCTAACTTTGACAATATAACATGTGACAACACATCAGCACAGAATTTAAGGACTGTGATTGTTGGTAGTTGTGATTAATTTTGTTCAAATACGTCAGATTGTGAATTTATGGATTATGTTGTTCAGACGACTGAGCTAAGAAAGCTAACTGCTAACGGTGATCACTCGTTGTTTGTTTGGGTTTGGAGTGCGTGCTGTACTTCCTCTACCCACGATGCACTGCGTATAGCGTCACTACTTCATGCACTACGTACATTTGGTCCTGTGTTTGGTCTGGCTTTCACACTGCATATGAACTGCACCAGGGTTCACTTGCGAACGAACCGAGTCCCCCGTTTTCAAGTGGACCAGAGTTCGTATGAGCTTTCACACCTGCTCAAACAAAGCGGACTATCTTGAGGAAGCAAACTCTGGTCCATTTAAAGTGGACCAAACGAGGACAGTGTGAAAGCGACCTAATTTACATCACTTTAAATATACACTATTACAGGATATTTTCTGATGATTATCTATTCTACTGAGGTGTGCTTACCAACACCTTCTGCAGGTAATACACTGACCATGGAGAAGAACCTTATTGAGAAACTTCTGGAATATCCCTTTAACAAGCACACCTTGGACTTATGCACTAAATCTCCTGGCAGGCCATCGAGTACTGTTGAGATATTTCAGTCTGGACCAAAAGTGTCGCAGCTGGAAATGCCTTAGAAGCATCTTTATGTCTGAGAAATGAATCACCTGGACTTCTTGCTGCTGCTTTCACAGCTCATATGAGGAAATGCTTGCATGCATGGATGGATGCAGGGAGGTTTGCTTTGCAGTATCTCCTGCTCCTCTGTCTCTCTGACCACCTCCTCTACTCTGTAGCTCAGCAACCTAATCAAGATGCACTGGTCTGTCCTCTCCAGAGCACTCGTCTCTCTCCGCTGCTCATTACAGTTAATAAGAACATAGCAGTCTGCGATGCCTCACCCAGTTCGTGCAAAGTTGGCCCAGTATTTCATCATGCGTTGACTCAGTTTCTCCTCCTCTAAGGTGTAGTTGAGTCTCTTCTCCAGCGGCAGGCCAAAGACAAACTCAATCTCGTAGCCGTGGATCACACCCATCCACTCCGGCCAGGCCAGGTTGGATGCTCGGTGGTCGAACAAGTAGAGGTAGACCCCTCCTTGAGAGTTATTTCATTACATTGAGAAGAGAGATAAAAGAGACTGTGGCTCATTTAGGAAGTCACATATCTTAAGTGATATTTCTATGAGATCTTACACCATTTTGAGGAAGTGTGCCTAAAATGTCATCTTAAATATTTCCATTTGATGGAAAGGTCCAGCCAAAAAAACATCATTGTTTTGGTCACTCAGTGTTAGATGGCTGATATTTATGACAGACAGTTATTAACATTCATCTTTCTTTTAACCTTGAAATTACTGTTTTGCATAACGTGCTCACTGCTCAGAGTTCTTGCACCATTTTAAAAGTCAAATTTAATACTTTTTAAGGCCTATTTATAATCTCAAGAAATAGAATTTAAGACCCAAAAAGGTCATAACAATTTCTCTGGTAGAAAATTTATTCAATTTATTGTAGGACCCGACCAACATGGAGTTTTTGAGGTCGATGTTGATATCGATCTTTAGCAGGGAAAAAATCCAATAACTGATTAATGTCCGATAATATTTTTTTTATTTCTTTTTAGCCCTTTAACACTTACAACAACAATATAAATTGAAGGCATAATCATTTTTTTCTACTCCTTCTACTACTTCAATTTCACAACTTTCAAGAACAAAGAAGTGAACTTTGTGAACAAAATAACGTGCAAAATTGCAGTAAATCTCTGAATATGTTTCTTCCTATTGGCTTAAACGCACCATCTGAAAATTTAATACCTGCAGCAAATTTATAGTAAATTTAAGACCATTTAAGACTGGATTTTAAGTTAAAAAATGCAGGAACCCTGGTGGTGAAACGGTGGACATCATTGAAGCCTCTCTGATGGCTTCTGTGGAGGCACAGCTGATATCTTTATAACTACATGTCTTACCTTGTGAGTTTCCCCCACTGTTCATCACTCCTCCCATGTTGGCCTTGAGGGCATTGTGTTGGGCGTAGGAGCGAGCAAAGTGGGCCAGTGGGCAGATGACATTGTGGTCGCCCACAATGTCGTCGAGGGCGTCACGGTTCTTTACCCCATTATTCTCATCCATCCAGTCGGTATACTGCAGCACCACTGCCTCCACGCCAATATCGTTAGCATGCGGTACGCTCATCTTGACACCTGGCACAGTGAAGTTTAAAGATTTTATTTCAAATTGTATGATCAAATGAACAGTTTGAGAATCATTTTCCAGTTTTATTTGTGTCTCGTCATTCTGTCCAGCTCAGTGGGCTTCACCTTCCAGGAAGTCCTCTCTGGAGATCAAGCTCTCATTGTCCTTGCTGAAGCCTGGAGCGCCGTATAACAGGAAGTAGGAGCCTTCGTCCTGGTTGACACCGAGCAGGATCTGAGTGTCCTTAAAGTTTCCTGAGTTGAGCATGGCTTCAGGAGTGTCGGGCAGAACCTCTCCATCCACAACAGGGACAAATGAAAAGCGGAAAAGGGCTGACCAGGGCAGGACCTGCTCAGACCAGGATGACAAATGTAGCACTGAGTTGATGTGAGTGACTGGGAAATGACATACCAACACGTAACGGACTGAAAGCTACACAACTGATATCGTGAAATAACAATGAAAGACTCCTCCTGCATCCAGGGCATCCACTGATTTTTCCAGTATTTATGATGATAAATACCAGGTGAAAATAAAAATTTGGTATAAGATTTTCAAATTGAGGGCTGTGTATCAAGGCCTTAATAAAGGGTGGAGTGAACTTTAGTCTGCATTACCAGCCACTCCTTTTCGATGAGCTCATCTGCAGTTTTACCGCGCAGACAGTCCACCAGCTCGGTGTCATTGCCTCCATTGCAGCTGACCAGTTTGCCCAGCTTCGTGGCCCGTCTGCGGGCCTCAGCTGGGCTGACCGAGGCCCAGGGACAGTTGGGGACCCCGCTTTGAAGGATGGCCCTGGTGAAGGTGGGCCAGCTGTCTGGAGACAAGAGGTGGAATCCTACTGAAGCACCACCGGCACTCTCACCAAATATTGTCACCTGTTTGGTAAAAAGCACAAATACAGCCATCAGGATGGAAATGCTCTTGATCCTTTGCGTAGAAAGAATAGGGCGGACAGTGAAAAACTCACCTGTTTGGGGTTCCCACCAAAGAAATGGATGTTATCTTGTACCCACTGCAGCGCCATCCTCTGGTCCAGCAGGCCAACGTTGCCGGGAGCCTCAGAGGAGCCAGGGAGAGCGAGGAAGCCGAAGGCACCGATCCGGTAGTTCATAGAAACCACAATGACCGTCTCACTGTGAGCTAAATAACGGCCGTCGTACACGTCCAGAGAAGAAGAACCACTGTAGAAACCTGGATATGTTAAAGATATGAGTTTAGGTCAAAATCCAAAGAGGTCAAGCATTCTTAACAACTACTGTACTGGGACTCCACTCAACCCAGTGCCTTCTCTTTACAGTGAAAATGTCCACTTTCCCTTAGAAAGAGTGGACAGAGTGGACACAGATTAAACAGATGCAGCTATCTCAGATCAGACCATCTCTTATCCACTGCTAACCCAATGTCTAAACTGGACGAACGAGTCATGTCTAAATTATATTTTGCATCATTCTTGAAGACATCGTACCTCCGCCATAGATCCACACCATGACAGTCAGGTTGTGTGGTCTGGATGAGGAGGGCACCCAGATATTGAGATACAGGCAGTCCTCGCTCATCTCTCTATTGGGGTTCCACATCTCGCTGCCCTGGAAGCCGGGGAACGTTGTGTCCACATATTGGTAGCAGGAGTTGGGGTAGGCGTTGGCGTCATATACACCTGTCCACGAACGCTTGGGCTCAGCACGACGGAAACGACGTTTCCCTATCGGCGGTTCAGCAAAAGGGATGCCCAGGAAAGAAGTGACGTAGCTTCGGTCCGGCACTGGCATCCTGATGCCTCGGACTCGACCAGTACGTGTCTGAACCACAAGGTCTGCCTCGCTTTGGGAGGTGCAGGGTGGAATTAGGAGAGACAGGAGGAGGATTTGGCAAAGGAGGAGAAGGACGGAGGTCTGCATGATGGATGTGAAGACAGTCGGCACGGCCGGAGCTATGGTCGTGATTCCCTCTCCAATCAGGGAGGGCTGGGTCTGCTTTGCTTCCCCTCAGCTCTGCAGACAGACAGACAGAGAGAGAGAGAGTAATGTGATTACAGTAAAGGAGAGTGATGGAGAACAGAGGGAGGGAAAGACATGACAGGACAGAGGAAGGAGGAAGTGTCATCAAGGTAGAGTCAAAGGTCTGTTTAGGCAGGCAGACGACTCAAATCCAAATGATTATTTTTCACATTATGTTTCATATTCAAACCACGTCTTCAAATGTCTTCATTCAAAAACCCTCAGAAATGTTACAGTGGAGGTGGTGAGCGCTGGCCTGACGATGATGCTGATGTTTACCCAATGAATTCACAACACGTGATGGCTTCATTATGATGTGTTTTTAATTATAAACTTAATACCTGAAGGCTGGATTGAGCAGCTTTCTTCATGTGTCACATTTAGCCAGCCACTTAAAAACATATGAGGAAGCCCTCACACCCTCATCCTCATGCAGGTTATCAGTGACTGTAGCTGTGTAGGCGGGCTGTGGCTTCCCAGAAAAGACTTATTAAATATTCAACACAACACAAAGACAACAACAGTCTGCTGCTCTACGGCACAGCTGACCATGTCAGCTACAGTACAATTAGACTGCTTCTGTTTATGCTCACGTAATCTAGAGACAGAATCTGCATATGAATGCAGATTTTGGTATCTGAAGTATATCTGTTTTTTGTTAATAGTATTGATCAGTCACATGTGACTGTGGTGGAGCATGAAAGAGGCTCAGTGTGGCTATAGTCTGATGATTTTGTAGCATTTTATTAGCTTTGAATTAGCTGCTAACGTCTCAAGTTGCTAAACAAAGACTGGCACATGGAACAGGAAGGATATCTGGTCTCTGTTTCAGAGCATCAATCTCAGCTGTTCAGATTGATGCTCAGGAGCTTCTTTTTTGTTTTATTCATTTGACAGACTTAAGTACATACAATGAAAGATAAGGATTTTTTTCTTTTTCCAAAAATAACTAATTTACCAGGTGTCCCCCTCTGATTACACTTAAATTTTCTTCAGGTCTAAGAACAGCATGAGGTCCTTAAGCCACAGGGAAGCTTTAGGGGTAAATGGAAACTTCAACTACAGTAAAATCATTCTATGTGCTAATGAAGATGCAGAGGCGATATTATCCTTAAACTTCCTCTTAACTCTTTGAAAGTGCCTTATTCCAGCATTTTTGTCCATTTTGAGTCATATTTCAAGACAGAATATTTTGTACTATGTCTCTGAAAACACTGAATAGCTGAAATGAAAGAAGAGACTCTCTATTTCATCATGAAAAAAATGTTTGTTTTTACCTTGTTCCATTCTTGTTTTATCAGAGGTAGAGGACACTTTCACCAAAATCACCACTTTTTTCTAGTACTGATCCACTATCTGCTTTGATGTCTGTGATTTAAACTGTCTTCATGTTCTGACTACGTATCCCAGAAGCCCCCAAATTACTCACAGACGTGAGAGTGCTCCCCTTTTGCTTGCTTCCAAAAGAACACTTTGATGAATACATATGTAATTAGCTCTCAAGTGTTGGGATTTAAATGACGTACATATATATATGCATCAGTGGTACTCAAAGAGTTAATTATTTGAGGATCTGATAATACTCCAAAAATGGCCAATTCTACACAGCATCAACTTCATATTTAGAGTCATCTCAGCAAGATGTTTAAAAATAGCTGTCCAGTAATCTTACAAACATGGACAGGACCAAAATGTGTGTGTCAGATTTGCTGGTGTCATGTAACATCTATTGCATGTATCTGTAATATAGTTAGGGTTAGGGTTAATTGGTAAAATAAATACAAAGGACAGCCTTAAATCGTATGAAATTAAGTCTGACAAAAGACATTATTAGCATAGCGGTCGGTCCCTTACACTAACAAGGCCTGAACTCTGCCATAAAGAAAAGGCTGCATCTGTGCTAAGAGGGAGGAAGAGATGGTTATTATGGACGAGGCTGTGACAGAGCTTCTACTGTTAGATGAACAATTCACATCCCATAACATCACATGGATCCAAATAGGGCTGTGACAGTATGTTTTTTTTTTATTATTACCACTGAGATAAAGCACCCAATCAACACAATATGGCAGTTTACCACTTCCCCCGCGATCACCACAACCCCGCCGATCGCTCCTTGTCCTCTGGCATAAAATGTGCTCAAACTAGCAACAGTGTTCCGCTTTGTATAAGGGTTTGCAGCTACAGTTGAATAAAATCAAGTCAACAGAGCAGCGTAAACAATATTGACAGTACCACATAAGAGGATGTGTCTACTATATATATAAGCACTTACTATTGAAATTGAACACCGACTGTTTATGTGTGTATATATTCAATTTAATCATGAGAGGTACTGAAACCTCAAAATAATTAATAATAATAGTAACAAAACAAGACAACCCCCCCCCCTACAGTTAATGGACTGGTCCGCTGCCGAGCTGTAGTGTGAAAAGTTTTGTTTCTCCGTCAGCTTTAAACCAGGACGTTACTAAATATTACTGTTTATATTTTATATCTAACACAATATACTGTCCTGTAACTTTCAACAGCAAATATGTAGGGATATTTTTTTTTATTATTATTTAATATATTGCAGTGATGACGGTAGGTATCACATGGTGTTGCCATGATACGGTGATACTAGGGTGATAGCCCTAGATCTAACTACCTGTCCGTCAGCCATCAATACGCACCTGAGCCTCCTACTGCGGCTCCGCTGTACAGCTGGAATCATGAGATTCCTGCTGCCTGCCCTGAAATCATGCGCTGTGTGCCGATAAAGAGCTTCTCATTTACACAAAACACAGACTGCAGCACCACTCATACTATCAAAGTGTATGCTCTGCTCAGTGGAGTGGAGAGTACGCCAATGTTTAGACTCAGATAACTGCTCTGTGCTGCTCTGCTCTCATACCCCACCTGATCAGATTACTTCACATCTGATATCATTTTCATCTCCCACTACACATCGTGTGTATTTCAAAACATGTGATGTATTGTTACACCACACGTACAAATACATTTTATCCATCTCATATCAGGAATTATCATTATTGTTTTTCTGGACATGTACAGAAGAATAAGAATAAAAATAAAACCATCCCTTTTATGCCACTGTTTTATTCCAGTGGGTTTGGTTTTATATTGATACCAATGCAATTTCAAAAAAAAAAAAATCATGTAAAACAAATTAATCAAATCCTCCATCATATGACATAAGTTCATCTTCACTCACTTTAACACAACTAAAGTTAAGTGTAACTGTATTTTCTTGTTTGTCACATTACACTCCCATAATGACTCCACTTGGTGTCCAGCTTCAAAGGAATGAAACCCTCCTGAAGTCTCTATAACCAAGTTTCCACTGTCAAGGAGGGAAAGTTATTTATTTTCAGCGGGCAAGCATGTTAAAAGCCCCTCAGTACGCAACAACAAAGGCTAAGACAGGTGTGTGGTCATGAGGGAACTATAAAAAGGCATCAGAGTAAAACCCTAGTAAATGCCACACCGTTTGATGGATTAATGTGGCACTTTCCGCATACCTCCTCATAGTAAGAAACATAAGAACTCTAAGAGACTGTATATTACAGTTTGGGAGCGCTGATGGAAACATATTTATTTTTGTCCCAATTTTTTTTTTTTTATTTATACTTTATGGTCTGGGTGACTGCTTGATTCTGATTGGCTGCAGAGTATCCTTATTTCACTGGCATAACATTAGCCTTCTGGCCTCTAGCTATTAGCTGAGCTGATGAGAAATACTGGTTCCATAAAGGCTCGTCCTATTTACTGCAGTAGTGAACAGCGTTTTCATTGCCTAAGTACCTGGAATCGTAATGACTGTTCCAGGTATTAGCAAGCCCACAGGTGTTATCAGTGACGGCTTATGTAAAACTTTAGAACTCAAAATACATAAAGTTACACACAAAGGGAGTTATCATGTTGTAAGTGGAGTCCAACTGGAGTTCAGTGAACTCTTTGTCATGTTCTAGAAACCAATTTGAGTTGATCTGAGCTTGATCCGAGGTTATCTGAATTCCTGTTGTTTCTATCATATTCAAACCAGTCTGTCCATTCTCCTGTGACCTCTCACATCAACAACATCTTTCTCACTGGACATGTCCTCTTTTCTGGATCATTCTCTGTAAACCCTAGAAATGGTTGTAGTGAAAATCCCGGTAGATCACCAGATTCTGAAATACTCAGACCAGCCATTC